>OU015497.1:91607907-92025407 GCA_907164885.2 Dolomedes plantarius | reverse complement strand
TATTACATTTCTTTAATAACAGTTTTAGTATGTATTTTGGATATATACAGGGTGATTTTTTTAATACTGACACTACTCAGAGCGATCTGTAGAGTGATCTATCAGGCGGAATTCCCCCAAAAGTGATAGAGGGACTAAGGACGACATGGGAAAGTGTTTCCGAAAAAAAAATCCAGAAGTTGCCGATAGGGGATGATAGGGCGCTTTTGTTGTCAGGGCACCCGAGAATTTGCATAAAAGGTAAGTAAAACATGAAAATGTAAATTCGTGACTACGTAGTCGACAGCAGCGTCACTATTCTGGGCTATAAAGATCGGTGTGGAATCTGTTGCGCCTTCGCTTTACAGAAGAAAGGGTCATTAGTCGCTTTTTTCCTCGTGCATGGGCACAGGGAAAAAGCGACTCGTTCCCCGGACCTAACCCATGTGACATTTTTCTGTGGGGTTATTTAAAATCTAAGGTGTATGTTGGTGGAGTCTCGAACTCGGCGGCCCTAAAGGACATCATATCCCGGACTTTGATGAACATTCCTGGTGACATGCTACGCTTGGCAATTGAGAACGTAGTGCTCAGGATGCAATGTGTCGTCCACCAGGATTGTGGTCACATTGAAGGAGATAGCAGTGAATTTGCTGCATAAAGTGGTGTTGCAGGGAATTTCTTTGTTATTCATTTGTCTGCTTACAACTTTTTCGGTATTCATCCCTTACGTTTAGAAGCCTGTAGATTCAAAAGTATCGTTAGAAGCTATCTGTAGAGCCCGAAATACTGGCGCTGCTGTCGACTACATAGTCGTGAATTTGTATTTTGATGTTTCACTTGCCTTTTATGCAAATTCTCGGATGCGCCGACAACAAAAGCGCCATATCTTTCCCTATCAGTCACATTTGGAGCTAATGTTTTTTTCACGGACACTCTTAACCCATGTTATCCTTAGTCCCTCTATCAATTTTGGTGGAATTCCGCCTGATAGCTCGCGTTACAGATCACTCTGAGTAGTGTCAGTTTAAAAAAAAATCACCATATATACAGGGTGTCCCAAAAGGTCGTTTACAAACTTAACATGCTGGTCTGTCATATCATGATGAACAAGATTTACATAGGAACTTGTGTCCGAAAATTCAAACTGAGACCGCTAGAGGGCGATAAGTGCAGGTTTGGATGAGGAGAAAAAAAATGATATCGACAGCGGTGTTAATATGATTTTTATTATAAAACATCATTACATCACAGCAAATGTTCAAAATTCCTTCCATTCGCCACAATGCACGTTTCACAGCGTCGGCGCATGGATTCACGAACCCGTTCAAATTGGCCAGGAGTGTCACGGACACGTGCTGCCGCTTCCGCGATCCTGGCGATAAGATCCATGTCCGATGTTACGGGTGTCTCGTACACTATGGACTTCATGTGTCCCCACAGGTAGAAATCCAGGGGAGTCAGGTCGGGAGATCGCGGCGGCCATTGGACTGGTCCGCCTCTACCGATCCAGCGATTAGGATAATTCCTATCGAGGTATTCTCGAACAGCGTAGCTAAAGTGGGCAGGCGCTCCATGATGCTGAAACCAGATGTTTCGGCGTGTAGTGGCTGGAACGTCACCCATCAGATCCGGCAAAACTCTTTCTAAAAAAATGAGATAGGTATTTCCGTCGAGGCGTTCAGGTAGAAGGTAAGGGCAAATCAACATGTCACCGATAATACCAGCCCAAACGTTTAAGGTGAAACGTTGTTGATGTGCATGGGCACGTGTACATCTTGGGTTTTCATGCGCCCATACGTGCATGTTGTGCAGGTTCACGACACCATCCTGTGTAAAGCAGGATTCATCAGAAAACAAAATCCACGATGGAAAATCTGGCTGTGCGACCCGCTGTTGCAAATACCAGCGTGAGAATGCAATGCGTTTGGGATAATCGTAAGCGCACAATGCCTGTACTTTTTGGAAGTGATAAAGGTGTTGCATGTAATCGTGCAGTATGCGCATTATGGTGGAACGACCTACACCCAAGACACGTTCGCCTTCTCGGAGACTTATTTGCGGGTTGATGGCAAACTCCTGTAGCACGGTTTCCTCTACGACAGGCGTGCGTGTAGCAAGTTCTCGACCGATGTGGCTACGTACTACAAAAGCACCTGATTCACGTAATCTGCGGTGCAATCGTCCAAACAAAACATGACTTGGCTGACGTCTGTTTGGGAAGCGCTCAAGGTACGTCCGTGCCGCGGCTCGTCCATTTCCATCAGCGGCGCCGTATACGTAATGCATGTCGGCCATTTCTGCGTTACTAAACTCATTCATCCTTCTCCTTCAACGTCCACTCCTGAAATGATTGTTTTTCCCACTCTCCCGTTTTCGTGCAATTATCGCCCTCTAGCGGTCGCAGTTTGAATTTTCGGACACAAGTTCCTATGTAAATCTTGTTCATCATGATATGACAGACCAGCATGTTAAGTTTGTAAACGACCTTTTGGGACACCCTGTATATATATTCGAATAAGAAGAATTTTTCCTTTTAATTTAGAGCGTGTGGCCCGCAACGAATAATTTTTTTAAATAATTATAATTAACAATTTTTATTCATATAAATAACAATATTTACACTTTTTCTTAATTTTATATTTGTCCTTAGGCGAAATCTATGTTTAGAATGTACGTTAACGTTTTTCAGGATCGTGAGAGAGTTGATAATTTACAGTTTTAGGGCGATTTATAAGATATAGGAATGTGGAAGTGGGAAACTTCCCAATGTCAAAAATGACCGCAGGAAAGGTCCACTTTTGGAATGTTAGGGAGGAAAGTGATGTATATAATTGTGTAACTTCATGTACTTTCTTTAGATGACACTTAAGGTAGATAAACTTTTGAGATTTTTCCTACGAGTAAAACCTCAACAAGCACGAAGAGGCACTGGATTTTTGAAAGGGGTAATATATTTTTTAAAAAGAACTAAAATCGTGTGGGATTAAAGAAATGAGAATCAAGAAACGATCGTCATTTGCCCACCGTGATCTGACAGGGAAATTTTTGTTTAAGTTGAAAAAAGAAATTGAATATATTTTTTTTTTTCTTTTCGTAACCAGCATTATAAGCGTTAAATCAATTAATCGAAAGAAGAAATTGCTTAAATTTAAAATTTTTATTCTATAAAGGTATTAACACATAGATGGATCGATGGCAGGGCTTTATTATTACTTTCACACATACACAAGTATATATATATATATATATATATATATATATATATATATATATATATTTTATTATTATTATTATTTTTTTTAATGATATGGTCGCACATGTGTGTGGGGCTTGTCATTATTAACAAGAATTCAAGAATTCATTCTTCAAGAATTCTTCTGACATATGAAGCGAAAAAATCGTATTTATAGTGCAGTTTACTTACATACAATACTAGTGAATCAGTTGTCGTCAACATTGAATAATGGCTATTGCAAAATCTTCAGTTATGACTTAAATTTTCAGGGATTCGTTCGAGACAAGGTACATGTGCGATTTCTTATTCGCCCTTCCATACGTGTTAATGCAAGAAATGACATCTGAATAATTAAAGGGAAAACATCGTATAACCTTTCAGATATACATAATGCTAAGATATCAGGTTACCTTGATATTTCCTTGCTGAATTTAAATTCTTGTCCTATAATTTAAATAATTTTATGAATATGAATATTTTTTTTCCAAATGCGGAAGCCTTGTCCGTTTAAACATTGGCATATTATCACCGCGGCTTTACTGGCCTCTTTATTATGGGAGCATCACATAGGTGGACCAGCATAACCCCCTGTGAAGGGACGACACAAACGGAGGCATCTTTCGCGGCGCGACGCCGGGATTCAATCCGAGCCCCCTCAGGACCAAAAACCAGCACGCTTTGCCACAGGCCGCCACAAGCCGTGAATACGAATCTTCTTCACATTAAATGTCTTTGATATACACGCATAATGGAAGCGCACTTCATGCTCTTTCAGTTCAACGAAATATCTATTTAGTACTTGTGTTCTTAAACTAAAAAAAATATGGAAAATTATTGCTGTTACAAAAAGCATTCAAAATTCAGAAATGTCATTTTGCGATCGTTTTTTGATGTGTTATTAGTGGCTCCGCAAAAGGTATAGAATTTTATGATTTGCCCTTTTTATGATGTTTCTCGAACAATAATGGGGTGTTAAGCAACGAATCATCAACTTTGAATTTTCAGTCTTACATGTTTATTTACACACTAAGGTTCTAGAGACTATTATACGCATATATATTACATCTTTTAATAAAAGTTTTAGTATTTAACCAAGTATTAAAAATTAAATTACATATTGATACAAATATAGTTATTCAAAGGAGACAGTAAATACTATAATTAGTAGTAACTATAGCAAAAAATAACAATAATTGTTTTATGTTTTCTTCCCAGAAATATGTATGCTAATGATTTTAGCAAAACCATAATTTTTTTATCCGCTGCTCAAAAATACGTTACTACCGATAAAAAAAAATTCAGGTAGTCTCTGCTAAAGAAAATACCACGCAGGTAGGATTACTTATCGTTGCTTACCTCTTTTGTAGGAATATATATGTATGTGTTATGTATATATGTATCTATATATATGTACGTATGTATATACATACATATATGTATGTCAAAATTTTGGCTCATTTTTGTACTTTTCTGTTTAACTGCTTACTACTTGTGTAAGCGATACAGACTGGGTTTGGCGAGCTGCCAAAATTATAACTCGCGAGGTACGGACGGACGGTTTTAACGTCTGAAATTTTGCTTTCCAGAGGACAGTTACGCAGGAACGTAATCCTAGATTTAAAAAAATTCAATATGATCACCGCATGTAAAATATCCAATGGTTCCATCTCTAAACACATGCTTTATTACTTAAATTATGTGAAATTATTTTACATTTTGATCCAGTCCCACCGTAAACAAACTTCTTTTATGGTTACAAAATATGTGCTTCTTAATAAGAAATGTTTAAAGCGGTCATTTATTTTAATGAATATATAATACTGAGTTGCAAAAACCCTTTGCTTTATCTATCACTTTCTCAAACATATATAAAAATCTTATCACAGATGAACGATATATAACCCCTTTAAAATGCACAAAGTCTAGTTGCATGCTGATGAACTGTTTTAATATTAATGCTGCCAAGAAAAATTTATAAATCATTAAAACTTTCCGCAACAACTGTTACAAAATATTTAACAATCTCTCGCACTGAAACTCTTATTTACCCACACTGCATTATTTTTTATGGACTCTAATGAGGACGGCATGCTATCTCCAAGCCCCCGATAAAAATAATTAATTATTTTTATAAACGTCCCCAATCTCCATTTTTTATGAAAAACTATTTTATCACTACAAAATTGTTACTGTTATAAATAATTTTCACTTTTAACAAACCGTACGTGCCGTTTCCTTGGCAACAGATCATTTATAATGGGCTTATCGTAATCATCTCTCCTTCGGTATCTCCTATACTCTATACCTCGAAGAAAACGATATATGTCACCAGATAATCATGGAGAAACTGATTTATTCAAAAAGCATTTCCAATCATCGCGCGCGCTTTGCGACAAGTAATTAATAGCATTATTATGTATCGCAGTATCTTAAAAGAATGTTTAGGTTCATTCGGGTGAATCGGGGGTGACATTTATTTTCCTCTCAAAATCATTTCAAATGCGTATTAATCATTACTTAATGCATATTTTAATTTGGAGTGGTAATTACTGGAATTTGATATCAGTGATATTATATGAAGATATGGGAATTCCATTCCATATAATTACAAGATAAAAAGAACTTTTTATATACCATGTTTTTAAATTTTCTGTTGAATCATATAAACTTGACAATTCTATGTATTAATAAATACTTTTAAAAATTTTTTTTGATGAATTATCCAATCAACATGAAAGGAAATGAAGTTAATTGGAAGTTAACTTGCGTTTAACTTTTCATTTCCGTCCCGGGCGATAGATGGCTTCACCAGTCTGCAAAACAAAATTAACTGAAAATGAATTCAATACTGCTTAAAAAAGTAATAAAATAATGCATTGTCATCGTGTTTTGAGCTATTCTAAAAGTTTCAAAAGTCTAGCTAGTCTGGAAGTTAGTTAAAAATTGATTGCAAGATTTGTACCGGACAAACACACACACACACACAAACAAACAAACAAACAAGAAAGCGAGTTAATAAAAACAAGGAAAAAAGTGGGAGATAAAAGAGGAATTCCATATCTTATGCCTTACTTTAAAGAGTAGAAAACTTCTTTAAAGAAATTGGGGAAATTTCATTAACTGTACACATGATTATCAAGTGTATTTTAAACAATATTTATAAAGCCATGTATTAAATGAAGTTAAATGTTAGAACAGTAATAAAAATCACTGACCGACCATTTGTAATCTTACGTGGTGATGAAGTGCTATATTTCATTTTAATTAGATAATATAATTCACATTTGACTACTGAGAAAATTACGGTCTGAATTAACACCAGTAGTATTTAATGATGAATCTACACAAATTGGAAGTATGTAAAAATTTGATTGAAAAGTTTTGCATACATTAAAAAACTGAAAACTTAAATGAAAAAAAAATAACGATGTAAAAAATGAAGGACATAAAATTGAGTTTTGTTGCTTTCAATAGTCATAACGTTTAGAGTGAAACTAGTTTAAATAAAAAAACTTATAAAATTTTAGAAATGTATAAATGAATGGAAAGTGTCTCCTAAAAACGTAATATCCCCAAATAAAGTTCATAGATTGCATGATTTCTACAGGAATCCCCCTTAACTATCTAAGCACGTAAATTTTAACAAAAAGGCACAATATGCTATTTTAATCATATTTTACAGACATAGTTATGTTTAAACAAGGAATTGGTTCTTTTTTAATTTCATTACAACCATCTGTCAGCTGAAGGAGAATATTTTTTTTTCTTTTTTTTTGTGGGGGGGGGGGGGGGGCAGATGATTGGTATATATATTACGATGCTAGGGCATCCTGGTTCTAATCGAAGGACAAGTTCAATTAATTTTAAACGATGGCAAATCAACAAAAAATATCTTCAAAAACATTTCATATAGAGCTAAGAAAAGTTAGTCTCAAAGTAACCATCAACTTTCTAATTTGGAATATCTCATTTTTACTTATAGGCAATATGGTTATAATGACATATTTAATAAATTTACCAAATATTTATTTATGGAAAATGTTTTGATTGGTTTTATTTTGCCCACTATTTATAGATCTAATTTCTCAGGACCTATAAATAGTGGGTAACCAATAGATTTTGGATGGTCTACTGTGTATAAATACTGATGGTGTTTAATGCTGCTTTGTAGCTTTGAATCACATTGTAAGGAAGGCCCATTTGTATATTTACCGACACCTTAGTGACTCTTGAATGTCTGCGCCAACATAAACCAAATGACTACTTTTTTCGCATCAATGAAATTAGGGATCTTCTCTTTAAACCGAGGTTTAAAGATATTACTTCACAGTGTTTCCCTCCTCATCGAGGCATTCATGGCGATTATGTTGCTGACACATTGACTAAATTGTCCCCAAATATGGGTATGATTCCTCCTCCTGCGTGTATTCTTTCCAAGTGCATTAGCGCCAGGTAATGGTCGAATGACTAGGGCGCTGGCATTCGGTTCAGAACCTGTAGCTTCGAGTCCCACTGTTGGCATGGATGTTTGTAGCCGTTTGGAATCTGCTTTAAACTGTTGGTCCCGGCCTAATTAACCCTGGTGTAGCAAAAAGTTGATCGTAGCGTTCCAAACCAAACCAAACCAAACCAAACGCATTAGCAGGACGCAAAGGCTGATTAAAGCCAACCGGTGCGATTCATGGAGCAACACCGGTGGTCAAAGGTATCTTATGAATTTCCTGAAAGAACCTAATAACCTTTGGCATTTTTAGGGGGTTCCCAGACGAACTGCCACTTTCGCTGCTAAGGTTTGACTTGGCTTATCATGTCACGGAGTCCTACTTGCACCTCTTTAACCTTGCAGCTACTGATATTTGTCCAGTATGTTCTAAGGATCGTGAGACTCTGGAGCATATTTTGCTTTTTTGTACCCGAAAGTACTGTTTTAATAATTTACAGATTGGTCTCAATGACTCTAAATAAATTTTTACTATTTTTCTCAGATCCTTTCTATTTCTTTGTTGCTTTTAATGTTTACAAAATACATCGTTGTGACGGATGTCGAGTTGAAAGTCCTTTTTTTTTTTCAAACTAGAACCAGCTCTTTTAAAAACATGTAGTTTATTATGAGACAGAGCACAGCACTGACAAGTACAGGAGACGATATATATAACAGGTAGAAGAACAATATTTACAGGAACAAATTATCAACGTAACCTCAACGCTCTAAAGCAAATACCAGCTACGTTCGGAGTCTACAATCACCTCCGAACTTTTCTTTCTAAAAAAATCTCTAAGACACGACCGGAGTCTGCAATCACCTCCGTCGTTCTTCGTGACAGCCTATCAGATACGTCTGGAGTCTGCAATCACCCCCAGCGTTCTGCGTAGTACCCCTTCCCCTACGATAGGGGGCGTTATTCCTTATTATAGTGACTCGCCTGTCTCTACACCCTCCCCTCAAGATTGGGATTATACCTCAAATAATCTTAATCTGAAACTTAAGTGACAGGCGAACCACATCTTATCTACTATTATCAGATACATAATACAACAAATCATTTTTCCTACTAAATTATATAATGTTGTCTAAAAAAAATACTTAGCTAGATATTCATCTAATCTTACTACATGCAGAATAAAAAAAATTCAAAACATACACAAAAGAAATAATTATAGATAGATAAATCAGTAAAGAATTAACTTAGTATATCAAAATATTCACTTTCATATCTAAAATGCTTAGCAATAATAATAAAACAATTAATAAAAAAAATGTTCAATGAAAAGTCATTGTTCAGGAACAGTTTATAATGGCACAGTTTATAATCAGGAACAGTCTCTGGTGCAATATTTTAGACAGTTTTTTTTTTCTTTTATTGTAGTTCCTCTCAAACACTACGCATTCATTGCGGTCATTTTGCGCTCGTGACCCATTCTGTAGAACCGCATCACTTTCCTTAGACACATAATTCACAACTGCATTTGATTTTGCCACTTCTTCCTTCAACAAAATCGTAGCATTTTTCTCCTCTACTTTAGCATGTAATTCACCGCACAGAGTCTTTAAATTTTGTGATTCGTCACCGGTTTCCGCAGCGGTTTTCACATACTCACTGAGTGAAGTCGCACATTTATTGTACGTAACGTTGGGAACATTGGACTTATCTAGCAAGTTGCTAAAAGCAGATGAGTTGGCCTTTGACGGTTTTGACTTCTCCGTCTTACAAACATGCAGTTCTGAAGCACCCATTACATTTTCCACATCATTCATGTCACTCCTAATTTTACTACCCGTGAAAAAGCGCGAATCACTTTTCGATTTCTCTACTTCGATAACATGACTTTTCGAAACACCACTTTCACTTCCTAGTTCATGCACATCTTTCTTATTTTCAAACGTATGGAAGTCGTGCGAATTACTTATTTGTTCATGGTTTCGCTGCTCGGAATATTCGTACGAATTATTCCGCATTTCAGGTCTCACACCCGACTTTAAATTAGAAATAGGCAGTTCTTTTTCCACAATCTTATTTTTCTCCATTTTCCGTTTAACATGATCAAGAACCGCTTTTAACGATTCACAACTTTCTCCGTTTCGCTTATCAGTACCTAATATCAGGTTACACCTTTTCGTCTCTCGCCGCGAACTGTGGTTTACACATATTTCACTCCCCTCAGACCCTTTCGTGGGGATTCTACTGTCCGGCTCAAGCTCTGCTGCAGTGGGGCATGACTCTCCCAAAAGCAATAAATTGTGTGCCTGTGGGGTCAACAACCCGGGGCCGTGTAGCTCTTCTGTTGCTACGAAAATCTCGGCAGGTCTGAAAACGGGCGGTTTTTGGGGGTTGCTAAGAGAAATTGGAATTCTCGCCACTCTGGCTTTAATTGTTTCTCCAAAAGCAGAAATCAGGCTAATATTGCCACTTTGCAATGGTTGCTTTATTATTTTGTCGGATTCTAAACGTGCAAATCCGATCTTCGCTATCATGTTGTCGCCACCATTTTTCTCTGTTGTCTCATTCTTTGAGAGATCGAAGTGTTTTTCCTGTGTACCCAGTTGCGAACAAAATCTGGCAAGGTGGGTATTTTCTTCATATACGTAACCGTCTTTGGGCGGATATCTATTTTTATTCGTGTTCTGACTTCTAATTGTTTCCAATTCAATTTCTTTTTCCCGCTGCGCTAATTTAATTTTCTCCAATTCAGTTTTGTAAGCTTCAAGTGCTAACTTCGTATTCCTAGCATTAATTTCATTTTTTTCCTTTCTTCTTCTATCCTCAACAATTGAGATCAGTAAATCTGCTACAAACTCTGGTTCATCTTTAAAAGATTGACATTCCTCAATTCTATTTTTTAATTCCATCACTGTTAAACCAACAGCTGGTGCATCATCTATTTCACCAAGAAGTTCTATCAAATCTTCTTTTCTCGAATTGTTATACATTTTGGCTTTATATATATTTATATATCTTCCTTATATATATATCTATATATCTCCGATGAAATTATACTTCAATTAAAATCATATCAAATATCTCCTACCTGATTTCCATGACATCTGAATGTCGTTTTCATTAGCTCTGTCAACAGTCCTTTGCTCTGGTTCACTCTGATTAAGCTCTGGTTCTCGTAATAGAGCGTGTTGGTGACGGATGTCGAGTTGAAAGTCCTTTTTTTTTTTCAAACTAGAACCAGCTCTTTTAAAAACATGTAGTTTATTATGAGACAGAGCACAGCACGGACAAGTACAGGAGACGATATATATAACAGGTAGAAGAACAATATTTACAGGAACAAATTATCAACGTAACCTCAACGCTCTAAAGCAAATACCAGCTACGTTCGGAGTCTACAATCACCTCCGAACTTTTCTTTCTAAAAAAATCTCTAAGACACGACCGGAGTCTGCAATCACCTCCGTCGTTCTTCGTGACAGCCTATCAGATACGTCTGGAGTCTGCAATCACCCCCAGCGTTCTGCGTAGTACCCCTTCCCCTACGATAGGGGGCGTTATTCCTTATTATAGTGACTCGCCTGTCTCTACAATCGTGAAATCGACACTTTTTTCCGCCGGACTCATAATTGTATCGTAAATACCTTTGCAGATATATACTAGTGCAATGATCATATACTTTTACAGGAATAAATATGCATTATTTAAATTACTTTTAAATTAGTTTTCATTTAACTATTACTTTTAAATTAGTTTATAGATTATTGGTTTAAATATTTAAGAAATGCGCAAAGGTAAATAATGTGTGAAACCTTAAATAACACTGAATTCGATGATATTCAGCAATACTGAGATAGGTATATAAACAGTGTTAAGTTTATAATTTTCTGTTTGAGCTCTGATGCATTTTAACTTTAGGATTGGGGATAAGATATGTAGGAATATAAACTATACGGGATTGTTTTATCTGTAATTATACTGATCACACTGGGTCTTTTAAAATGAATGATATGTTATCACTAACAGAAAACTAAAATGCAAAGATATCTTTCAGATGAATAAAATATGAGTATCTGCGCTTACAGAAATCTATCTGTATATTGATCAAGATTTTTTTCAACTGCAGAGCCACTTGTCGCTAGATATTTGCCTGAATGGGAATTACTGGGCACACGATGCCTTGTAGACACCAGACCCTTAGTGGTCAATATTTAACGCCGACCTAACTCTCACCGCAAGACTGCTGGCCATTCATTTAAGGGGGCACAATATAGGCGGTCAGCACTATCCCCTACAATCCGGTTCCGTAATTTAGAACCGAGTCAAGTGACGAGACCGGAACACTTGACCCCGCACGTCCAGAGGTAAATTTGAGAACTTGGAGGACGTTGCAGCCACGGCAGATTTTACGTGCATCAGTCGTCATTAGTGCACACAACGATGGATTTGCAGCGACGGGCATCGAACCAGAGACGTTTAGATCACTGACCCGCTGTCCTTGCCAACTTAATATTGATCAAGATTTTCGGCTGGAGTTTTACAAACATACACCAGGCACTTATATTAGTATTCTAAATTTATGTACTAAATCACTTGTATCTGTTGCAAGGTGCAGAAAAGTTCAGACTTCAAGAAAATGTCATTTTTGTTTGATTAACAACATTTATGTAACTGTAAATAGTAGACAAATTTTCTCCATATTGGATTAACATAGCGAATCCAATAAGGTTAGCACACAGCAGCCTTAACCGTCATTAACCATAACTCAAACAGGTAAATTTTGCGGTAGATACCATAATTTAAGTTATGATCCTCAAAAAGAAAGAAGATATTAATAATTCGACGCAACTCAAATTATCTGTTCATATCTCCTTTTTAATGTGTTTAAATATTTCAAACAGAAATAACCGAATCCAATTTCTTTCAGTAATTGCTTCATCTGTCCGAACACGTTATTAGCCGAATTTCTAAACGAGTTGTCAGACTATTTTATAATGTTTAATGATATCAATACTTAATTGTACCCATGCATTTGTTGACTCTTGCGATGGTTCGTTCGTTCAAACATTACACGAATTAATGTTATTAGCTCATAAGTGACAAATTCTATGTTACCAGTTTAATTTAATCACTATTAGTTAATGGAGAAATGTTTAGATTTTTTGGTTTTTAATATAATAAATAGGAATAGCAATTTTGGCGGTATCCTTGGAGTAGTTAGGGAGGTTTTTTTAAATTGTTTTGGCTTTATACATTATCAAATATCCCATCTCACAAAATCGTTAAAAATATTTGTAATGTGTTATGATTTGGTGTGGGATAGAGGGTTTGTCGGACATTTATTGGGATTCAATGACCGAAGTGATAAATCCAAGAGCAATGATATCTAAAATGATTGTAACTGTCTGCTAAGTGGTCAGAGAGAAAAAATTATCTAGCATGATTGAGACAAAGAAAAGTAAAGAGGAAGTACAAGGTGCGGCCATTAATTTCCAGGACTGATCTAATAACTCCAGAAAATATTACATGAAAGACATACCCATTTAATATGTTTCGAAGTAACTCCCACCTGCCGTAATGCACCTTTGTGCTCGGCTGTATAAGTTTCGGAAACAACTTTTAAAGTCTTCTTTCGGAAGGCTCTTTAATGTGAACGTCACCGTATTCTTGATGGCTTCGACATCCTGAAACCTTGTTCCCTTCAGCAAATTTGACCAACATGAGGTCGTGGAGATGCAGCATCCTTCATACTCTCCGAACTTAGCACCGGCAGAATTTTCTTGTTTCCAAAACTGAAAGATTTGCTGAAAGCCAGCCACTCATTGTGTTATATAGGATTATTTTGTCACCTAAAGTACAACTGCCTAGTTTGAGAAATGAATCTAGATCTTTAAAAAACACATATACTGTGTTCACTATTACATCTCCGATCTTCTCAAATTATCGATCAAAGTTACGGCAGGTAATTAGAGAAGAAGTTCTATAATTGATTGAAGTTACGATCTTCTCTAATTTACGCCATGCTCTCACCTGATTGTGAGAGACAAGGCTGAGGATGTCCCCTTTTAATTTCCATTAAATTTGTTCTGGGGCCTCTTTGACAGAAAATTGAATGCACTCTTTCATAGTTATTATTTTTCTCTTAACCTTTCAACTGTCGAGCATATGTGGGAGATACACTCGAGTTGAATTTGGTTTTATATCTTTAGACCAGAGAGCGTTACGAACGTCAACACTTGGCTATTCTACATGCTCACTTTTACCTACTTTCAGTCATCGTCTGAATTTTGAGGCTTTAATAGGGTGCCGCACATCCGCCAGTTGTAATTTACATATACGCGCGACTGTTCGTGTAAGTTTACGTTGTATCTTTTTTTTTTAGAAACCCTTAATATTTTACATTAAACATTATGGGTGTAACTTTTGCGTCTGATTGCATTCAATGTGGCCTTGTGAAAGAAAACGCTGACGGAAGAGCATCTCCCTCTCTGAAAAGTGAGCTAAAAATTAAAGTGTTGAAAAGAAAAGCATAACTAGAAGTTGAAGACGTAGAAGGAGCGATGTCAGAGGAAAAAAAGATGCAAGTCATGCCAAAAGGACAAGCGCACTAAGATCAGGATTTTCAGCTGTGAGATTTTCAAGAAATTTATATGTTTGGAACACTCTAACCACATTTTCCCAGACTGCAACGATGCGACTAAATGGCTATTTAGTCTAATTTCTTCCTTATTATAGCTAAGTCTAAATTATTTTTCTTTTGCATTATGTTTATACCTTTATATTACAAATGTAAATAGTTCAGTAGGATTATCCACAATTTCTTTTATTTTATTTTCACGTCATTTCAACACTTCTTTGGTCATTTTACATCGTTTCCATCATTTATATTTACGTTATTTCTGTTTCTTTAAATAAAGGAATAATCTTGTAATATAAATATCATTTGTTTAAATAAAGCGTACTTATTAACTCTCAAGTAATTAAAAGATAATTTCACTAATTAAACTTTTAAAAAATTATATTTTACAATAACGTATCTGGGAAATACACGCTACCTTTCTCGTTGGAATTGAGAGTGCGACTGCTAGAAGGTTAAAATAAAACTAAACTGCCAAGGAATCGAGCCCGAGAGCCTGGATAATTATTTCGAATTATTCTCCTGTAGAAACAAGGCGCGGTTTTCAATAAGTAGGCCCAGAAACTTTTCTTAAATAATAATTCTCTGAAAGGGAGCCCACGATTCTTGAAAATTCCGTACACAAGAGTCCATCAATCTTTTGATTGCCATTAGTAGTCATAAAAATTTACTAGACACGTGCTCCACAGGGCACTTACTCCGATCCGTCATTATCTATTTTCTGCGAAGTCAAGTGAAAGTAATTTGAATGATGTTTTTTCCCCGACATTTCCTGTCATGTTGGAATGCTGATATTCTATAAATAATAAATTCCGCACTTTGAAATACCATTTCATGCAATAGTTATGTTTTGTCATAATACATTTCAGAATAAAACGTTAGCTAATTTATGTAAGTAGGTTATAAAGTAGCTAGGAATATTTTTTTACAAATCTCTTCCATAATACTCTTCTTCTTTAGCATTTTGCTTTGTGGACGTATTTATAAACATGTTTTTTCGTGACTAAATATTCGCCACCAAAATTTGGATAATAACAAAATTTCACAAAATAATTTTTAAATAAGCATATAATATTTATTATATTAAAAGTCACTTTACTAGACTACTTTATCTGAGTAGGAATTATCTACTCGTCAACTGTTCCGTCCAGCATCAGCAATCATCTTTCATAGGCGAGTAATTTCTTATTTTTTGTAACGGTTTGTGGCAACATTCATTTTTGTTTAGAAATCTGTTGTACGTGTAGCGAGCAGAGGTTCAAAAACGGCTTCTGCTCAATTATTCTGTTTTTTATGTATTCCCTTAACCCATTTAGGACCGCTCCATGTTTCCTTTATTGGAAATGCACCAAACTGTTTTTAACACTTCTTAGAACATTAATTACACAAATAAGTTGTTTCCATAAAATTAAATTTATTTTTACGAGAGTTACAAAATTTTGCGTTTTCGCAACATCAGTCCAAAGCGGTATAAAAATTTAAAATATATAAAACGTTAAAATTATAAAAACTTTTTAAAAATTAAAAAATTTTTGCAACATTTCGCATGAAGAGGTACATTACACTTATTGCATACAGTAATTGTTTGACTTTTGCAGTGTTTACATTTTTTTGTTTATTTTCACTATTTTTAGTAATAATATGGCCCATACGGTCTTTAAGAGTTTCGTTGAGAATTCGATTTTGAATTGAAGATGGTCTTCCAATATGTGAAGTTTTAGGTAAAACAAAATGCATCTGCATTTCTTCAAGCCATTTTATTAGAGATATGGCTCTCTCAAAAATATAGATCTCTGAAACTCTAATAAACTTATTTTAGAATTTATTGCATCCATGTAGAGTATCCATTTTTCCATGCAATATGCTCCTTTTTCTTACTATATTGCTTACTTTTACATTTATTAGAAAAAAATGTCGGTTTCACCTGCAGTGTCTTTAGGTGATTCGCCATTTTCATATAAAATATCATCACCAATAGCTTTTTCATCCGTCAAATCATCCTGATCTATAGGGATAATGACGAATTATGGTTAATCATTAGCTTCTGTTGAGGATGATTCTGAAATATCATCATCATCTAACCCATGAAAATACTCTAATGTCTCTTCTAATGTCAAAAATCGCTTTTTTCTAGAGACAAAAAAATACCAATCTACTGCATAAAATCTAGGCAGCACTAATAATTCATATTGGACTGATGTTGCGTTTTCGCAGCATTTTTAAAAATATGAATTGAGAAACATAAAAACAAAAATTATGCCTTACCTGTTGATGCCATTTTTTTCTTTAGTCTCTAGTAAACTCGGAACAAGCATCAAATGGGAAATTTAACATGTTCTGCTATCTAAGGTTATTATTTGAAATTATTCATTTTTTCCCTTTCAAAACACAAAAAAAACACAATTTTTTGCAAGTGCTAAAAGTGGCAAGTACAAGGGCAAATGTGGAAAAAAAAAATTATTATGATCTATTAAAGTATAGATAATAAAATAAAAATGTTACTTCAGACGTACAAAACTTAGAACATGCCTTTAAAAATACAGAAATTAATGTTGCATTTTCGCAATGCCAGTCTTAAATGGGTTAAGTGAAAGGCTTGGAGGATGTCTGGGAAGTGAAAGTTATTCATCATTCATATGCAAGTCAAATCATAATTCATTCTTTATGCTATTAGGTTTTTTATTTTCCCAGCGTCGACCCATCTCTTATATTCAATTGTATTCTATTAAATGTGCAAGTATTGTAATTATTTTGCTTAAAGTCGATATAAAATTTAAAATCCTTACAGTCCACTAAATCCATAAATCTCACATTAACATAAAACTGTTACAATCATCTAATCACTGGCCAGAAATTTGGGGAAATATCAAATGTTCCCATGTTTATATTTGAGCGACACACTTACCTACCGAAAACATTCATAATCCTCATTGTTTTATAACTATGTATTTCTGAAAGTGTACTACTTTGCATTGATTTTCTGCATTATGAATTTTACCATGGTCATTTGTGTTTGTGCAAATAGCTACAAAACTGACTAAGTGACACTTACTTACCGAAAAAATTCATAATACTGATTTTGTTATAACTATATAATTTTGAAAGGGTCCTCCTTCGCATTAATTTACTGCATTGTGAATTTTATCACGGTCATTTGAGTTTGTGCAAATAGTTACAAAACTGACTAAGTGACAGTTACTTCCCGAAAAAAATCATAATTTTCATTTTGTTATAACCATGTATTTCTTAAAGAGTCCTATTTTGCATTAATTAACTGCATTATGAATTGTACCATGATCATATGAGTTTGTGCAATAGTTACAAATCTGACTAAGCAACACTTAGAGAAAAAATTCATAATCTTCATTTTCTTATAACTATGTATTTCTGAAAGAATCTTATTTTTCATTGATTTACTGCATTATCAACTTTATCATGATCATATGAGTTTGTGTAATTGTTACAAAACTGACTAAGCGATATATGATCGGGTTCCATTGGCTTATTTTCTTGAGGTATAGATTACACATCTTTTGGTGGCAAATATTTTGTATTATTTCAAAAGGGCGATGAGTGTCATAAAATAGCATTAAATATCCCAAAGTATAATATAAAAGTACAGTATTTATGTGCTTTCGGTATGTGTTTATTTTCTTCCTTACACTGTCTGAGATCTTCAGAGCAAAAGTTTAAAGAATATAGAGTGAGCTGAAAGAAAGAAATTTATTCGGTATTCCTCTGGGAAAACTTCTTCCAGAGATAAAGAATATATTTTTTTAGAGAAACTATCAAATCCCAAGATTGAGAGGGAATTCCCTCTATCTACACCATATCCTTCCAAATCAGGCCTATTTCATTCAATTTTCGACGGTGACAAGAAAAGTCAACTTTATTTTTCATTTTTTTATATAGGAACAGATTCAAGTATTTTTTTTTACTTTGGGAAGTTCCTTGATAAACACTTTCCTTTTCGTTAGAACTTAGGCGTGATAAATTAGCTATTATGTGATAAATTGAATTGTTCAGGAGAAATTTTTAAAAATTGATAAATAAATTATTATTTACTATAATAAAAGAAAGTAATTCACAATATCACAAGCGTAACATTAGCGACAACAGCAGTAGCACCAAAACTTATATTTGTTATATGAAGGCCTTATTTGACTAGTGGTCCAACTCCGTTCTTGTTCATTTTGAGATACAGGGCCTTAAAGTCTAATGAGTGCTGAAAAATGACTGCTGAAGTCTGATTTGTAATGCCCTCTGTTGGCAGCAGAAATAAGCTGGCAGTGTACCAGTTTAAAAATACTATAAAAATGACTTGTATGAACATGAGAGTAAGGCTAATTCAATTTTTTTTTTAAAAGAGGAGTTGGACCACTATTCAAATAAGGCCTTCATATAAGTTGTCTTCACATGAGAGTCAGAAAATTCCGCAACCCATGCATGTAATTTTTCTTTGCCACCATTATTAGACATTATGGCATCAGCTTGCATTCGGAGCACTTATTTTTTGAAAGTATACAGTACTGATTAAATACATATAATTTTAGTTCAAATGAGATATAAAATCATGAAAAAAATATAATTTTCGTATAATTTTCATATTCTTAAATATAGGAAATTTTTTATAAATTTTTGGTACAATTTAGGGCTTACTCCAGAAACCCTATACACCATTCAATTAAATATATTTTAATTTTCTTTTTACAGTATACTACTGTAACACAACCAAACATAGCCAAAAATTGACTGTAGTGCTCCAAACCAAACCAAACCAAACCAACTAGTGTTGGCGCAGCTTGTCCTTACAGGACCTTGCGCCACTAAACCCTAACCAATCAATCATCCTTAAGTGACACAAAAATTGATTAGGGATGTCAATTTAAATAATATAAAGCATGTATTTACGTAAAAATTAGCACAAAAGTATCAAATCTGTTTTAAAATCATATTCACTGGTGTAGATAACAATTTAAATATCGTAAAGGGGGCAAACAATTTTCTGTGTTTTTGACTCTTTAATCTTAAAGTTTTGCTTAAGACTGAATGTTTGAATTCGCATGTCTGGTATAGTTTAATGTCTGTCACATAATTTTTTTCCATAAACATATTTAGAAAATACAGATTCATCCATATATGCTTCATCAAATGGCTAAAGCATTTAAATCGCACATTCTGATAAACTCGAATATTTGTCAAATATATCTTTCACTAGAGGGTTTGTATCTAAACTTCTCTAAATTCATATCATCTAAGAATCGGAACTAATTTCAATTAACTTTCATTACTCGCTTCCCAAACTATTTTCTGTACTTTGAAGATATTTTTACCCAATAATTATACTTGTTCCTCTTATCTGGAAAATATCGTGCTGAAAACTTCAGGAAGCTGCCGGTATATTTGGTTTTTGCTGCAGATGTTAACCTCTAAATCGAAATTCCGATTTTGGAAGGGAAGAACTGAAAAGTGAACTTAAATTATTAATACCACAGCTGAGACTAGCACTAAATTTTTACTATTACCATTATACCTACGGTTTACAAAATGTTAACATGGGGCTTTCCTTAGTAGAGGCGTACAGAAATCATCCACTTTCGCAAAAAATATCGGCAAGATGTTCAAAATTTTTTCACTATAGGTTATTTTTTGTATGAATTTATCGGGTTAAAATTATATCAGAATTGATTAAAATACGCTTCATAATGTGAAAACCCACAACATTTTGTGAGGGACTAAGGGGACTTTCTGCGGGTCTATGAATATAAATCTACGTTAAAGTAAATTTATTAGTATAAGTGTTACTTCTAACACGTTTAATTCCTTGCCTTCTAATTTTTTATTTCGACTCTTAAGGATTATAAACCTTTAAAGTCAATATAGTTATTCAACATATTTTGTAATTTAACTCAAACTTTGAACCTGTTTGAGGCTTTTTTACTTTTTCATCACCAGATTCGCTCGGGGGAACTGTTAAGTTCTCAAAAAATGCGCTCGCTCTGTTATGTGAAGTCCGTCGTAAAAGTGTTTTATTTCATCTCTTTCTCTCTCTCTATATATATATATAATATATATATATATATATATATATATATATATATATATATATATTTATATTATTATTAATGATAAGAGATTATAAACTGTAAAATTTACCCTAAAATAAATATAACTGCATCGTGTAAATAAGGAAAGTGTATAAAGGTATTATAGTTTAAGTATATAACATAAAGTGCATTTCTTTTCATAAAAAAGTACCTGAATCCTAAATACTTTATTTTTACTTATTAATACTTAATTTTTTAACCTTAATACTTTATTTTTCAGTAATTTCAAAATGTATGCGTCAGTAATTAATTCCAAACATTGAGAGACTGAAATCGTAAGTCCTCCTCCCCCCCCAAAAAAAATGCATAAATATTAATAAATAAATAGATAAAATAACTATAATAATGTAATGTTTTCTGATCATAGCAAGTTTCTAATCATGATATTAAATTTTCAGTCATGCAAAGAAAGCTTTGCTTCTTTCATTTAAACCCAAATTTTCATAAAAAGTGTGTACTAGGAGAAGAAAATTATATTTATTTTTCAAAATTATTTGTAAAATAAATATCGTTTAAAAATTAAATATCATTTAAATATCATGTAAATCACATCAAAAAATAAATATAATTTAAATCACCTCACAAAAATACAGATAATTAATCCTTATATTCTGAATTCTGCAGAAAATTTCAAATCCATTATAGGTTTAAACCTTCCTAAAATGTGTGCAAACATAAACTCTATTTAATACCACAAAAATATATAACACTTAAAAGACATTTATATTTTTTCAAGGAACCAATAAATAAATAAATAACTTCAATCTGTTACTAGATAAAAATAATTAATTATGATACATAAAGGAAAATTATATTTAAAAAAATCTTCTATTCAATAATGGACTTAGTGTGATAACAAGCATTCCTCAATCAAATGATTCAGCCATAATCTATTCATTTAATGCAAATATCCTGATTGAAATCAATTATAAATGCTGTTGAGAGTGTTTAATAATCCTCTCATTATATTTATTTCACTAAAACAAGTACAAAAACTTCAAATATTCATTAAGGTGTACTTGAGGAAATTAAATTCAATTACTTACTATAAAAATTATAACCCTCAAAATGCTATATTATTGAATTTAATCAACTAATGGTTATCTCTTTAAACTTAACACCAAGCAAATATTTAAATTGTAATGATTATTTAAAAAAATTCGAACAACTTAAAATACTTTATTATGATCGATATATAAATAGTGATATATATATATATATATATATATATATATATATATATATATATATATATATATATATATATATATATATATATATATATATATATATAAATATATATATATATATATAAATATATATATATATATAAATATATAAATATAAATATATATATATATATATATATATATATATATATATATATATATATATATATATAACGTTAAAAATATTATTACTTGTTACACATCGTAAAAATTGTAGTCGTAGGGCCAAATTGGTCAATATTCAATGAGATACACAGTGTTCAATATATAAGATCAAATTTATCAATCCGTTATTAAGTCCGGATGAGATCTTGCCCTGAAAAGGTCCTGAGCAAACCCTGAACAAGGGATCATCGATTTCATCTAAAGAGAATGAATGTAAAAACTCAATTATACATCATTTTATAAACAAAATTCTCGAAGTGGACATTTCCTGTGGTTAGAATTGTCATTAAATCGGCATATTTGGAAGAAACGGAGTTGCCTTATATGGTAATTCCAGTAATCTGGAATTGTTATGCTGGCTATTTTTTCAAAAGTAATTTTTAGCCCTGAACTCGCCTGAGGATATATATATATATATTACGAGATTTTATAAAATGGGTTAATAAAATTAGTTGAAATCAGGCAAATTAAGTTAAAGTATGAGTTTAATTAAGTTAGGAAATGAGAGATACTTTTTGGCATAATATCGCAACTTTGTTCAGAACTACTTAGTCTATACTGTAGTTCATTTCATAGAAACTCCACGGTATTGAATTCAGGGTTTTGCACTGGCAGTCAAAGCATGATACGTCACTAACGCATCCTATTACTGCATGACCTGTAGTCTTTATGGATAATGATTCTAGGGCCAATAGTGCCCAAAGGTGTAGTATTATCCCAGTTGTTGGATATTATTGTGAAGGATTTCTAGGTAGACACCTTTGAGTTCATGATCGACCCGTTTCGGTCGCGTTTGAGCATCACATAACCCAATAAACCCACGAAATAACGTTCCCCTTCAAATAAATACAACGTTCACCAGCAGTATCATTCATCTGAGAATTTAGCCATTGTGGTGTAATATGTCAGTTAGACGCAACTGTTTTTCATTAAACTTCAGTGTCCCCTATTACTGCTTGGTTTGTTTGCTCTGTCGGTACGTTTGATCTGCGAGGAACACTATTCTTTTTTCAGAAGTAATTTGCAACAAAAATCAGTAATTTTGGTATGTTCAAAAGTTCTATAATTTTCTAACGAACAAACCACAGATGTGAGATTCCACATATCATACCTCTTTTAAAAGTATCTTCTTTAACGTCTCGATACTTTGAAACAAATTCCCATTGCGAAATGTTACAAAGGATCCAGGCTCTTCGTTTCATGCCATTTGTGAGTTTCATTGTGCAAATAAAGGAAGCATCAGATCATCACAATCGACTCCTAGAGGATTCTTGTTGACTTTTATCAGTTTGTGTATATATATATATATATATATATATATATGAATTGGGGTCTAATGTGAGTCCCCAGTCTCATAGAAATTATTTCTCGGGCGGACGCCCACTTTTATAGAAATCTTTCCGCGTACTGTACGGAGGAACTAGACTATCTTATACTCAGACAGTACTCAATAAAGGACCCGTCTTTTTCACGAACAAAGAGACAGGACCAAGAGTCCCGTCTTTTCAACGAACACAATATAATTACATTTAGGACTATTTACATATGCAGAAGTACTTTACATATACGTTACACGTCAGGCCCCACCAGGCCTCCACAATCTGAATGGGTTACAGCAGGGGTGTCAAACTCGCGGCCCGCGACGAACATTTTTGCGGCCCGGCCAATATATTGGCACACAATAATATATAATAAAATAACCGACGCAGAATTATAATAAGATAGGTATAATTCGCTAAATGTTTTTTTAAATATAATCTTTTTTTGCTATTATTAAACACAATGCGTATATTTATGTTGAATATACTGTAATTAGGTAATATACTGTAATAAACCTACGTTTCTATAAATATTGTTTTCTTTGAGGCCCACCTATAGTTAACTCTTGTTTGTTTGGCCCAAGTTAGCCTTTGAGTTTGACACCCCTGGGTTACAGTATCCGGCCGTCTGCAGCGATAGGGTTAACTAAGCCGCCCTCTGCCGCTTATTAGGAGCCAACGTCAAGCCCCCGTCAAGACTGTCTCACCCGTCGCAGCCCGTCTGCTGCTTTTCAGTACTTCTTGCCAGGTCGGGACCCAATCTCAGCCTCCCTTCAAACACTTTCTCCCCAGTTCATCTATCGGAATCCTAGTAGCGCTGTCGTCGCATAATGTACACGGCGACATATAGCTCATAGCCGGAGCCCTGGGATAATACAATTCCCATATATATATATATATATATATATAACTGTTTCCATGGAAATATGAAAAGATTTTATTACATTATTCTTCACATCTAGGCAACTAAAATGAAATGTATAAAAACCTTGGATATTTCGTATTAGTAAGACTAGATATATAAATCTCATAAATGAAATTCCTCCACAGGATATTCTACAATTTGAGCTTTAAATTTTAATTAGAAGGATATTAACAAGTTTCAGAAGCCAAATTTGTCATGCGGTATGTGATATATTAAAACATAATCATATTATATGCTCAGCATCTTGTCCATTTTCATGAAACTACACCTCGAAATTTATAGCAGGGTGTCAAGAGCCAAAGGACTACTTGCACCATATGAATATCGTTATAAACTATAAACTCCTTTACTATTAAGCAGAGATATACACTAGCAGCTTTAAATTTTGTTGGTGAATTAAAATACTTCCTAACTAAATCTCAGCGGATTCTAAGCTAATCAGAATATTGAGAGGGTTTAGAAAAACTTTAAAAAATTCACCATAAATCAATGTAAATTAAGTTTGCTCACTATAAATTACGTTTATAACTGAAAACTGTACTCATTACGAGTTTTGTAGCATAATTAAAAGACATTTTTCCTGCCATAGCTTTTAGTGAAGGCGATCTCATCTCTACTGATTGTAAAGAAAGCTAAATTTGCTCTTGAAATTCAGATTGTTTTAATTAAGATTTGTCTATAAAAATTACTTATAGTTTTTCTACTCCCTTACCTGAGTAATTAGTTTTGGTGCCATTTTTCATATCACAGTACTGTTTCTCTTAGAGTCCATATATCGATTCCTTGTTGTTGTTATTTCTAATACCCCCTGGTTGTTAAGTTTCAGACCAGGTCCATATAGGCTTCGGGTTGAAGTGCGCAGCTCCGGTTTCTGTATTACCACAAGGGTAGGAGTCCGTCTTAGCTAGTTGTCACCTCAGTTTTGACCGAGCACCCCCAGGGGAGATATCTGTAGGGAATTGTACCCATTCCCCCCTCTCTGACCTCATAGATGGATTGTTCTGGTCTACGGATTTAATGTGTCTATATCCGGCCTAGACACGGAGGTGTTAATGGTGCGTGTTAGGATTCAATCTGAGAACCCTCAGCACCGATAGCCGAAGCGCTACCAAAAGGCTATTTCCAGCTCACCGATTCCTAAGACGTCTTAAAAGACAATTTCATTACTGTTTCACATCATAGCATATCATATCTCTTTAAATGATCGACTCCATCTTAATTACGTTACTTGAAAAAGAATCAATCGTAAAAAAATTAATATATTAAGGGACATTCAAAATTGAATATTACATTAAGATCTGATTACTTTTACTTATGACAGCTGAGGAATAAAGTTGGGATTCTGGGTTCATTCTCAGATCCTGGTAGACTGTAGATGTTAAGGCGAATGACCACTGGAAAGAAAGATAATAGACTGTTAGTGAAACATTCGATAAACTGTAGCACTGGAAATGTGACCGAAATGCAGAAAGTGCAATAAGCAAGAAAAGGAAAGTTTGTAACGTCGACATCACATTGGCTTAACCCCTTCCTTCTCACTCCCTTCAAAATTACGGGGTGAGGTTTTGCCCTCTATTTCTCGTGCCTGTGATATTACCGGGCTGGAGTGCTCAAAAGTAACGCATCATAAAGATTAAAAACAATCCATTTCATTTACCCTGAAAATTTTTTATTTCTTATTTTACATACGAGATGGCAGCACCAGACTATTTATAATGTAATTGGGGATGGGTTTTTTATAAACTAGATGGGGCAGATCAAGAAATAAATGGAATCCTCCGGAAAAAATAGGTACTTTTTTTACTGTTTAAATCATGCGATTGTTAAGGGGTTAAAAGCGAAAGGGGGGAAATTAAAAAAAAAATATATCCAATGAGAATTTCTCTAATATCTGAGTTCCAGCATTTAGAAGAGCACTGTTCTCGAATAAATAGATCTCGGTTCTATTCTCAATCTTGTCAGTGGATTGTTGAAATATTTTTTGAAAAAACTTAAAAATATATGTAAATGCGTAAGCCCCGTTCCATTAAAAATAAATTTACAACAGAATGCTTTAATTTTTTTTCTCATTTATTACTCCAAGGACTACTTATCCGCATTCTAAGCATTAATTTTGTATTTTTTATGACAAAGAAAATTGCTCAACAAATAATTAATTAAGTGTGCTGAGAGTCAGATAATACATTACATTAAAAACAATTATAAATTACATTACAATTATAGATTACATTACATTGCATTCATATGAAAACTGATAGCATAAAACTTAAAATTTAACATAACCATAATTACGCTGAAATATGATTGTTGTCGATATGATTACTCGCACTTTGCGTTACTTTGTCAGTTCCTAAAGTAAATTCAAGCGAAAGACATAAAAGGCCATTTTCAGATTAACATGTAATGTGGCTAGAATTTTTTTTCGTCTAATGCGGAGACTTTAGCCTTTTGGTATTGACCACGCTTTTTCTGGCTTCATTATTATGGAAGTACCATATAGGCGAGCCACCATTGCTCTCTATGAGAGGGACGACAGGGAAACGACCAAGCCATATTCGGTATTTGAATCCAAGACTACTGCGTCGGAGCTCAGAACGCTAACCAGTGCTCCATATGGGCGGCGTAATCTATCCATATAAAAGTAAATGAAATGAAATTGAGACTTCCGTGCAAAATATTACTGAAAATGTCAAAATTTCTTATTGAAATAAATATGCCGAGTGTCAGATAATACTTTGCATTAATTACAATTATATATTACATTACAATAAAACATTACATTCACATGAAAAATTATAGCATAAAATTAAAAATATTAAATAACCATAATTACGTTGAAATATGATTGTTATCGATATGATTACTCGTACTTTTCGTTACTTTGTCAGTTCCAAAAGTAGATTTAAGCGAAAGACATAAAATGCCATTTTCAGAATAACATATGATCTGTCTAAATAAAAGCATATAAAATGAAATTCAAACTTCCTTAGAAAATATTATTGAAGTTGTCCAAATTTGTTTTAAAATAAGTATGCCGAGAGTCAGATAATACATTACCTTAATTACAATTATATATTACATTACAATAAAACATTACATTACATTACATTCACATGAAAACTTATAGCATAAAATTAAAAATGATAAATGACCATAATTACTTTGAAATATGATTGTTATCGATATGATTACTCGTACTTTTCGTTACTTTGTCAGTTCCAAAAGTAGATTTAAGCGAAAAACCTAAAATACCATTTTCTGAATAACATATGATCTGCCTAAATAAAAGTACAGTGATTTCCGCTTATAAGAATCACGTTTGTTATTACTGTTTTTGATTCTTATAAGCGGTTGATTCTTATAACCGAAACTTCCCTTTGGACAGGCACACATACACAAATATATACTTGTACATATATATAAACACACAGTCACATATATACATAATTTTCCATTAAATACTCTTTAATTTACGTTATTTATCATTTATTAAAATTATTTTTTATAATTTTAAAAATACTCAATTTCTAAACAAATACTATAACTCAATTTCTAGACCTATAAGTAACAACACATGATTATAAAATCAACAAGAGGCAACTTCTCTTTGACTACACTTTGGAAGAGCATCATATCTAATTAACAAGTTGTTTTTCAGAACAACTAAGAGTTTTCCTTGTTTTTATCATATTTGAATTCGACTATCAAAAAGTTCTAACACTAACTGGCAATTTTGTTAGAAAACTAAAGTGAATACTAGCAACGTATGCTTATTACAGTCTCAGACGAAGATTCACTTTATAGCTTACGTTTCACGGTTTGATTCTGAATCAAACCGTGAAACGTTTGATTCAGCATCTGGTTCATCTGATTCAGCAAAATGGATCCCTTTACGTTTCACGGTTTGAAGTGCTGAATCCACTGTCCCGTTTGCGTAAGTGATGGTGGACACTTCGCGGAAGATTTATGTGTTTCAGGGTCCAGAAATTCGCAATCAGGAAGTAAGTGGTGGGAAAAAAGGAGTGCCTGTCTGGAGAAAAGTGAAATCGGACCCGGGCAGGTTAGATGCCCCTGGGTAAAGCTATTAAGACGGTGTTTAGCAAAAACGTATAAGGAGAAACACTTATGTTATGTCTAAAGGAATGTATTTTACGACTGTTTTCCACACCAAAGTTTTATCAATCTTTCTTTTCAAAAACTTAAGAAAGAATTTCATACCTTTTGAGAGTTCAAGTGGCATTTTTTGGAAAAATGAAAGAAAGGCGAAAATTGCAAACTGATTCTTATAACCGGTGGATTGATTCTTTAAAGCGGAAATTTTAACATAGAAATAATACATTTGTTTTTGTTTTTGCGATATTGATTCTTATAAACGGTTGATTCTTATATCCACTGATCACTATAAGCGGTGGTTACTGTATATGAAATGAATTTTAAACTTCCGTACAAAACATTATTGAAAATGTCGAGATTTGTATTAAAATAAGTATGCCGAGAGTCAAATAATACATTACATTAATTACAATTATATATTACATTACATTACATTCACATGAAAACTTATAGCATAAAATTTAAAATATTAAATAACCATAATTACGTTGAAATATGATTGTTATCGATATGATTACTCGTACTTTGCGTTACTTTGTCAGTTCCAAAAGTATATTTAAGCGAAAGACATAAAATGCCATTTTCAGAATAAAATATGATCCTTCGAAATAAAAGTATATAAAATGAAATTTAAACTTCCGTAGGAAACATTATTGAAAATGTCGAGAATTGTATTAAAATAAGTACGCCGAGAGTCAAGAAGTACAATAAATTAATTACAATTATATATTACATTACAGTAAAACATTACATTACATTATATTCACATGAAAACTTATAGCAGAAAATTTAAAATGTTAAATATCCATAATTACGTTGAAATATGATTGTTATCGATATGATTACTCGTACTTTGCGTTACTTTGTCAGTTCCAAAAGTAGATTTAAGCGAAAGACATAAAATGCCATTTTCAGAATAACATATGATCTGTCTAAATAAAAGCATATAAAATGAAATTCAAACTTCCTTAGAAAATATTATTGAAGTTGTCCAAATTTGTTTTAAAATAAGTATGCCGAGAGTCAGATAATACATTACCTTAATTACAATTATATATTGCATTACAATAAAACATTACATTACATTACATTCACATGAAAACTTATAGCATAAAATTAAAAATGATAAATGACCATAATTACTTTGAAATCTGATTGTTATCGATATGATTACTCGTACTTTTCGTTACTTTGTCAGTTCCAAAAGTAGATTTAAGCGAAAAACCTAAAATACCATTTTCTGAATAACATATGATCTGCCTAAATAAAAGTATATGAAATGAATTTTAAACTTCCGTACAAAACATTATTGAAAATGTCGAGATTTGTATTAAAATAAGTATGCCGAGAGTCAGATAATACATTACATTAATTACAATTATATATTACATTACATTACATTCACATGAAAACTTATAGCATAAAATTTAAAATATTAAATAACCATAATTACGTTGAAATATGATTGTTATCGATATGATTACTCGTACTTTGCGTTACTTTGTCAGTTCCAAAAGTATATTTAAGCGAAAGACATAAAATGCCATTTTCAGAATAAAATATGATCCTTCGAAATAAAAGTATATAAAATGAAATTTAAACTTCCGTAGGAAACATTATTGAAAATGTCGAGAATTGTATTAAAATAAGTACGCCGAGAGTCAAGAAATACAATAAATTAATTACAATTATATATTACATTACAGTAAAACATTACATTACATTATATTCACATGAAAACTTATAGCAGAAAATTTAAAATGTTAAATATCCATAATTACGTTGAAATATGATTGTTATCGATATGATTACTCGTACTTTGCGTTACTTTGTCAGTTCCAAAAGTAGATTTAAGCGAAAGACATAAAATGCCATTTTCAGAATAACATATGATCTGTCTAAATAAAAGCATATAAAATGAAATTCAAACTTCCTTAGAAAATATTATTGAAGTTGTCCAAATTTGTTTTAAAATAAGTATGCCGAGAGTCAGATAATACATTACCTTAATTACAATTATATATTACATTACAATAAAACATTACATTACATTACATTCACATGAAAACTTATAGCATAAAATTAAAAATGATAAATGACCATAATTACTTTGAAATATGATTGTTATCGATATGATTACTCGTACTTTTCGTTACTTTGTCAATTCCAAAAGTAGATTTAAGCGAAAAACCTAAAATACCATTTTCTGAATAACATATGATCTGCCTAAATAAAAGTATATGAAATGAATTTTAAACTTCCGTACAAAACATTATTGAAAATGTCGAGATTTGTATTAAAATAAGTATGCCGAGAGTCAGATAATACATTACATTAATTACAATTATATATTACATTACATTACATTCACATGAAAACTTATAGCATAAAATTTAAAATATTAAATAACCATAATTACGTTGAAATATGATTGTTATCGATATGATTACTCGTACTTTGCGTTACTTTGTCAGTTCCAAAAGTATATTTAAGCGAAAGACATAAAATGCCATTTTCAGAATAAAATATGATCTTTCGAAATAAAAGTATATAAAATGAAATTTAAACTTCCGTAGGAAACATTATTGAAAATGTCGAGAATTGTATTAAAATAAGTACGCCGAGAGTCAAGAAATACAATAAATTAATTACAATTATATATTACATTATAGTAAAACATTACATTACATTATATTCACATGAAAACTTATAGCAGAAAATTTAAAATGTTAAATATCCATAATTACGTTGAAATATGATTGTTATCGATATGATTACTCGTACTTTGCGTTACTTTGTCAGTTCCAAAAGTAGATTTAAGCGAAAGACATAAAATGCCATTTTCAGAATAACATATGATCTGTCTAAATAAAAGCATATAAAATGAAATTCAAACTTCCTTAGAAAATATTATTGAAGTTGTCCAAATTTGTTTTAAAATAAGTATGCCGAGAGTCAGATAATACATTACCTTAATTACAATTATATATTACATTACAATAAAACATTACATTACATTACATTCACATGAAAACTTATAGCATAAAATTAAAAATGATAAATAACCATAATTACTTTGAAATATGATTGTTATCGATATGATTACTCGTACTTTTCGTTACTTTGTCAGTTCCAAAAGTAGATTTAAGCGAAAAACCTAAAATACCATTTTCTGAATAACATATGATCTGCCTAAATAAAAGTATATGAAATGAATTTTAAACTTCCGTACAAAACATTATTGAAAATGTCGAGATTTGTATTAAAATAAGTATGCCGAGAGTCAGATAATACATTACATTAATTACAATTATATATTACATTACATTACATTCACATGAAAACTTATAGCATAAAATTTAAAATATTAAATAACCATAATTACGTTGAAATATGATTGTTATCGATATGATTACTCGTACTTTGCGTTACTTTGTCAGTTCCAAAAGTATATTTAAGCGAAAGACATAAAATGCCATTTTCAGAATAAAATATGATCCTTCGAAATAAAAGTATATAAAATGAAATTTAAACTTCCGTAGGAAACATTATTGAAAATGTCGAGAATTGTATTAAAATAAGTACGCCGAGAGTCAAGAAATACAATAAATTAATTACAATTATATATTACATTACAGTAAAACATTACATTACATTATATTCACATGAAAACTTATAGCAGAAAATTTAAAATGTTAAATATCCATAATTACGTTGAAATATGATTGTTATCGATATGATTACTCGTACTTTGCGTTACTTTGTCAGTTCCAAAAGTAGATTTAAGTGAAAGACATAAAATGCCATTTTCAGATTAACATAGGATCTGTTGAAATAAAAGTATATAAAATGAAATTTAAACTTCCGTAGGAAACATTATTGAAAATGTCGAGAATTGTATTAAAATAAGTATGCCGAGAGTTAGATAATACAATAAATTAATTACAATTATATATCACATTACAATAAAACATTGCATTACATTACAGACACATGAAAACTTATAGCAGAAAATTTAAAATGTTAAATAACCATAATTACGTTGAAATATGATTGTTATCGATATGATTACTCGCACTTTGCTTTACTTTGTTAGTTCCGAAAATAAACTTCAGAGAAAGACATAAAATTCCATGTTCATAATAACATGGGATCTGTCTAAATAAAAGTAAATAAAATGAAATTTAAACTTCCGTACAAAATATTATTGAAAATGTCGAAAATTTTTAGTGAAATAGGCCACTGTTTTCTGCAATCTGTAATTAGAAAATGACTCAATGCATTGGGCTGAAATAGTTTAATCTTAAATTAAAAGTTTATTCAAAGAGGAATAAGATATTTAATGTAAACGTGTTGCAGAATAAAAGGAGTAAAATTATTCAAGTTCCTATAAGATCCCGGATTAGTGTCATTTACATACGTGAACACTATTTGAAATTAACATTTTAAAAATGGCGAGAAATGAATGCACAAGGGAATACATACCTGAGTATATGCAAACCTTAGCAAAAGGTTTCGAAGCAAATATTCTTTTGTTACAAAAGCGAAGTAATGTGTATGTAAATAATTTATTTCGAAACTGAAGAGGAAATCCTTCCTCTCACACACACCATTATAATCACGAAAAAATATTTGAATTTGATTTCTTGATATTCAAGTCATTTTCTCATTTAAATATTGTAAATAATGAAAGAAATTGAAGAAGATAATTACTCCAAACATTAAACGGTGCGATAGCGTTTCCCTGAATAAACTAATTTTAATGATTAGATATTATTTCCTTTTTCAAAACACGGAAGAAACTTGTTTTTGAACATATTTGCTCAATGATTAAAAGTCTGATCCAAATAATGGTTTTAACTTTCCGTTTCGGGTGAATTGCTAATTTAATGTAAATAGCTTTAATTATGATATCGTTAATGATAAATAATTTATAGAAAAACATATAAAAGGTAAACCTCTCAATCTAAGTGCATTATCCTTATTATGAATTCAGTGTTTTATCTTTGTGTTTAATTACTCGTTTTGAAATTATGAGGGTTTTAGCATGAGAAGCAGTAGAAAAATTGAAATTATCTCTATTTGCGATGGTATAAAAATAAAATTACAAGTAACTACCTTCTGAATAACTTATACAGTGTAATAGTTATTAAATTCATTATTTAATGGGCAGCTTTTTAAATACTTTTTTAAGAGTAATTTTAATCACTAGATTGTTTATATTTATCAAATATGTATCAAATATGTATACCTACCGTCTACGAATGTTACAGGAAAGTGACAGCAGAATTACAAAATGCTTAGCTTTAGATTAAGTTAATTGAAATGTAAATTTTTAACTTATGATACGAGATTTTAAATATTGCAAACTGTTATTATGGTAAAAATGTTTTACACAATGTTATTTGTATATTCATTCGCAAGCAAAGATTTATTAGCCAAGCGATTTCTATAAAATGTTCACATAAGCTCATTTCCAGCAGTTAAATAGTTTGGTCAAACTAACGGGTTTCCCTAGTAATGAGTAACATAAATCTGACCCATTTCGTTTTAGAAAATTCATCATGGAAGATATCCACAGCTTTATGTATCTAAACCAAGGTACGTACTGGTTTGGGGCAAATAATAGACTATTGGCAGCATCTAAAAAATAGACTTATTCGCTCTCCCAGACTTAAATTCTCTCCTGGGCTCGAAATGTATTATTAAATAGTGATACATTTATAAAAATATTAGAATTCGAATAACACAATGAAATGAAAGGGGTGAGAGGGATTTATTATTATTATTATTATTCCTATGGCATGTTTAAAGACAACTGAACATCAATTACAAAGCATAACAAAACAAATTGACATCAGTATATCTATGAACATAGGGCTTTCCGAGCTACCCAGTAACGCTCCCAAATTGAAATACGGGTGAAAGCAGGGCATATGCATAGATGTGACATGTCCATATCTTCCATAAGATTGCACAATGGGCAAAGGGAGTCAGGAACAACGTTGATGCGATCTAGGGTTTTACGAAGGCAATCATGGCCGGATATAAGACGAAACATTGCAACAGATTTCTTTCTGGGCCATTCAGGTACTTCAAGAATCTGTCTGAACCAGGATTTACTGCAATTTCTGTTTGTAAGTTCCTGGAAGAAACAGTCCCTGAAGGCTTTCTTAACAACTGACTTGATCGAGTTGAAAGAGAGACCATGTTGCGAAGTTTGGAGGACAGAGGCTCCCTTTTTAGCGAGAAAATCGGCGAACTAATTACCCTGAACTCTACAATGGGCAGTGATGCATTGGAGTACAGCCTCTTTATTATTACTTTCAAGCCGGTTCAGGAGTTCGAAACAGCAATCGACAGTCGGAGAGCGGGAATCACTCTGTGTGTCAATAGCTGGAAGGGCGGTGTTACGTCTTGGCCCTTTTCGAGGAAAAAGGGGCCACCCAACCAAAAGCCCATCCCTTTGCGAATTCTTTCCGTTTCCAAGAAACCATCGTGGGTGGGTCCTGCAACCCCCCCTCCAGCCGGCCAGCTGGCTGAGAAGAGACGCAGAGATTTTTGGGGAAGCAAGGAGAGAGGTAGCTGATTATTGAGCCTCGCATCTGTCCGTCGACAAGCAGGGCCGATAGGGCGCTGTGCGGACCGAAGGCCTGAAAATTCCTCTCTTGGCTCCCGTTTTACAAGTGGAGAGACACATCTCTGTTAATGTAAACGATATTTTGGTTCCTATAGAACCTCTCATATGCAGAGGAGCCTAGACTCTCTGTCTTGTACATTGTGTACAGTTTTATGTGACTAATACAAGCTCTGTGTCAATTAATAGTCTCTCGTGTGTCTTCTTTTTCCACCGAGGACGTTACAGAGTTGTAATTGGAGGCGCCACGGCGAGATAGAGCAAATCACGTCAAGCTCTTCTGTCTACAGGTTTTTAGGACGCTGTCCTGTTTGAGAGTATTACCTCTCTGGAAATCGAGATTTTTATCTCGGGTGATAGAGCAAATCACGTCAAGTTCTCCTGTCTACCGGTGTTTAGGGCGCTGTCCTGTTTGAGAGTCTTATCTCTCATGCTAGCTTCGACTTTCATCTTACGTTAAAAGGTGTGACGACGCAACCAGTCCTGGTTCCTGTGTGTCATCGAAGTTTCTTCAACAACAACAAAAAAAACAGTGCGTGCCGTGAACGTGTAAAAAAAAAATTTGGTGTTCTTTGAAATTTACAAGAACTGTCTCCTGGTTCCGGGGAAGTGATGTGTCCTGCTGATGTGTTCTGCAAAACGGGGTAAGTGCTTAGCTAATCATTAAGGCAGTGACCATTTTTTAAATTTTGGATAGGAAATTTTATGTTTTGTTTGTGTTCTAAACTTATTGCAGTTCAAAATTGAAAGCTATGTTTAAGTGTTTTAGGCCATTTGAAAATTTAAAACCTGATAGTTCTTTTTATTTTTTTTATTGTGTGAAATGTTAAGAATAGGATATTTGATTGTGTTTTAACTGCTAGTTTAAGAGTTTTAAAGTTATTTTGAAAGTTATGTTTAAAAGTTATGCTTTAGTTTTTAACTGAATTATTCTTGTGGTTTTTTCTAAAATCTGTTTTATCGAATTACTATTAAGTATATTGTGAGGGTATTTTGTATAACACATTCCGGTCTTTTAAATTAATTTGTGAATTTTAAAGGCAAATTTTATTTTGTTTCCGGGTATTTTTAAATTCTGAGATGGCTTTCTTAAATAAAGCACGGCACCACGAATTGGCGCATCTCGCGCAAGAATTAGGGATTGAATCGGAAAATAAAAGATCTATTCAATTAATTTCTCTCATTAAAAAAAGCCCCGAATTCGATGAAGAAATAATTCAGGGACGTCTGGAAGGTTTTCGGGACCAATTAGAGCAAAAACGTCAGGAGGAATTCAAACTAGAAAAACAACGTCAGGAGGACAGAGATTTTGAACTGGCAAAATTGAGGATAGGGGTAGAAAATTCCTCGGATCCTTGTTTTAAAGAGGTAATCTCTAAAATGTTCGAGCAATTTGAATCGGACCCCGGATCGTTCAGATTAAGCTATAAGTGGGTGCTAAAAAGAGTTGAGCATGACCTGGAATATGAGTCCAAATACTCTGTTTGTGATTCGGTTCGGAAGCAGAAAGCGGAAGAATTGATGTTTTTAAGAATGCACTTGCGAAAGTTCCGGGAAACACACATGAAGTCTTCTTCTAGTGAGGAGCAGGCAATTAATAGTAGTTGCTTGGATACTGTTTCGGCTAGTATTAGCGGCGGAAACGATAAGTTGTCTTTTACGGACACCCCCGAAAAAATCAAAATCGTAGATGAACAAATTGAGTTACCCTGTAAAGTTATGGAGGGAAAGGAAAATGATTCCCCGTTAGGCGAGAACGCTAAATTGATTTTTCCTGAGGAGAGTGATTCTCCATTAGTCGAAAGGGCGAACTTTTCCGTTTGCGACAACAACAAAGGGGACCTTGCAGCTAGTTTTCCTGAAAGTAACCCCGAAACCGGAAACCTCAATAGTTTAGGAGCCACTTTGCCCCAGAGCATAGGTAGTTTTTCGCTCGCTCCTTTGCAAGAGGTGAAAATTGGATTGTTGTGTCCAGAGAAGGGGGAAAACGAGGGTCAGATAATGACCACGGGATATTATGCGGAGACAGGGGACGCGAGTCAATTAAAGACCAACGGCTATTGTGTTGAGTCCGGGGATGAGGTTTTCTTATCTGTAGGAGTCGTCTCGTGCAAACTCCGCAGGAAAATCGAAAGCAGTGATGAGAAACGTGTGCCCCACTCAATTAGGGTCCAGTGTGGAAAGCAGCGTGTAGTTAAACTTCAGCATTTGTTGGTTGAGAATAATGTCACCGAAAGGGAGTTTAGCGGAAGCGAAAAAGTGGGGAAAGTAACGTCCTTTACGACCCAGAATTGCCCGCTTAAGATTGAGAAATCTAGAGTACAGGTGCTTAAAGAGAAGGGTTTCTCGACTCGTGCCTTAACGAATATGTACTCTGATAAAAAGGGATTTTTACTGAGGAGTCGGAAACGACTCACGGGCATAACTAAGAAGTGGATTGTACCACCGGGAAAGTTACGGAGCAGAATGGTGAGCCCCTGTAGTGGCAGAAATTTAAAGTTTGCGGAGGCAAAGGTTAAAGCGCTTTTGAATTTCTCCACCCCAAAAACCAAAACGCAGGTTAGAGCATTTTTTGGGCTGGTCGGTTATTATAGTCGATATATACCCATGTACTCGTCGTTAGCCGCACCGCTAACCAACGCTTTGAAAGGAAAGGCTAAAAGAGGGGAGATTACTTGGACGGAAGAATGCGAAAATGCATTCACCGAACTTAAGAATAAGTTGACAAATTCCCCTGTATTATATGCGCCTAACTTTAAAAGGGAATTCATAGTGCAGACGGATTCGTCCGATGTAGGAATGGGTGTAGTTCTTACTCAAGAAGACGAGGGCGGATCAGAACATCCTATTATTTACTTGAGTAAAAAATTTAACGACGTTGAGAAACGTTATTGCACCACGGAAAAAGAATGTGCCGCGATAATTTTTGCCTTGAAAAGGCTACATTATTATCTAGATGGGCAAAAATTTATGGTGGTAACGGACCACAACCCATTGACGTGGTTGAAAACAAACGCGGGAAATAATCCAAGATTGATGCGTTGGTCTCTCACGATGCAACCGTATTCCTTTGAGATTGTACATCGGCCTGGTAGATTGAACAAAAACGCTGACAGTCTGAGCCGGTCGGCAGTTTATTAGGTTCATGTCAATGTCAATCGACGCGCAAAAATTTATGCCTATTAATGTACAAATTAATTTAGGAATTAATTGTAATAATAATGTGTACTGTGTTTTTTTTATGTTTAAAAGAGTAAAAATTGTTCTTGAATATATATAGAGAGTGGAGTAAGTTAATTGTAGGTTAAGTGGAGTGTATAAATATATATATTTTAATTTCTTAATAATGTGTTTCACATGGTTTAAGTACTAGTACCATTATGTTTTAGTGGGTCACTTGCCTTATGTTTAATGCTAAGTGCTTTTATCGTGAGTATCTTCATGGACAGCTTTCTTGTGTTTGTGCGCGAGTTTTCTTCCAGCCCTGCAAGAAAACTTATTGGAGGGGGAAGGAAAGACTGTTACGTCTTGGCCCTTTTCGAGAAAAAAGGTGCCACCCAACCAAAAGCCCATCCCTTTGCGAATTCTTCCCGTTTCCAAGAAACCATCGTGGGTGGGTCCTGCAACCCCCCCCCCCGCCGGCCAGCTGGCTGAGAAGAGACGCAGAGATTTTTTGGGAAGCAAGGAGAGATGTAGCTGATTATTGAGCCTCGCATCTGTCCGTCGACAAGCAGGGCCGATAGGGCGCTGTGCGGACCGAAGGCCTGAAAATTCCTCTCTTGGCTCCCGTTTTACAAGTGGAGAGACACATCTTTGTTAATGTAAACGATATTTTGGTTCCTATAGAACCTCTCATATGCAGAGGAGCCTAGACTCTCTGTCTTGTACATAGTGTACAGTTTTATGTGATTAATACAAGCTCTGTGTCAATTAATAGTCTCTCGTGTGTCTTCGTTTTCCACCGAGGACGTTACAGCGGCTCTGGAGTCTGGTAGGAAAACCACCTTTGAAAAATACTCCAAACGGGTCTGTAGCTGTAGAAGGGTCCGGTGAATGGCCGCTATTTCACCGGCAAAAGCAGTTCCATCAGGGCCAATGGGTGCGTATAGAAAAAATAACTCTTTGTCACATATTGTCCATATGGTTCAACCAAGGGAAAGAGATATTTTGGAAGACTCAGTTTTAGAGCTGATTTAAATTTTTTTTTATTGTTGTTAATGTATTTAAAGAATTTCTCTGTTGATATATATCAAAGTATTCAGGAGCTTACTTATTTAAATCCAATGTCTGTGATTAGTATAAATATTTAGGCAACTTTAATCACTAGTTTGGGGTTCTGAAGTGTATGAGAATGAATATTGCTTTTTCTTTTCCATCAATGTTTGTCTGAGTATTATTGTTCCCCTTTACCCCCTTTTTCTTATTACCTGAGCACAAAGATCTTCATTTGTTGCGGGCAACAAAATGAATACTAGCTATATGAATACCGTGCCCTCACAGGCAGTGTAAATTATCCTTCTGACTTGCTTACTGAGGGGAGGTCGAAAATCACTGGACTTATTTGGGAGATTTCCAAGTGGAAAGGGATGAAATTGAAATAACTGGAGTTGGAAATCGCTCAAGGCAATTTTTTTCCCGCCAACTACTAGCATGCGACGTATTTTCAAGCATACAGGCAGAGAACACATGCCTAGAACATTCCTTAGGTCAGAATTTCTGACCTGTAACAAGTTTATTAACAAAAAGATCATGCTCTGTGTTTTGAATGACTGCTCGGAATATTTTTGAGCTACCCCACATGCAAGTCTCAAATTTAGGAGCCCATGAAATCTTATGCTTGCACTCTTTCTAGAAATCATGCTCAGTAATATGTTTGGTTGGTTGTTTGGGGTTTGATGGCGCAAGGTCCAAAGAGAAAAAACTGCGCCAAACACACGGAAAAAAGCAATATGTTTGAAACCATTAAATATTCATTAATTCACTTATGAAAATATACATGAAAGCGAATAAATACAAGAAAACAAATGAATATACATAGTACAGGGGCATAGTAAATGTCGTGTAGTCATAAGCCCAGAATAACCTATCTTTGTTTTTGATACCCAGATTGCTCTGTAATCTTTTAGCTCTGTAAGTTACATATACTGTATAGCCTAAATGTATACAGTATCTTTGTAGTGAATAAAAATTGAATTATTTCATACATAAAAATTAAGATATCCCTTTGAGAGTCTATATTTCGAATGAAATCAACTGTAACATATCTATGTTTCCAGTTGATATTAAATATTTGCTTTGTAAATTAATTTCTTATCTTTTCATAGTTCACAAGTAGATTAAAATTGTTCTTTCTGTCGTGAACAAATATATGTTTAGGAACGGAGAGGGAAAGCTTCTTTGCATTACGTGAAATATATGGTAGAATAAATAAAATAGAATGAATACATTCATAAGTAAATAACACATAATAGATAATTGCAATTTGACTCGCTTATGAACATGTACCCCTACTATACCCTTAGTGGATAGTACGTAGTTTGCAATGCAAATAACAATTTATTGGTTCAATTCAAGGTTTTAATTCTTTTAAGGTACCTGCTTACATTCGGAGGACTTTTTTTCAAAAATGTAGAGTACTGATTAAATACATGTATTTTTAGTTCAAATGTGATATAAAATCATGAAAAAAGTATAGATTTGGTAAATAAAAATTATAGCGTTTTAAAATGTAGAGAATTTTTTTATAATTTTAACGTAGGATTACATTCCTCCATAACGGTCCTCCGGAAAACAAAATTTCAGATGTCCTGCATAAAGAGTTATAATTTTCGCAGCATGCCAAACCCAGTCTGTATCGCTTGGGCAAGCAGTAAAAAGTTAAAGCGAAAAGTACCAAAATGCATCAAAATTTTGACATACATATATATAAAAATATATACATATATATGTTACCGTGAAAGACCGAAATTGTAAAATTTCGACAATCTCCGGTGAATGTCAACACATACCAAATACGTTGGTGAAAGACCGAATATTTGGTTATATTCTTATATATTCGGACCATCACCTGTGTATTCCGACAAGCACAGATATGCTTTGGTGGATGTCGGAACGAGAAGCCGAGAAGACAGTGTATTTAAATTTATGTAAACAATGTAATTTTAACTTATGTAAATTTATGTAAACAGAAAAGTACCAAATTGCGTCAAAATTTCGACTTACACACACACACACACACATATATATATATATATATATATATATATATATATATATATATATATATATATTATATACAAAATAGTTAAGCAACGATAAGTAATCCTACGTTAACCCGCATTAATTTCGTTAGAAGAGACTAGCTGAATTTTTTTTAGTACAATTAAGTGCTTACGTCAGAGACCCTGCACTCAGTTCAACTAAATATATTTTAATTTACTTTATACTACTATGACACTTACCTGTATTCTGAAGTAAAATATTTACAATATTTCCAAAAATCACTGAAATACAACAAAAAAAGTGAAAAGACCGTTATTAAAATAAATTACCTTTTTAAAATTAAAGGTACCTGTAGAATGGTTAAATTAACACATAAAGCTTAGCTTTGAGGTCAAACAACCATAATTAGTAATATGTAAAATACTATCGCAAAATTTCATGGAAATCTATGTGCCCTGTATAAAAGGCTTAAGTCAAAAAATAGATTTTTAGACATTTATTAGTATTGATTAAAAAAATATTTTGATAAATAGCTTAAGTCTATTTTGTATACAAAGGTACATTTCTTTGTACAAAAGACTTAAGTTGAAATTATATTTCTACGATTGGTATAAAAGCCAATAATTTGGTATATTTAAATCCCTGTGTTTGACTTATGCTCTTTATAACGGGCACCATAGAATATATTGAAGACATTTTTAATTATTAGCTTTCTCGATTACAAAAGTAACTAAAAAATTAGTTTTCTAGAGAATTCATTTAAAGATGTTACTTCTGGTCTTTTAATATAGCTCTCTGTTTATTAAATTGGCCATAAGTTCTCATCCAATGATTGCACGAATAAAAGAAAAGCAGTTTTAGAATCCTAAAAGGTGGGACTTTGAAATAGAGTAATTAAAAATATTGAAATTTTACACCAAATCATCAATTTGAACGTAGGAGATACTTTAATAAATAAAAATTTCAAACATTCAACTATTGATCGAAAAAGGGACTTTTATGTGGCATGATCGAAGAGGGATATTTTTGCCACAACTTAACTATACTAGAACTAGTTAATTACAAGTATGAGGAGATTTAAATAAATTACTGAAAATATACATTATTAATTCAATAAGTGCAGTATTCCTAATTTTACGAAAATCAACCAAATTTAAATGCCTGAACGGGGATATCATTTGTATTTAATTCATGGATATATTTTTCAGTTTACTAATAAAAGTTAATTCTGTACTCCTTGCCATGACTATAAAATGAAGTAAATATCTCTATTACGTTCACCTTTCTCCCCCTTCAGTAAAATCTTAACTGTTTAAACATTTGTTTCTATTAGAGTGAAATTAAAGTTCATTATCTCTAAAACTCAAATCGTTTCCTTAATATATGGTATTAAAGTTCTCCGTTTTTAATTATCACTTTATCCTATTGTACAAAGAGGGCAATTTGAAGGAAGTGCTGTGGTAATTCCCATACCCTTTTATAATTCCGAATCCCATAATCTATAGAAATGCTATCTTCATACCGTTACTAGTTTCAGTGAAATGGCCCTTTTATATGTTAGAGTCATGTGATTATGAAGGAAACACATTGTAATGAAAGTTTATACATAAACGTAAAGTATGAATTTCGAGATCATGAGTATTATTTCGTAATAACCATGACTACCAATGCTTTTTAAGAAAGTAATTTCGCTTAAATTAAGGAACTAATTCAGTTGGTTCTTAATTATTCATAATAGTAATATTTATTACAATAATTTTTTTGCCGATAATTATATGTTTTGTAGCTGACAGTACTTGCTTTTGAACACTCGATTGCAAGCTCTTAAAAAATATTTTTTTTGAAATGATATATTGCAGCAAAAACACAAATAACACATATATCCTTCTAAATATTTCCTCCACTTCTATACATATTGATGAATTAGAGTTCATAATGCCAAACTGAGATGATGATTAAAGAAGTAAATTAAATTGATAGATACGAGTGCATCAGATTAGATTCCCGTCTTACTACATAAAAAATTTATTTGAGAAATCAGATTTTTAAAAAAAATATCTTCCGTAAAATACTTTCAGACAATATCAGGTTTCTGAAATTGAAAATAAAATCACTTCACTAACAGTCTATGACTAGAATCCTCAGTGTTTGGAAGCGCGCGCGTGTGTGTGTGTGTGTGGGTGTGCGGTAGGTTTGCTTAAGCGTTTGACCTCTATAATACTCTTCAACTGTACAAATCTACTTAAATATTACAAAGATATTAAAAAGATAAAAATTTTTAGCTTTATTCACTCGACCATACCAAAAAAAACTATGTATTACTAGACAAATATGTACTTCTTATTGAACAAAATTAAACAATATTAGAAACCGAATTATATTTTGATCAGATATATTTAAAAAATCTGTATAAGACATTAATAGCCTCAGTTAAACCGTTTTTCGTACTGGCCGCAATCTAGTTTGTTCTTTGAGAAATGACTTGTCTATTTTTATTTTTTCCTTTAAAATACACTGCTGGCCACCCAAATTGCAACACCAAGAAAGACAAGAGATATCACAACAAAATTTATTTTGTAGATAACATGTTGACCAAGTATCAAATTATTAAATTTATAGACTTCTGTGAAGTGTGGTTTCTGCCAAAATCAGTAGCCAGAGTAGCCGCCATTGTTGGAGATCACCGCTGCCACACGCCTCGGCATTGATTCAAAGAGACTTTGGATGAGTTTTTGGGGTACAGCAGACCAAGCAGCTTCCACACGTTGCCAAAGTTGATCTGCTGTGGCAGCTGGGGATGGAATCTGGGTCAATCGTAGAGCAACCATGGACCACATGTTTTCTATCGGCGAAAGATCCGGAGAGCGAGGCGGCCAGAAAAGCAATTCAATCTGGCGATTGACGAAGAACCGTTGGACAATGCTTGCCACGTGTGGTCGCGCATTATCCTGTTGAAATATGGCTGTGGGCAAGCCCTGAAGGTAAGGAAGAACAACTGGCTCCAACACCTCGGAGATGTAGCGCTGGCTATTTAAAGTACCGGCAATGCGTACTAGAGGTGTGCGAGAGTGATATCCAATACCGCCCCATACCATAATACCCGGTGCAGGACCAGTGTGGCGGTGCATAACGCAGCTGTTCAGCAACCTCTCTTCACGGTGTCTCCAGACTCGAATGCGACCATCGTGGTTTTGCAGACAGAAGCGTGACTCGTCAGTAAAGACAATTTCATTCCATTCTGCCGTCCACATCCTTCTATCATCGCACCATTGGCGGCGGAGACGTCTGTGGTTCTGCGTCAAGGGTAGACAAAGCAATGGACGTCTTGCGGACATACCACTCTGCTGTAAACGGCGTCGAATGGTACGCGCAGACACTGGATGATGCGTTACAGACTGCATGTGCTGTGCTATGGTTCGTGATGTGACTGAGCGATTCGTCACTGCCATGCTCACAATTTGCCTGTCATCACGTGAAGTGGTGCACTGAGGTGGATGCGATCGAACACGCCGGTCCGTCGTACCCTCCTGCATCCAACGATCACATATCTGCATTACAGTTGTTTGGTTTCGTCCAACACGACTACCGATTTCCGTGAAAGATAATCCACAATCTCGGTAGGCCACTATCCTTCCTGTGTCGAACTCGGATACTTGATCAAAAGATGATCGCTGTTTTCGACAAGGCATAATTGGTCGTTTTTTTGAAAAAACCACAAGAAAAACACAATTGCCGAAATTGAAATCGCCGAAATCTCCAAGCCTTAAATAGCGCTTTGAAGTGGCGCCACAGGCGCGCGTGATGTGCGTCTGCGCTGAAATTCTAATCATTTGCATATCTCACCTCCGCTAATGCATGTTGTAAATTTCATGTTATTTGCATGTTTCCTTCAGGGTGTTGCATTTACAGTGGCCAGCAGTGTAGGTCAAATCCCTTGTTAAGCCTCAAAATTTCACCTAATAGGCCTTTAACTGCCGATTCGAATGTTTAACTAATTAAGATAAATGTTAACTCCTTACGACGGAAACCTTTTGCTAGTACCAGAAATACCTGATTCAGACTAAATTACAGAGACTTTTCAAACCCAGGGTTCAAACCACTTTGCCTTAATCCTTGATTTCATGACTCTGCCTGCCGCCATTGTTTGGTGGTTAGCCTTACAAGCTTTAAATACACGGGGTCGTGTTCGATTCCCAGCGGAAGTCAGGAGGTCCATATCCTGTGCACTCACTAGGAGCAATATTAGTCCACATTAAGGTGCTACCTAATTAAGTACAAAGAGAATAGTGTAGCCTTTATAGATGAAATATTTTAAGACAAGAGGCTGATAAAATGTAAAAAGGTATAATCTCTATGTTTTCCACTATGTTCCGCAGCTATGCTTCTCTATGCTTCTCTATGTTCCGCAGCATGCGCAGCAATTTTTTAACAGCGCATTAAAGCATTTAATTCATTTCTACTGTTTAGTATTTCATTCCCAAACCTGTACAAAATACAACCAGGAGAGGAACCGGTCTTCTCAAGTAAAAAATGAAAATAAATTTATAGTAGAGTGAACATAATCGCAGAATAATACGCTCGAAGAATCCCAGTGGCAGCACGTCGACTTCTCAGGGTGCTTGGATCGAATCCCGACAAGCGCCTTTAAATGCCTCCTTGTCTATTCCAGCTATGGGCACGTTAAATCCGCAGACTGGAAAGTCCCTTTATGAGGTCAGAGAACGTGGGAAAAGGTAGGATCTCCAGATGTCGCGCCCCTGGGAATGATTCGTCAAAATTGAGGTGGCACCTGGCTACATCGGACTCAAACCCTTGTAGTGCCACTATAAACGGGAGCTGCTAGCCTATATGGATCTAGTCAGGGATTCTTTCGGTGAGAGAACATAAGAAACAACATAAACAACTACAGAGTAACGCTTCTTTTATCAGTTCATAAAGTACACTATTGTTCATTTTACCATGTCCAAAGTATACACGATAATGTTGATATCTTATCTAAAGCCTTTTAGACAATTTATATGTGCCAAGCCAACTCACTCCTTTTAAAATCAACAGATTAAACATGTAAACAATAAAGACAGGGTATAATAAAAGCAGAATACCATATTTATATATATATATATATATATATATATATATACAGTGGCGCACCCAGGATTTTTTCTTGGGGGGGGCCGAGATGAATGGATAAAAATATTTATAATGCATTGGGGGGGGCCGAGATGAACGAATAAAAATATTTATAATGCAAAATCTATATTTCTACTTCTTTGGGGGGGGCCAGGGCCCCCTGGGCCCCCCCTGGGTGCGCCACTGTATATATATATATTACACAGACAGAATACTAGGAATATGCACTAACAAAGTACCGCCGCTATCAACATCCCAAACCAATTTCATACAATGCTATTTATATTTTGAAATATAGATGATAGGATCCCAATTTTATAAATTGCGTAGGATGGTTATGGAAGTTTTTTCGAAATATAGCAGACGGTTTTTGTGGAAATTGATGCAGATAAACCATTAAGAAAATGTCTTTTACGATGTTTTTCAAAATCTTCAAGATCTTCGAGATAAACCCACTCCTGTATTCGGACTTAAACACGTGTAGAAATGGAAAGCCATGCGATTCATGGGAAGTTCTATGGCTAAGTATTTTAAAGCGATATACTATTATTACTAGGGATTGGATGTAGGAAAGGGAGTTTAAAAGCTAGAATGGTGGACATACTATTTAAGATATTACACACACTCCGTAACAATGCTTCCACCTGCGAACGGATAATGAATTAATAAACTTATAGTAATTTTCCGAAGTAAATTAGTTGCAAAACATGAATTTAGAAAAATCGCACAGCTGGCGCCTGGATCCGTGATCGGTCCTAGATTTGGCTTGCGAAGAAAATTCCGTTTCCCCACAGAGAAAAGGTAAACCGATAACTGTGGGCTAATGAGCAGATAACTTGAAGAGGACTTTTGCTAAAATGAAACGGAATGACTTCTTCTTATCATGAGATTGAGTATTGGACCCCTGGCTCCATTTAAGGCTGGGCAGGGAACCAAAATCGGTTTCACAGAGTGAGTTTTTGCAGTATCAAAACAATTATGCTAAGATAAAAGAAGGAATTAAAGCATTTAAACTTGATAGATGTGTAGTGAGGAGAAAGGTATTCCATAGTAAGGAAAATGTTCGACCTTTGCGTGCCATTTTCATGGGTTTTTACAGTATGACGTAAAAGGGAAATTTGGATTAAGAAACTGAAGAAACAAAAAGTAGGCTTGGCTAGCTAATCATATGCATTCACAGTCTCCTACGCTTCTTAGATAGTGGGAGGCAGATATCTGGACGGCGTAATAAAGATTTTGGCCTTTTCGCCGAGCGGGGGATTCGTGGATCATAGGGAGGAATGCTGTGAAGATTAGGATTAGTTATACGAGAGAAACTAGAAATATTTAAAAGCTAGTCTTTTAATTGCAGGTAGAATAGGTTTAACGTGTATATCCCAATGAATCACTTCATTTCTGATAAAAATAGGAGCTTTAGTTACATACGTTTGAGGTTTTTAGTTTCATACGTTTGAGGTTTTTAGTTACATACGTTCCTTACTATGGAACGTTTGAGGACATAATTTTGGATAACTGGAAATCTCCGTAATTGGTGGAGGGATGTAGTCCCCCACACAGCAGAGCTATTTGTTAAAATGGGACATACATAACTCTTGAACAGTAACAATTTCAATCTTGGCGACAGGCGATTGTAATGTAGAAGCCATTTTAACGAAAGAAAATGCAGTATTAACAAAATTCGTAACATTGCTTCCTCCTCAAGGACTGCACGTCCCGGGCAGCACAGCTCTTGGGCAGGAAGCCTTACTTACAATACATAGAATTGATAATAGAAAACAAAACTATAAAATCACAACTAAAATTAATACAAAATTAACACGCACACACACAAATACATACTTCATAAAACTAATAAATACATACTTCGATTATCTAAATACTTTAAACAGCATTAACAAAAAAATGAAATAACAAAAGTTACGTTTGTTATGTTACTTATGTCCATCTTTATAACAAAAGGATTATTTACACTAAATAAAATGTTATATACAAAATGATAATGACCATGGTCTGTTTATTTCTTTAACATATTAACTATGGCCATAGAAAGGAGCTAGCCTATCATAATGCATTTTTCTAGGCTTAGACAATTTTCTAATACGAACCATGACGGCATTCGGCCGTTTTAGGACTGTATACGGACCATCCCAAGACGACTGTAACTTGAGAGAAAGTCCTTTACGTCGAATCGCGTTCCATAACCATACCTTGTCACCTTCCTGGAATTCATATCTTGTTGCTTTCGTGTCGTACCTTCATCTACTCCATCGCAATGTTGGTCCGCTCACGAGCAAAGTTATGGACGTCTTCAAAACGGACCTCGAGTTCACTGATGCACTCTTCAGACGATGAAGGCGTGTCTGGAGGGCGTCGGAACAGGAGATCATATGGCAGACGGAGATCACAACCGAAAAGCATATGGGATGGTGTATAGCCAGTAGTTTCGTGGACATAACTGCGATAAGCAAGTAGAAACGGACAACTTTCCTTCCCAGTCTTCTTGGTTTCTCGAAACCAGGAGTGAGTGGTTATTCAGGATGGTTCGATCACACCTCTCAACCATGCCGTCCAGTTGTGGGTGTAGAGGTGTTGTTTGGGTTTTGTTACAAGTAGATAAAGACAGCAGAGGGAATATTCGTTCCTTGATCGGAATGAATCTGAAGTGTTGATCCGTATCTTGATAACCAATTTTGAACTAGTGCGTCTGCTGGTGTCGACGATTCTTGATCGTCGATTGGATATATATTAGGCCACTTCGTGGAGTATTCCATGGCAACAAGTATGTATTTGTTGCCATTAGTACTCCGTGGAAAAGGACCAAAAATATCGAACCGGAAAAGGACCGAGAAGGCTTTTGCATTATAATGAATGTCTTTGGTCCTTTACGGGCCGCACAGGCGTCAAAGGAGTGACACCACTTCTCGGCATCATGTCTTACTTTGTTCCAGAAAAACGTTCCCGAACCATCTGCAAGGTTTTAGTCACTCCGAAATGGCTCCGGTTTCACTCCTATGAAGTTCTTTAAGAAAGTTAGGTATCTTTGTTCTTGGGAGTAGAAGCTGCCACCTGGAAGTTTTAACGTCATATAAGATTCCCATTTTCTGTACAAAACGCCGTTTAAAATGTGAAGTGAGTCCCACAGAGATCAATAACGCTTTGTTGTCGGACTCAAATTTGATACTATATCCTGCCAGGTAGGTCTTGTGCTGGATGACTCCATAAATTCTAAAATGGGCTTCAGATCAGGATCTTTCAATTGATCTTTTCGAACTTCGTCATTACTCCATAGATCTGACTTTGATGACGTAGAAGCTGTAGTTTGTCTTGCCACAGGATTTCTGACATTGAATTTCTTTTACACTCTGGAACAAAAATGGGAAATTCCGGAACAAGGTTTTCTTAATAGGATGCCTACATTCCCGTGCAAAAATCTTTTACGATGACGAATGTCAGTGGCATTCCTGGAGTCTTTGTATCCATCTGGCTATCTGTCCTTCTGGGTTCTTAAAATTTAATAGCGAAACTGCGTCCCACAATGATGATGTAATCCAAGTAAACCAGATAAGATTCATAATAGAATCCCCATAACACTATCTTCATGAGGCGATCGAAAGTAAGAGGTGCGTTACACAGGCCAAACGGCATGACCTTAAACTGCCAAAAACCTTGTCCCGCAGTATAAGCAGTCTTTTCTTGGTAGTCACAATGTATCTCTTCTTACGAGTAACCACTCTTTAGATCAAATGAAGAGAACCACTGGTGAATAGAGAGTGTGTCCAGTGTGTCGTCAATTCGAGGAAGAGGGTAGCTATCTTTGAAACGTCGTTCAACCGGCGATAGTCTACAGAAAACTTTGTAGAGCCATCCTTCTTTCGGAACATATTTGATTACTCCATTTTTCATATCAAATAATGCAATTTCTTCTGATGAAGAATGCGGCTCATTGTTATTAAAGTCCAAAGTGCAGTTATGTTTTTTTAAAATCTAGTCCTATAAGAAAAGCATCCGTAATATATGCCACATATGCCGTATGTTTGTAAACGGCATTCCAGAATGCGATGTTCAGATTCGTCTTTCTGCGAATCGGAATTTTGTCAACGGTCACAGTTTGCAAGGCAACGCATGGTGGGGTCCAGAGAAGATCGACCTCCAAACGCTTAGCCAAATCTTCTTGAATGATCGTCACATTGGCTCCTGTGTCGATGATCATGCGGCAGGGAAGTCTATTAACGTGTCCCAAGCCAAGAATTACGTAATCACCGCCGCTCATGGAAGAAATTTGTAGTACTTTGTACTGCGGCTTTTTAATCTCTGGCAACCTACGCCCCGCGAGATGGCCATATTCTAGTTTCCCTGCTCCTGTTTATTGGGAGTGTTATTGGGAGTGTTCCCGCGTCTTGGCGCACTTGGCAGTTTCTTCGGGTGTGACCTTCGCCGCTGCAACTCCAGCATTTTATGACTAGTCTTCTGTGAGGCTTAAGTGATCCTATAGCACTGGCCTGTTTTGACAAATAGTCCATTATTTTCATCAAATGCTCCGTTGCAAGTTCGGGAGAGATTTTGTAATGTTCCCAACCCTAATTGAATGGCAAGCTTTTTGTGAAACTTGTTGGGCTGTTTCAAACTTCATGGCATACACTAAGGCGGTCTTCAGATCTTTAATGTCCGCCAATCGAAGTGCCTTCTGTATTTCAGAGTCGCGAACTCCATCGATAAAATATTGTAAAGCAAGATTTTCCCGTATTTCCGCAGGTCATTTTGACCAGGCGAGATGGGAAAGCCTTTCGACGTCTGAGGCAAGTTCTTGTAGAGATTTTTTTGGCTTCTGCTGGCGAAATTTGAGCTGGTTGTACAGTCGATTCCTGTTAATCGGATCACATCGGAACGCAATCATTTTGGTCGTAATAACCTGTTGGTCCGATTACACGAACATGCTCCATTAGGCTTATGCAATAGTATTTGCTTCGGCTCTTTGGGATTCGGTCCGATTAACCGGTGATCCAATTAACGAGATTCGACTGCGTATATGTATATATACATACATACATACACACACACACACACACACACACACGCATATATATATATATATATATATATATATATATATATATATATATATATATATATATATATATATATATATATATATATATATATATATATTTATTTATATATATATATATATATATATATTTATATATATATATATATATATATATATATATATATATATATATATATATATATATATATATATATATATAATGTTTTTGGTGTTGATGAACCTCAGAGTGGAAAATAATCGTAGAGTCTTAGAATAAAGTAGTCGTTGAGAGGTTTAGGCAATGCGTGTGGTCGAACCGAAGCCAAGCGACGGAGAAGTCAGACCAAAAGAAATCCAGGTGAGGAACACAGACATCCCAAATGTTGATTGAATTGTCTCTTTATTTGGATTACTTCGATGGTTTAATTACACTTCATTAGAGTCACAGTTCAAATTTATTTCAGGACTATCATATCTCAAAACTGCCCTGAGGCTGTCGGAACAGCACAGGATAAAACAAAAGACAAAGGGACGCAGTGCGCCCAAATTCTTACATCCTACCAGTCCCGTGGCAAACACACAAAGGCGCGAACGAAACTAATGCTCTCGCCCGCATACGATTAAATTGAACTCCCGATTGGTCAACATATGACACCTGACCTTAATACGTCAGATGATGTAATCATTTCGAATTTCGTAGAAGGTTCTTCGTTACATAACTTCCATCGGCGCGTGGACTTCGGGGAAAATCCAATAGGTTATTTCGGGTCAAATTGAGGGGTAATGCTTTATTGCAATAGGACAAAGTTAATAAAGAAATTGTTATTTTTAGAACGTTAATCTTATATATATATATATATATATATTAATTATACAGAGAGAATACTAGAAATATGCAAGAAGAAAATACCACGGCTATCAACATCAAAAACCTATTTCTATACAACATGAACATTTTCAAATTTTCTTTTCGTTTCGATACTTGAAAATGTTTTTAAATATTGACTGTGTGTTAGAGCAGAATATCCAAATTTATTTTCTATCTAGATACACGTATCTCAAAACGTAGAGAGCCAGGAAAATCCTGTTCCGATATTTTGCTTGAATGTTTTAACCTTCAGTATGTATATTGTAGAAACGTAAGTCATTGCTTAAATATAGCAAAACTATGGTCTACTAACACTACAAGCTCTTTTTGAAACACGATGACTTATTTCAGAATTTCTTTCCATTTCGATATCTCAAACTGTTTTTGTTTTAAGCACAAGATGCATGTAAAAGCAGAGAATCCGAACTTTAGAGTTATTTGGAGTATATCCAAATAAGTCGCTTGTATATCTTGAGTGTATATAAGTTTTTGTTTATCTTAAAATATAGAGAGCCATCAAAATCCCAATTTCGAACTGTTTTTCAAATGTTTAAGTCTTCCCAATATATGATGTAAATGTAAATCATATTTCAATTGTACATTTTGAAGCGGGGCTTGAAAGTTGTTTTCCTATATCTAATGTGTATAGATTTTGCGTAGCTGACTGTACATTAATATTACACCAGAAAAGTTTATTCTTAAAATATATGCTTAAGATCCCTTTCATCTTTATGAAATGTGAACATATATAAAATCTCCTTTACGGTAGTTTTTAAGAGTATATGTATTTTATGGAGAAAAAAATTTTTCTACGTCTTAAAATTGAAATAAATTTTATATCTATAAATTTTAAATGGTTATGACTTTATTATTACTTTACATAACATGTTACACAATTTATTATGAAATAATTATATAACCAGTTAATTATAAAACAGACACTTCCATAATATATATCTACACAGACGCTCGCATATACAGGATATGTGCACACACATCTTGCCTTTAGTTGAAGTCGATTCTAAGTAAATTAAACGAATTTACTTAGAATTTACATTTTTATAATGTCGGTTACCAAATATAAATTTCATTTGTAAAACTTTGCTTTGAAACTGTGTATGCGTATGCCACATTCTAACATATTAGTTACATAAACGCATAAATTGTTAAAACTAATTTTAATAGTTAGATTGCACTCAGATGAAAATTGCCCTGTAATTAAGTAAGGAATGCGTACTTTATTTATTAATGTTAATGTCTGTATTAATTTCAAATATACAAACCGTTTTTAAATTCAGTTGGTTTGTTGAATATTTAGATAATTTCTTTGCTTTTTTAAAAATAGAATAACAAAAGAGTCTTAAACTCTTTTACTTAGACACACAAAAAAATTATTAGTATTTAAAACTAAAGTGATAATACTTAAAGGTTTATTATCCACTTTTGAAACATAAACTTTTTCCGAGGGCTAGACTATATTAAATCGATGTTTCTGTCATTCATCAATATTTGTCACGCGATCTAACATATTTTATCAGCAAAATCTCTTTCTGGTAGGGGAATTTTCTATAAACGGAATGGGAAAAAAAAGTTAATAAAAATGGAAAATTTGGTGAATTTCCTTAAGCATTGATTGATGATTTAGGCAGCAAATGAAGTCCCCTGTGACCTTTTTTTTTTCTTTCAGAGTATGAGGCAAAGAAGGATTTATCAAAGTTTATAAGATTGAGGAAAATGTGTATTACCTTAAAAAAATGGTGTATATTTGGTTTTTCTTTTGTAGGGGTGAGCAAAGGAAATGCGAATTCCCGATTGACGTTGCGAGTTCTGGTAGAGTGGTTTTATACAACGTAAAAATATTTGAATTGAACTGATGCGTATTATTACAGTTTTCTATTTTGATATTAGCTTTCGTGGCACAATGTGTAAAAGAATGAATTTTATGTTTTCATTTGCAGCAGAGTTCTATAACGGCATTTAATATTTTCTGAAAAGAATATTTTTCAACAAAAAAAATTCAGTTCTTATATGTTTTATTCTTAGTGTAGGATAACGTTCATAAAGGAGATTTTCTAACGCTTGTTTGAAACATATCAGAATAATAATTTGAGAACCTAATCTAATCACACGTAACTGAATGTAAAATATATAATCTTTTGAAAAGATCTGATTTTCATAAAAAAATTGAACTAAGTTTCAGTAGAATGATTACGCTCACATGGAAATAATTCTGTGGTTACATAAGACGAGTGTTTTAAATGTATTTGTGTTAATGTGCATTTTAATTACAAATATGCTCAAAAGTTTTTTAATACAGACATCGTGTTAAATACCTAGATAATCTTGTATACCTTGAGAGCAGTTAGTGCATGTGTATTAGATTTTTAAGCATAAAATGACAATAAAGACGGTGCATAACTTATGAACTAAAAAAATATCATACCTTAATGATATATTAATATTTTGGGAATAAATATTGTGTTTTCTTTTGGAGTATATTTTAACCATGGAAATCAAATTGCTCTGAAAAGCTATAAGTTCGAAGGAAAATATCTATAATCTCTATTCATCCCTTACATTTTATTAGTCTTTTTGTTATTTCGCTTTGGCCTTATTTAAAAGGTTTTTATTACCTATACATATTTCTCATTTAAAAATAAATGTTGTTTTGAAAGAAAACATTGTAATCACATACAAACAAGATTTGTCAGATGAGTTGGTCTGAATGCTTACCTTACGTATAAGGTACCATCTTACTCATAAAGTAGTTGTGGAGAACAAAAGGTTAAAGATAAGTGCTTCCAAAGATTATATATAACTATAGATAATAATTTCGCGATGACAGGTGTAACCCTTTACTAGTCATATGAAACATTAAACTATGATTTGTCCGAAAAGATAACAGCTCTCTGTATGATACAAATTCCTATCAAACAGTCACAAGGCTTGCCTTGAAATTAGCCACCAGAAGATTTTATCTTCAACACAGTGTGTGAGTCCCAACAGTAGTAGTGTGTTACAACAGTAGTAGTGTGTTTCTACGACTCTTGTGTTTGTAAATGAAAGAGGCGTATAATTTTGTATAATATTTCCAAAAAATTGGGACGAAATCTCTTACTTTTAGTATATTATACCAGTAATAGAAACTGCCATGCTCATTTAAGCTCTCAGTGTACGACAAAGAAGTTTATAACACTCTTGACAATACTAAAAGTAAAAGATTTCGTCCCACTTTATGGGAAAGCATTATTAATTAATATCTTTATTCTTTATACTTAAATAACATTATTAATTATTATCTTTATTCATTTATTCTTTATTAATTAATATTAATTTATTACCCAATTAACCTAGCTAAATCGCCATTTTCAATCATCTCTCAGCTCCCGACAGACGCACTTCCTATCTCTATAAAAAATCCCAAAACTGCGTAATTTCTTTCTTTTGCGTTATATAAAGGCGTGGGCAATCATCTAGAGCCCCTTCTCGAACATCCTACCGAATGCGTCAGACAGCGCGTGCGAGCAATTCGGTGACCCTGAAGTCATCGCTGCGAAAAACAATTTACTTCCTGAAGTGGAAAACACACTAGGACTTTAATAGAAAATTACCGTTTAATGCTTATTAATATAATTAAATATAGTTTATGCTTCTAGCATCACAATTTCCCCCACTTTCCCCAAATGAGGCTCGGATGTAGGAATGGCCAGTTCCCACAGGCGAGACCCCAAAAATGGTCACTAAAATTTAAATTCAAAACCTAAATAATTAGCAGCTAAAAATTTTAACCCTAACCAAAAATTAATCCCTACATGCGTTTAGCTGGATTGAATTGAGGTGTGGTTACAGGATACATAAGACTCCATTTAAGACAAACTTGAGGTAAAAGAAACAGCAATCATTACAATATCAGTTATTAAAATATCAAAAATATAAAAACAGAATAATCTCAATTATAAGTAAATATAATAAGAAAAAATTGAAAATCAACTTTAAGAAACGAGTGTAGTATAGGTTACATATAAAGGTCCGTATTATGGTTGATCAAACTTTCCATCTGAGTCTATAGTAGTAATACTCAGTCCTCCTTAAGAAATGACGAAGTCCAAATCTGTGCAGGAAATAGTACCATAACAATACAAAAACAAAAATGAAAATATTAAACCACTAAAAAGAACACTAAACATTACTTTTTATCTGTGCACAAAACCAAAAGGAAATACTAAATCACTAGAATATAACCGTTCTGAATCTCACAATAACATTAAAAACTAAAATGAAAATGTTAAAAACCACTCAGTAGAACTAAAAATACACAAAGTAGCTCAAAAAGAGAGTTTAAACAAGATATCTTTTTCAAAAATTTTTTTAAGACAACACACAAAGTTTAACCTCCTAAGTGGAGTCAAAAGGGTGTTAGGCACTCAACAAAATAAACAAAAAGGAAATGGATCTCTGAAATTCACATTATTATTATTATTATGCATCTTTCATAATCATTCAATGGCCAACTAAAAACTGTAACCAATATGTGAATTAAGGAAGTATGTAAAAATTCTCATGCTAGTTCAAAACTTCTAAATCCTTCTCTTAATTGATAAAACATGTTAAATAATCCCCATTTTATTTAATATGGCTTATGCAATCCTACCATTACCAAAATTTAAGCATATCACAATCCCTCATTTGAAAAAGAAAATACTACTATAATTTCCATACCTTATTTTAAAAAAATCTCATATCAATATAATTTTATTCAATACTTAACACACTCAAAATAATATTTTATCAAAACGTAAGTCAAAATAAAACACTTCAAAAATCAAAATATAAAAACACAAACATCAAATAATAATACAAAGACAAAAAGGGCTATCACCAGCTCCGAAGAATATGCAGAATTTTTTTTTTCTTTTACAAATGCTCAAAATCTGATAATCTACTTTGTCCCCCCCCCCCTCAAAGCAACAAAAATCTGAATTAACATATTTTAGTTTCGTAGTATAACAATATTAAAACTTTTTCCAGTGTCAAGTATTAATTAATCTAAAAACATGAAATAAGTCTATCAATAGTCTCAAGATTCTAGTCAAAATCCAAACAAAATCCTACACATGAACAGCAAATTTTAATTCAGTAGTCCTAAACTCCACTGGAATTTATAATGTTTAATGCAAACTAATTGGGAAGTGCCGCCAGAAAAATTTTAGTGCCCAAATCCCATAGTTGTACCAAAGTTTTACCTGCTCTTCAGTGAATCTTGGGTGGGTAGCATCAGTATTAAAAGTATGGGTTTATTGCTCCCCATATTAAACTGATTTTAGATTAGATTCTGACGTCACCTCCTCAATAACATTCTATTTTTACATCAAAACATGCTAGCTATTAAATTAAAAAATCATAGACCTATCTCAGTTACAAAAGTCAAATCATAAAATTGAGCTTACCTTTAGAAACTTTAAAATACATTATAACTTTCTTTTTTTTAATCAAAATGCAAATTAATTTGAAAATAAAATTATCAGCATTTTTATTAAACTTCTTTTGGTGCTCCGGATAATGCTTGATAAACAGTAGTATCCGCTTGTGATGGCTCATATCCTTCAATGTAGCTGTGATCAGCTAAAAATTCATCAAGGGCTTTAATCCGCTGTCAGTTTTAAGATTGGCAAAAACCATTGTGAATAACTTTAATTTACAGATCAATAATCACCGATGTCAGTAGCTACCCGTCAAACACACACACAGCACAAACGTTCATGCTGGCTGCATCGGACAACAAAACATCTTTTTCGTCGGCCATCCAGTTGATTCACCTGCCACATTAATTACGTTTTGTCTCGCTTAATTCTCTGGGAAATTATTATACCCAGATATGAAGATAGGCATCTCACGGTACTGTAGTGGAAAATCTCCTTGCTGAACTAGGAGCAGACACATCCCGAACAATAAAGATGCACACGATGCTGAAGGCGAATGTTAGAAAACAGAAGATACACTTCAGCATACAGAATCAACCACCTCACAAGTGGCAGATAATCCTTTTGGAAGGCGGCGGACAGCATCCATCGTGAAGGCACTTCGGAGTGTGAAGACGGCATTTATAGTCTATGGCATTGAGAGACGAACGACAAGCATTACAACTCCAACCTAAAATTCTCAAACTGATATTTACTTTCCGATGGACATGGCGCTGTCGCGGAGATGAGAGATGATGAAACTTCAAAATTAAATTTAAATTTTAAATTCCTATACACTAATTTTAAAATGCAAGGGGTTTCCATAAAGCGATACCTAATCCTGTTCAACTTTTGTCACGGCCCTTCGCCGCGCACCTTTTAAAACACTAATTACTCTAAATGCAGTCATAAAACAATAGGCCAGTGGAAGAACTAATACTTAAATAACATTTAAAGACTTCTTTATTAATTAACAATAATTAATTACCCATTCAACCCAGCTAAATCGCCATTTTCAATCATCTCCCAGCTCTCGACAGACGCACGTCCTATATCTATAAAAATATCCCTAAACAGCGTAATTTCTTTCTCCTGCATTATATAAAGGCGTGGGCTATCATCTAGAGCCCCTTCTCAAACATCCTACCGAATGCGTCAGACAGAGCGTGCGAGCAATTCGGTGACCCTGAACACTTCGTTGCGAAAAACAATTTACTTCCTAAATTAGAAAACACACTAGGACTTTAATTGGAAATTACCGTTTAATTCTTATTAATATAATTAAATATAGTTTATGCTTCTAGCATCACACACACACAGACACACACACACACACATATATATATATATATATATATATATATCACGGGACCGTGGGGGCCAGACTATCCACCCTTCTCGCCCGACCCACCACTGAGGAAATGTTTCGTTAAGAAATTCCAGCACGATTGTGGCAAAATCTGAATGATCTCCTTCTAACTGGAAAATGGAATTATCTGGAATCTTCCTGCTCTAGTCCCAGAGTCTGTTGAACTCTGCACGTAAAATAAATTCGCACAGAAAAATTTGGAGTGTTTTTCTTTTAATTAACTTATGACTCATCTCTGCAACCTGATATGTTGTATAGTTATAATCATTTGAAGCCCCACTATTATTTTCGGACACACTGTATGCATATGAATGAACAAATAAATAATTATACATACATACATACATACACACACTAAGTTGTGCCTCTGCCAAAGGAATAATTTCTCACTATTAAGTTGTCAGTTGTCATTCTTTGTTTCGCTTTATCCGTACTTACCTAATTCACTGAGCAAATTTTATCAGAGGTTTTGCTTTCACATTTTAAGAGCATCGCATCCCAAATCAAAACATAAAGCTGAAAATGTTCATGAAAGAGAATAATCCTTCGTATACAGCATAATTTTTTCATTTAATCGAATTTTTTTTTCCAGTCAGGTTATTTCTCACCATCTATAACCACATAAACTTTCTTACTCCCCAGCTTGTATATATCAGCCATTCATAGCTTCGGCGGTTTAAAAATTTATTATTTTTTTTTCAAGCTATGCAATTTTTCCAGCATGTTTTCGAAAAATCTTTATTCATTCATCGCAACATGATTGATAGTTTTATAGTTTGGGAATAAAAGGAAACTAGGGAAGAATCAAAGTAAAAGAGTTTATCAGGCTTTCATCAATCTATTTTACTTGCTGACGTACAAGAACAGATAAATCCTTTTATTCAGGCACTAAAATGTCTAAAAAACGGTCTTATAAATACTCGGCCCACGGGTTCGTTTATTCCTTGACAAATGATGAAGCAGAAAAAAAAAACGGTAGATATTTGTAATGGTTTAAAGTTGCTTTTTTTCAACTTACTAGTATCGTTTTCTATGCATCATTGCTGTCCAGATAAGTTAGCTCTTTTGACATACTTTATCATAAATGGATGTATTTATCTGCAATATTTTTTAAAATAAAAAACAGGGAATTTCCGTGTCTGCTTTTAAACCAGTTTAACCGATTTCTGAGAGGTTAAAGCATTTGTGTATTTTATTAAAAAGATATGTTACTCTATTATAAAATATACACTTGTATCTATCTATATGCATCTATATGCATATAAGCGTATAAATGTATGTATAGTTAGAATATTCATTTACACACACACATACATATATATATATATATATATATATATATATATATATATATATATATATATATATATATATATATGTGTGTGTGTGTGTAAGTAAGTAAGTAAGTAAGTAACAAGAAAACGAGTCTTCCTAAACTACTTTCGAAAACTATTCTCTTTTTAATAAAGCGCAACCCCTTTTCCAATTTGTAAACTAAAACTAATGTAAGTTATCATTTATATTGGCCCTGCAGATTATTAAGCAGGCATGTGAAACATCTCAACTCAACAACCCGAAGGCCCCATTAAATTTGTATACAATATATAAGACTTGTTTTCAAATTCTTCCTTTTTGGTAAAACGCAGATCAGCGTGTGATCTAGCAATTAATTAATCCCAGGGAGAATCACGTAGTGGACATGTGACGTCCCCGAGACTAAATTCATCCAATTAAATAATAAGTAATTTATGCCCTCTGGTGGCAAGATCACCAAACAGTCATTTAATATTTGCCTGAACCTCTCTCTTCTCACCTATCTCTCCTTGATGTCATATCTCCTAGCCGCAGACGCCAGAAGTCCAGTGGTCACGACGGCTCTTTTAACTTTGTGACGTAAACAGTTCTCTGTGCTCCGTCCTGTTGCATGGACGCCGACGGAAATTCCACTGGTCACTGAAGCTAATGCCTTCTGATTAATAAAACACGTCTTGGAATTTGTGTTTCTCTTCTATGGCTCCCTTTCATAGTTTCTCACATGACCCAACGAATGATCAACACTTCTACACTTCACCCGGTTGCATCTCCAATAAGTTGTGCTCATCTATTTATTCCCCATTGTGATTATTATCACATACACACACACATATATATATATATATATATATATATATATATATATATATATAGGTATATATAATAAGATAATTAAGTAACAAAGTAAAAGAAATTCCTCAAAGAAATGCTTGGTTGAAAATTTACGTAGCTCTTGACTTCGGTTAAAAATTTTAAGAGTCAAATTAAATAGGTTCTAATTAAGAAAATAGACAATTTGGACAACGTTGTCTAGGGGCAGTTTGTAAGGCTGTTTGCTAGGTATCGATCTTGTCACCAGGGAATAGTTAAGACACTCCCAGGTATGAGTTAAACAGAATAAAGTGTAGAACGTAATCTGAAGCAACGCAAGTAAATATTTGTGATGGCTTAAAGTTTTTTTTCAACTACTACTATCGTTTTTTACGCATCATTTTTGTTCAGTTAAGTATGACATAGTTTATACATGGATGTATTTATCAGAGATTTTTTCAAAATAAAATACAGAGAACTCCCACGTTTGTGTTTAAACCATTTTAAACGATTTCGGACAGGTGGAAGCATTTGTGATTTTTATTAAAATGACATGTAACTCTTATATATAATATACATTTGTATCTATCTATCTATTAATATATATGAGTATATATGTATGTATAGTTATAATGTTTACTTACTTACACACACACACACACACACACACACACATATATATATATATATATATATATATATTGATATTGTTCATAATAAAAAGGTAATTAAATAACAATATAAAGAAATTCCTGAAAGAAATTGCATTTAAGGGAAAGAAATCCATGGTTGAAAATTTACGTAGCGGTTAATTGCGGCTCAAAATGTTGAGGTTCTAGTTAAAGTGGTTCTAATGAAGAAATAAATACAATTTGGACAACATTGTGTAGGGGCAGTTTGTAAGGCTGTTTGCTACATGTCGATCTTATCACTAGGAAACACTTAAGAAACTCTCAGGTAGGAGTTAAACAAAACAAAATATAGTACATAATCTGAAGCAACGAAAGTGAATTTGCGAGGGACTCTAACTGCCGTGTGAAAACGTACTGATGGAACACTGAAAATATAACGCAAAATATTACCACACGCAATGAGCGTGGGAATTCAAGATGTTGTCATATACCACGCATATAAAAATTTTTATTATTATTATTATTTTGCAGTGTTTATTTGGGTATGAATGAGAAGAGGAGTAGGGTGTGGAAAACAAGTCTGAGCATGTCTGAAGGGTATAGATAGCTCAGGACAACAAGTCAGTGCAAGTCTGGAGGGTACACGCAGCTCAGGGGTTAACAAGCTAGTGCAAGTCTGAAGGGTACAGATGGCTCATTAGAGGAAGAATTTTTCTTGTTCAGAAAAATAAGCAAAAAATGTAAAGAAAAATTGCTCAAAATTTCATATGTTCGTTTCATATGTTCATTAAGTAGCCCAAAGAGAATCACACGGGGAGAAATGTATGACAAATAGCAGAATAAATTATTAGTATTGAACACCAGAAAGAACACTTTTTTGACTTTTATTTTAATTATTTTCCGTACTCGTATTCTCTTGTAAGACTTGAGTGACTCTAAATGTCTAACTGTGGAGAGAAAGGACAATTTAAAAGAAAAAATATCTTTATATTGGGAGTTTTCAGGAAATTTCTATGATTTTCAGAGAAAACTGTCAATCAGGATATCATGAAAGAAGCAGCACGTATAAAAGTTTACATTTTTGTGTAATGGTGAGTGGGTTTGTGTGTGAGTGGGAGAAGTTAACATGACAACTGAGGGAAAAGGAAAGACTGAGTTAACTCAATTCATTCTTGATTATCGCGTGGAAAAGGGTCGCTTGGAAATTTGAGATAATCTTGTTCCGGCCAGGGTAATAAGTCCCATCAACAACATTAAAGACAATCTGAATATTTGTAATCAGTTTGAAACTAGCTCACGGTTCTTAGTTTCAATATGAAACACAGACACAAAACACGAATTGTGAGACCATTTCTTACACAACCATGGTTAACACAAGATACGTTGAAATTCTATAAAATAAACTCAAGGAATAAACTAATATGCTGATTAATTAACAGTTATGAATGGTTTAAATCTTCTTAATGGTTTTGATTATATTTTGATATTTGAATTACAGATTTTAAAAGCTTATTCAACCATTAAAGTTTAAGCACGTCATTAACAATAATTTAGTAGTAATTACCAAAAAGGAAGAAAAGTAAATGAATGGCAAGAAGAAAGATAATTCATAATTAACAAATAATATGATGGCTGAGAAATTTCTAGGTAAAAAATTGGATAATCTTTTTTTTTTGCTTTCATAATAAAATGCCTTTTTTTACACCATTCTCCTAATACGATTAGCAGAAACTTGAAACAATTGAAGACAAGGTAAATATAATCAGTCTATATTATTATTGACTTTATAAAAATAATTATTGTATCAGCGAGAAAGGTGAATATTTCCTTTTAAATCATTTCATTTTCCTCAAAGATTAGGAAACTGTTTTAAGGTGTAACAATCAGAACACCAGGACGGAAAATAACAGTTTTGGGTTTGATTTCGAACTTGGACTAGTCATATTGTGCAGAAACCACTCGAAATTTTTTTTACGTTACTGGTGATAGTTTGCAAAATTTTGTATTGTCAGTGACAACGCCAAAGATTTTTTCAAATATATATATAGTAAGTAAGTCACGTTTTTTAGCGATGAGATGGCACGTTGTAGATGATGTGTGATGTGACAGCAAAAATATTTTATAAAAGTTTTTTTTTCGTTTGTGTAATAGTGGGTGCATTTTAAGTGATTCAACGTATCTTTGAGAAAGAGACTTGTTCCAGTGGAGCAAGTCTCTTATAAGGCTTAGTTGTAAGACGTAGCCTAGATTTCCAAAAAATGTGATTAGGAATATGTGTTGCAGAGCACGTGTCGTCAATTTTAATAATATTCTTTTTTGCTACCACTTGAATTTATAATTTGAACACATTGTTTCCTTAATACTTAGCTAATTTTAAAAAGAGATGTTTCGTAAAAATTGGGAAAAACTGTAATACATAAATATATGTAGTAATAGTGGCACCAATTACCTGTTGAAAACTTGGTATTTTCGCTTTAGTTTAAAAAATGATAGCACAATACATAAAAAGGCATTCCTTGCTAATTGTTGCAAATTTGATTTACAGAAATGAGTGGAAGTAAAATATGTATATAAAAGTTAAGGAAAAAATGGATCTATCCATCATCCATGAAGGTGAGAGACAATGGTTAACATGAGTGAACTGATAAAATCATCTAATCTTCCATGAAAACGTCCAACAGAACTCAAAAATAGAGGTTACTGAAAATCGTTTAGCAGAGTGATAAATGACCTGACGCAGAAAGGTGACTCTTTGTAATCTCTTTTTTACAGAACACCGATATAATCGAAAAGTTTTGCTAGAAATAAGCTAACAGAAAAATCTGGAAATGTTTTTTCGAGAAAAAATAATTTTAAACTGCGAAAGGTAAAACTCAAATTTTTACGTCCTAACACAAATATATTTCATCTAAATCGATAAAAAGGCAAGAGTAATAACTTTTTAATATCTACGTTTCTTTATTATTTTCTGTAGTACTTACATAATAATTTAAAGAAATATGATAAAAATTGAATTGTAATTCATAAATTTCGTATTTTTATCGAAATACTAGATTTATTACCCGGCTTCGCTCGGAATTCAGTTTCTGTTATTATTTTTTTCAATGATTAGCCTTATGTTATGATCTAAATTTTTCGCTAAAATTCTTTTGCGGTAGAAAACAGCATTAGTTTGTTGTCGGTGCTATCGTTGTTCATCGCTTTCCTCTCCTTTCGATGTTGAAGCTCGAAGACGATCGTATGTTCCACGCGTTAAACGTTTCTTCATCAGTCTCACTGCTTCAGATCACTACAATTCGAATTCTGTTGCCTTCGAGCTCTTGGGAAAGTTTTTTCTTCAGATTCTTGTGTGCGTCTAACTGCATTTTGAATTCTGTTGGCTTCGCGCGCTTGGGAGTGTTTTTCTTCGGATTCTTGTGTTCGTCTAACTGCATTTCGAATTCTGTTGGTTTCGCGCTCTTCTGTTTTTTTTTTCCATCACATTGCTCATTTCTCAACCATCTTTGACATTTTGCCCTTAAAAAACTGAATCGTCTGCTACGTTTCAGACTTTCTTAATTATAATATACACGTATTTATGATTGTAATTCTTTCTCAAAACTAAATCATCTGCTACTTTTCAATGTCCCTTCAGTTATATAAATCATCGCGTCAAGGCTAAACACACGTGTTTCACGTATATGAAAATAATATGTCAAATTCATTCTTGCATGCGCCAATATATGAATAAATCACGTTTTTAATTCATATCTATTTATTTTTACGGAAATGTTATAATTTAATTGGCAACAATGAAATGTTACAATGACTTTGAACAAAAATGTCCGTTGATACCGCACAAACTTGTTCTAACATAATCAGGGAATGGAATGTCTAGCGGGATGAAAATAGTCTATAACCTTCTCGCAAGTTCAAGCAATAAGTTGACCAAGTTTCATCGCAATCGGATGAACTGTACGGCAGCGCATAAAATACGAACAAACAAACAAACATTCATTTATATATATATATATATATATATATAAATATATATATCTATTCTACAGAAAAGTAACTGGCGCCGCCGTCGTCACCGCCGCTGTCAAAAGCTTGTTACGCTATCTCCTACGAAACCGCTGGGGGTATGGGGTCGAGACCGATACCAACAGATGCAGAAAAATGCGGGGAAGAAAGTAAGACATGTCTCATCTTCGTCGGACTTTAAGTTTTTTTTATTTTATGTTTTGTGGAAAAATATTGACTGTTCATGTTCAGATTACGATAACTCACCAAAAATTAATCGTAGAATTTTGATCTTTTTACAATCTAAGACTACAGACATTTCTCCTTCAAACAAGACCTCATTTGTTTAATAATAATTTAAAACAGACTAATATTTTCAACAAAATATTAAACCCACTTTTTCGAGAAATATCGTCACATATGTGGATGTAATATCGATGCGCCTCGAGTTTTTATCTTACAAAGAAAATATTTACATCATCTGGAAGATGAAATCTTTCTCATTCATATAAACCTCATTTCAAGTCTCTATCTTAAAACTTCGAATTTTAATTGAATTATACAACTGAAACAGTGATTCAACACTGATTCTCCTTCGCATAAGTGTGACTGACAACAGTAAATGGCTGTTACATTGCCCGAGAATCACCCCTATGTTTCTCGCTATTAGCCATAACAGAAGAGCGAGCGTAGCGAGCCTAGGGGCAAAGCCCCTAGTATATATATATATATATATATATATATATAATATTAAAAGACTAGTAATTTCTTAATTCAACACTCTTAACATTTAAAAACTATTAATTCTTCAATTTAGTATTCAAAATTACATACCACTTTTTAATCTCTTAAGTTATTTAAGTCCCTTTGGGCATTCACGTTAAATTCCATTATTACAGCTTTCGGCAAAATCATCCAAGATGGCTGTCTTTTTTACGTAAAGAGACGCGGCGCAGCGTCAGTACAAATTTAAATCAGTTCTGCACATCAACAACAACTTTAAACCAATCAACTATTAAGACACACCCTTTTGTCACGTGATGGGTTGAAGTTTATATAAGTGTTGACGTCCAGAATTAGGACGGGATTCCTGTACTTCCACTTGCTGCATTCATTCCGGCGGAGCGGCCAGCAAATTTAATAAAAATGTAGTTCGAGAAAGTTGTGTTATGATTTGTGTGTCCGAGGGTTGAGATGAATAGCAGGAAATGTTTTAAAAACGTTTGTGATACACGGCCGGGTGACATGCCATCTTTTAACCTCAAGTAGAACTGCAAGAACAGTCTTCCAAAGCTACAACTCAGTAATCATTCGTCGGCCTGTGCCCGTGCTATTACATATATATATATATATATATATATATATATATGACGAGCTCGCTACTTACACCCTCCCAGTACGTCGTCTTACATCCAAACTTTTCTCCTTCTTAATCTATCTTTACTTAATTACTAAAGTTATAGCAGTCAATGAATTAAAAGGCCGGTGGCAAAGAACTACAATTAATATATCGAACATCGTTTATTTCCAAAATCTTAAGCTACCTGATTCAATCTGATAAATTAAATCCAAGAATCATCAAGCTCCCGCGAGACGCGTGACTATCTCCATCAAGAATTTCCCGCCGTCTGATTAAACGCTATTGTTTTTCTGCCATCCAAAGCCACCGTGCATGACCACATGATCTCTGTGACGCATACACCGGCGATGAACCATAGGCGTGGCCACAGATGTCAATCAATCCAAAGGGAATTTCCCCGATTTCTCTCGATGTATTTCGAACCAAGATATGAGAATAGTGCCGAATTACGCTACGACAATAAAGTAATTACTAAGCCCCGTTTAAATTTAGAATAATTATTTCGTTCCCGCTTAAGTCCGACAACTTTCCCCCCCGTCCCCCTGAAGGCACGCACACAAAAATGAGTAGCTAATTCCATCCGGCAAGTCTTCAGAAGAGAAAACACTAAGATTATATTTCAAAATCCCAAATAACTATCAACCGAAAAAGATTGCTGAGTAGGGACGTCTCCCCAGTCAACACAAATTAAATTAAACCTAACCCAAAATTTTATCTATTCACGCCTAGCCAGATTGAATCGAGGTACTGATACATTTTACACTAGTCTCCATTTGAGACACATTTGTCATTGACGAGCTATTAATCATCACAATATAAATTTCCAAAATTACAAAGATCACTAAAAAGCACAATTATCATCAAATCTTATTAAAAAAAAACACAATAATACCTCAATCACAAGTAAATATAGTAACCACTCAGTTCTTGTTAACAAATGTAGAAGTCCAAATCTGTACAACCAAAAATAAAAATATCAACTCTGTAAATCAGACGCTGTACATCACTCTTCATCTGTGCACAAAACCCAAAAAACATATTTTTCGAAATTACATCATAATATTACACTTGTTTTATGAGATCCAAATTGATAAAATATACACAAAGTAGCTTAAAAAAGAGCGTTTAAACTTTTTTTTTCTTTTTCCTTATATAAACAACACATAAAGTTTAACCACATATGTGGAGTCAAGAGGGTGTTAGGCACCCAACATGTAAAATCACTTAAGAAATGGATCTCTGAACTTTACATTATTGCTATTTCTTTATACAAAAAAAAAAGACACATCATAAAATTTTACCAACCCAATCAATAAAATCAAGAACACACAATTTGAATTTTAAAAATATATGAGAAACAGTAAATTGGAATCTAAAAATGTATGTAATCAACTTTCAAAATTATCTAGATTACTCAAAGCAGTTTCTTTTCTCAATGCTTATTACGCACTTTTCCTGATCACTCAATGACTTACTTAAAACTAATCCTAATGACATGAGGAGGCATGTGAAACAGGCTCATGCCCGGTCAAAACATTAATCATTTTATTATTTATTGACAAAACATGTTAAAAATTCACATTTTTCAATATGCTATCCAAATCTTACCAATTTCAAGGCCAAAATATTTCGTAACTTTCACATCTTACATTAATGCAAATTCCACACCTCATTTTTTAAAATTATTATTTCGATATAGTAATATACACTTAACAATCAGAGGCCCTCCTCATTAAGCTTGCCGGTCGACCAAAAATATACACTAAAAAACATTTAACACGATATTTATCAAAATGTAACTTAAAATACTACTCCATAACACTCAAATAAACACAAAATATATACAAGGGATAAAAATGACCATCGTCGCACCAGGAAATCAGAATCTGCAAAAATTTTAAAATTGCTCCTAATTTAGTACATTACTTTGCTTCCCCCCCCTCCCCAAGAACAAGATAGATACACAATTTAATTTCATAATAGTATAACTTTAAAACATTACGAATTGTTGGTTAAATATCAATTAATTTTTCTTGAAACATGAAATAAGTCTGTCAAACTCAAAATCCCTATCAAATCAACAAAACCTTCACAAAACAACAAATTTTTTCAGCAGTCATTAAATCCGCTGAGAAAAATATGAAAATTTTACATATCTTATCACAGATCTTTTTTAAAATGTGTCAGTTAATATTCATCATTTAACCCAATCCTCAAGTTGTGACTAAAGTTTAACATACTCTTCAGTGAAACTGGGTGGGAAAGCTCTATGCTTATAAAATTGTATGGGTTTCAAAAATACAAAAATACTCATCAACTTAAAACTAATCTCATCAAAAATAATATTCCTAAAAAACCCATATCGTATTTAACATTCTGACACAGTATTATAATCAATACACACATTATCGTTTTAATCAAACAGTTCTTTCGAAAACCAAGCTTAACTCATTTCACATAAAAAGTTTAATAAAACGGAGCTTACCGAACTTTATTTATCCTGTCAAACTAAAAAAAATTTTATTTTTTCTGCACGAATTTTTTTATTTTTACACAAAATCTTCTTCTGTTCTCCGGATGATGTTTGATAAAAAGTCGCCTCTGCTTTAGATGACCGAAAACCATGCCGTTATCGATTTGTTTTAAAACGCAGATCTGACAGAATTCCCGTTGCTTGGCAAATTCACAAACCACGCACCGCTGTCTTTAAAAACATAACTCAAGCTGGTTGCAGAGTCGGGAGAAAAAAAAAATTACTTCCTCGTTTCGAGGTCTTTTGGCGAAACACAGCGCAGAGAGAACGAAACTCACTGCGACACACCCACGATGACTCTCTCTGGGAGAAAAAAAATTGAAGAACAACTCGTGAGCTCGATGATTCGACGACTGATGAAAATCGGAACGGCAAAGTTATCCTCGCCGCGCAACGGTGTTGGCACAATTGGACACTCCGAAGACACAATGCAGCAAACAGCAGGCAAAGCGTTGTTAATCCACACAATTGAAGTCGAAACATCATGTAGGTCGAATGGTATCCCGACTGGAACTCTGCGACGGCAATCGTTGTCATTGGTTTCTGCACGAAGCATCAGCACGAAAATTGCAGCTCCAAACCTAAATATTTTACTCTACCAACGCGTCAACGCAGTCACGAGGGAGCATGACGAGAACTTGGATAAAATTTTATTTTTTAACTTACATTTTTAAAAGCTGTGGGGTGAATTATTTTCCCTCGCGCGATCCCAAAATCCTGCGCGACTGTTGACGGGCTCGCTACTTACGCCCTTCTAATTACGTCGTCTTAAATCCAAACTTACTCCTTCTTAATCTATCTTTACTTAATTACTAAAGTTATAGCAGTCAATGAATTAAAAAGACGGTGACAAAGAACTACAATTAATATATCGAACATCGTTTATTTCCAAAATCTTAAGTTACCTGATTCAATCTGATAAATTAAATCCAAGAATCATCAAGCTCCCGCGAGACGCGGGACTATCTCCATCAAGAATTTCCCGCCGTCTGATTAAACGCTATTGTTTTTCTGCCATCCAAAGCCACCGCGCATGCCCACATGATCTCTGTGACGCATACACCGGCGATGAACCATAGGCGTGGCCACAGATGTCAATCAATCCAAAGGGAATTTCCCCGATTTCTCTCGATGTATTTCGAACCAAGATATGAGAATAGTGGCGAATTACGCTACGACAATAAATTAATTACTAAGCCCCCTTTAAATTTAGAATAATTATTTCGTTCCCGCTTAAGTCCGACATATATATATATATATATATATATATATATATATATATATATATATATATATATATATATATATATATATATATATATATATATATATATATATAAATCTGCAGGATAAAATAGCCCATTTTATTGCTTCCGCCGCTGGATGCTTTCTCTGCATTGTCTTTTCTCAATCCTAATTGCGAACATTAACAAGTTCCACGTACTTCTAATGCGTTTTGTGAAGAATAGGAAATTCTTCAAGCAGTCAGTCGTGTGAATATTTGATGTGTTTTTGTCACCCCTGTCCTTGGAAACAGAGGGGGGCGTGAACAGGGTTGAACTCTGGTGTCAAGCTAACTGACTGATGGTCATCGCCGGGCTGAGGGCGGTATTCCTCTTCTTGTCTACTGGCAAGAGGGTGTCAGCTGACGACAAAGGCCACACACCGAGAGTCGTACATTCTTCATGCACAAAGGGGCTGTTCATTACGCTAAAACCCTCTGTGTGGGAATTTCTCGAATGTTGGAAATAGCTGATGTCACTAATTTCAACAAATCAGCGTCTAAGCACAAAAACCAACGCATGATAGGACGAAATATGTTCCAGGGAGGTGCTTAGAGTTTTCTTGGAAAACCTCGGACCGAAAAAGAATCAGATAGACTTGACATCTTCTATCGGAATGTGATTGATACCTGGGCCTTGGGCCAGATTACATTTTTTGGAACTTGAATCCCGGGCTTAGTGCCGTTTCACGTAGTCAGTGGACTCTGACTGTTTAGGGAAGAATTTTAACTCCCCGGTGCCTTAGGGCGGTTATGATTATAAAATTTGATGTAACTGAAGTGTAATTATTGTATATAATTAAATACATAATTTTAAATCCTAAACTCCGTATTTTGAATTAACCTATGCGCAGCTATCTGGGAGAAAGTGTGCATATCGTCACAGTGTGTTGATAATGTATTAGTGTTCTTGACAACTATGTTTCAAAGTTCGAGTCACTTGACACCCATAAAAATTTCTCCAAAATTGTCTCCTTACTTTCTGTGATACTGTGACATAAAAGAAGCACATCCACACATATACATCCATAGCTCAAATGCCTTATTAAACATAAAATTTCTCTTTAATTTTCATCAAAGAGTATAGTTTTGATATATAATTCCACAACATATTTTTATCAGTCTGTGTATTACATAAATTCCATAATTTTGCTCTGCGAAGGAGGCATCATTTGGCTATATATACAAGCAGATTTGTTAGCTATTTCAGCAATTCCGCACACTGGAGGCTAGTCATTGTCGTATCCAATAAGGGGTCAGCAAAAAAAAACACCCGTCCATATCATGGAACACCAAGCCATGGTGATAGCTTATGGTGATCCCCGTACAATGTAAGAGACTTTAGGCTCAATTTTATGTTTCAGTGTGTTTTGATGCGGCACCAGTCTTCAATTAATCTTAATGTCTTTTAGAAATAGTCCATTTTAAAACACATTTGTTCTTCAAATTAAATTATTGTCATTTGTAACTTAAAAATCGCAGATCCATTACTTCACAATTCATTCGTCAATTCATTACCATGAAGCTTGCAATGTCCTTGGACTACCTGGTGTTTTTCTTTCAGTTTTAAATTTTAGATATGCTTCTAAAAATCTGGTACATTATAAATGGTTGATAATAAGTCATAGTAATGGACGAAAGGAGAACTTTAGAATTTGACAGATTAACAACCCTTTCAACTTTCTTGTGAAGTGTAGCCAAATGCTTTTAGTTGGTAAGAATAGCAGCTATTTTATCATCGAAGATATATATTTATTTCTCAATAGGTACAAAAGATACAAAAATGTTAGAGAGTATTCTAGGGTAGAGTTAGTCATTGAAAAGTGAATCCGTGAGCAAAAACTGTCAGGCATTCAGTTCATGTTTACCTAATGTTCAAAAGTTTTAGTGAAAAAATGGCGGAGATAATCTGGACAGGTATGATTTTTAAGAACTGTGAGATCGGTATTTAAATTAATTATAAATTTGTATTACTGCAGAGGATTTTGAGTCTTCAAAATCCTTTGAGGCGGGCTACTGAGGTCTAAACTAAATTTACAATATAATACCTATTAAATGAATCGACGATGAGTCTTAATATCTTGAGGTAAATTCAAAAATTAGTCATTTTTAACCAAAGACCAAAATATAATTTGAAATTAGGAAAATTTGGTTTGTATAAATATATATATATATATATATATATATATATATGGAACATGCCGGCCCGGCCCCGTGGATGATGACCGGACACCGGCATGCAACCGCGGGGAAAACGTAGTAGTCGAGACGTCAACAATAACAAATCGTTTCACTTCTGAAAATACAAATTTTATTGAGATGCTTCAACATCCCCTCAGGAGGATCGCATATATAAAAAAAAGCGCACACGTACCTTGAGGCACGCCTATTTATAAACTCATGGAGGCCTGGTCACATGACCTCGCACACCTGCTGCGATTCGCTGGCACCCTGATATCTGGGCTAGAGAAATTATGTAACCAAAGGGATTGTATAAAAATTTACAGGGGTCATATAAGAGACACCTAAAAGTCTATTCCTCTGTTATCAAAACGAAAACGAAATGTAGTTAATTCGCCCAAGGAAATTTAAAAGAATTTAGAATTTTGAAAGGGTTTTAGGTTTTTATGTTATAGAATATCCCCCCCCCCCGGTCTGAGAAGAGACTGACCGCCAATGCCTGCATTGGAGGGCAGACTCTCCCAGCTGAAGAGTAAAAAGAGCGTAACAAGAATTTTGAAAAACCTATATTAAAAAAAAATTAAGGAAAAATAAAAATTTAGAGATCACGTGACCATACATTGGTACATGAATAAGAAACTTGAAAGAAACAAAAAATTCACAATCTAAATGCAAACAAAAAACAAAAAAATGTCATATGTTTCTAGAATAACAGCATAATTATTTAATTGTTTACCAGATCGAGAGAAAAAAATACACGCAGAAAAGTAGCTTAAAAGAAAGAGAGTTTAAACAAGATAGTTCCGTTTTTTTTAAATACTAGGATACCAACACGCATTGTTTAATCACTTAAATGTGAAGTGATGTGATGTTAGGCATCAAAAGAGAGAAAAACTTTAAAAAAAATGGATCTCTAATTTGCTGTAGAAATTCGCGTTTTATTATTACACAACCAAATCATAAACACATCATAAACTTTATATTATCTCAATTAATAGAACCAAGAATACACAATATTTGAAATTATTAAACGCATAATAAAATACTTTGAACCTTATAAGTATAGAATCAAAATTAGCACCACAAATCTCTTATTTTCAATTGTTAAATTTATCCGTTAATTGTAGTAATTTTAATTTTAATTTTAATGTTCCAATTCCAATTTTCAAAAGAAGATACTATCCACAAAAATAATATTCTATAAAATAACACAAATAACCAAAATTATTTTATCAATACTTATCATCTTAGTTTCTTATGTAAACATCAATTAAGTAATCCTAAGTTATTTTTTCTTTTCTTATAGAAAATTTTCGTATTTATCCCGGTTGTATAGCTTCTACATTTTCTTATTTGTAATCCATATTTCAAAAACATAAATCTCATTATAATATTCTCTTTTCTATTTATTTATTTCTTAACAAAGTTTCCTCAAAATATATTTACGAGGTTTCAAAACCAAATGCAATATTTCAATATAATAAACAAAATTCTTAAATTCTTAAAACACTTATAATGCCTGAAATATTTACAAAGTTAATTGTGTGGATAGTTTTCAAATTAAATTCGCAAAACTCAGATCCTACGCGAAAATTTAGAAAACGTAACACGAAAACAACAAAAATACTAGGTTAAAAATGAATTAAAGCAACTTCAGCTTCTACGCGATTCATGTTTACCAAACTATTGATGATCCAACACATCTATGGCTGTGAGTTGGCCTTCAACACTCCATGTTTACAGTTGTTTGCAATAGCGATTTCGTCAGCGGATGTGACCTACTTTATTTTCTCCGCGACGATTTAGAACTGGGTGGGAAAAATAGATACTTACAGAATTTAAACACTTTCATCTGATTACAACTATATTATCAAATTTTTAATAATTGCACTAAAATATACTCTTAATAAACTCTTAATAATTGCACTAAAATACACTCTTATCAAAATATAAATCTCAAAAAATCTTTTTAAATCTTAAACTTTAAATCAAACACATACACTGCTGGCCACCCAAATTGCAACACCAAGAAAGACAAGAGATATCACAACAAAATATATTTTGTAGATAACATGTTGACCAAGTATCAAATGATTAAATTTATAGACTTCTGTGAAGTGTGGTTCCTGCCAAAATCAGTAGCCAGAGTAGCCGCCATTGTTGGAGATCACCGGTGCCACACGCCTCGGCATTGATTCAAAGAGACTTTGGATGAGTTCTTGGGGTACAGCAGACGAAGCAGCTTCCACACGTTGCCAAAGTTGATCTGCTGTGGCAGCTGGGGATGGAATCTGGGTCAATCGTAGAGCAACCATGGACCACATGTTTTCTATCGGCGAAAGATCCGGAGAGCGAGGCGGCCAGGGAAGCAATTCAATCTGGCGATTGACGAAGAACCGTTGGACAATGCGTGCCATGTGTGGTCGCTCATTATCCTGTTGAAATATGGCTGTGGGCAAGCCCTGAAGGTAAGGAAGGACAACTGGCTCCAACACCTCGGAGATGTAGCGCTGGCTGTTTAAAGTACCGGCAATGCGTACTAGAGGTGTGCGAGAGTGATATCCAATACCGCCCCATACCATAATACTCGGTGCAGGATCAGTGTGGCGGTGCATAACGCAGCTGTTCAGCATCCTCTCTTCACGGTGTCTCCCACTCGAATGCGACCATCGTGGTGTTGCAGACAGAAGCGTGACTCGTCAGTAAAGACAATTTCATTCCATTCTGCCGTCCACATCCTTCTGTCATCGCACCATTGGCGGCGGAGACGTCTGTGGTTCTGCGTCAAGGGTAGACAAAGCAATGGACGTCTTGCGGACAGACCACTCTGCTGTAAACGGCGTCGAATGGTACGTGCAGACACTGGATGATGCGTTACAGACTGCATGTGCTGTGCTATGGTTCGTGATGTGACTGAGCGATCCGTCACTGCCATGCACACAATTTGCCTGTCGTCACGTGAAGTGGTGCGCTGAGGTGGATGCGATCGAACACGCCGGTCCGTCGTACCCTCCTGCATCCAACGATCACATGTTCGCATTACAGTTGTTTGGTTTCGTCCAACACGACTACCGATTTCCCTGAAAGATAATCCAAAATCTCGGTAGGCCACTATCCTTCCTCTGTCGAACTCGGATACTTGATCAAAAGATGATCCCTGTTTTCGACGAGGCATAATTGATCGTTTTTTTTGGAAAAACCACAAGACAAACACAATTGCCGAACTTGAAATCGTCGAAATCTCCAATCCTTAAATAGCGCTTTGAAGTGGCGCCACAGGCGCACGCGATGTGCGTCAGCGCTGAAATTCTAATCATTTGCATATTTCACCTCCGCTAATGCATGTTGTAAATTTCATGTTATTTGCATGTTTCCTTCAGGGTGTTGCATTTACAGTGGCCAGCAGTGTATTTCATAACTCAAAAAAACTTATAATATAAAGAAACGTTCATAATTAATGCACTCTTAAAACTGATTTGATTTTTTCAGCTCAAAATAGTCTTAATTAATCTAGAATTTCACGAAAGGAGTTTCCTATCTCATTATTGTAATCAAAACAAACCAAAAGTTGTATACCACCGAATTCAGCTCAATAGTCAAACGAATCTACTGAGAACATGAATTAGTTAATTTCCCTATTCACAAACTAAAATGAAAATGTGCCAGTTTATTATTAATTGTCCAATCCCAAAGTGGTACTTAAGTTTTCCTATTCTCTAGTAAAAATCGGTGACCCTTTGAATTTTTATGGGTTTAGTTACAACAGTACTCATTATTTAAAAAACTAATTACTTAATTCAAAACCTTATATTTCCAAAACCCATAATTTTCTATTTCATTAAATCTGACACATCCATTTAGGATATAACCATCTTTAAACATTACCTTTCACATTAAACTTTTCGTTAAACACAATCTTGATACTCATCTCAAGAAATTTCTTAAGACATTGTATTCTTACAATATGAAAAAAAATACACTTAAAATTCTAACTTTTTCAAAATGTAAATCAAAATAAAACACTTTATAAAATCAAAAACCACAATATATATTATAAGTTACTTATTTTCTTTTCTTCCTCTTTTTTATTATATTCATTTAACTAAATCAACAAATTGAAAATATTTTCACTGAAAAACACATTTATAATAAATTTTATCAAAATATAGGAAAATTAAAAAACGTTTCACTTTTAAAAAATACTTCATGAACATTAGCTTACCTTTAGAACTTGTAAATCACATTTTAATTTTTTATTATCATTATTATTATAACTATTATTATTTTTATTATTTCTTTCATTAAAAAAAAGGCTCATTACTTATAGGCTAAAATCTTCAGTATTTTTACATTTTCAAAGTCTGCAGTTATGTTCCGAAGTTTTTTCGATCTCTGGGGAATTCCACTGCCAAAACCTAAGCGGATAAGGGATGTTTGTATCCTTTGCCCTATTGTTTAGTGCCTTAAAAGTCACTTCACAGAATTCCGCAATGCTGTGGCCCGTCATATTCATGAAGAAAACACCGTTAGGGTAGGTGGGGGCAAAGGTTCGCATGGGGCAAAGGTTCGCACATACATTTTAAAATGACCGGGAAGAGTTTTAGGAAGAATAGGGTAGGCAATGCATTCCTCTACTTCCAGTCAGTTGCCTCGTAAAAAATGTTGGAGTTAAGACCCCCTCTTGCAGAGAAAATTAGGTAAGTTTATTTTCGTCTCTTTTAATGTAATTTTTTGCAACTTTTGAGTAATTTTGAGCATCACTCAAACTCACGAACTGTTTTGGGCTTATTTTCGCATGTTAGGGTGGTAAATAACCTTTCAAATCCTACCTTAAGTTTTGGGTTAACTCAAATACAGTGGCGTCCATTCTGCAGAAACAGAACCAGCACGAAATGGGGTAAAGGTTTGCAGGAGTCATGGGGTAAAGGTTCGCAGTGCAAACCTTTGCCCCATCTGCAAACCTTTGCCGCTCTAACTATTAACATTTGTTTCATGTCCTCTTTTCATTAGGAATACTTATTAACAACGTCTTTTATTATTAATGGGAATTCACATTTTTGTAATTTGAAAAAAAATTATGGTTTTTGATAAAAACTGCCTGTTTTTAATCAGAAAATTTTTTGTAAAATGCTTGAAAATCTATAAATTAAAAATAAAATAAATTAGTACAACACAAAAATAAAATAGCTCTGAACAAAGACCTATTTTACAAGATAAAGGAATTAAATGTTTTTACAAGATATTATAAGCTTCGAAGGTCTGGTTAGGGAAAAAAACTCTAAATGAGTAATTTCCAGATTTGCAAGTCTTTGAAAAGCTCCTTGCGTCACAATTTTTGACGAAATTTTATAAAATTTATTACAAAGACTCCTCTTATACATTAAAATAAAGTTATGTATCCATTTCAGGTTTAGACATCATTCAGATTATCAAAGTTTATCTTAAGCGTGGAAAAGTACAAAAATTTCACGAGAATTCAGAGTACAAGCATAAAAATATTTCCTAAAAAATAATTATTCAACGAAAGCACAAATCAAAACATAACCCTGATCAAAATGTATAAGCAATCTAAATGCAAAATTAAGGATAAGGTTAAAAATTGGATCGCAAGGAGCATTTTAAAAAACATAATAAAAATTTCAATTTTTTAAATATAAAAAATAAAATTTTAAATATTTATAAAATTTTATAAGGTGTTTGAAATAGTTTTACTTTAATGAATATTTATGCCCAATTTCATATCTCTGAAGTAAAAATTTCAAAAATTGCTTTGTAATGTCCCCCATCCCCTTAATTATCTTAATTTTTACGGGTTTTAAAAGAATGAGTAAAGCCTAAGATATAATATAACGATAGTGTTAATAGTTGATATTTCAATTGGAAGTTCTTTAGTTTAAGAAAAAAATTATTGAGATTAACCCCTTTTCATTTTGTGAATTTCTTTGTTAGATTCAACTTTCTGTGTTAATAGTTGATATTTCATTTTGAAGTTATTTAGTTTAAGAAAAAAATTATTGAGATTAACCTGTACAATTTGTGATTTTCTATATATGTAACACCTTTAAAAAGATTACAAAATGTGAAATAAAATTATTTAGACAACTCTTTTTGTGATTTTCGATGCCTATCCAGTAAGAAACCAACGAGTGGGGTAAAGGTTTGCAGTGCGAACCTTTGCCCCACCGATTGGGGCAAAGGTTCGCAAACAGGTCTTTTGGTAAAATTAAAAATTCGGTGACTAAATATTTCGGGAAAAAATTCATTATTTTATAGAAGGTAGAGGGGATACCCAACTACAATACAAGTGACTTTTTGGGGCGATAGGATCTAACGGAGGCCTGTAAGAAACCCAAAACTCAAAACTGCAAACCTTTGCCCCCACCTACCCTATGTTTAATCTTCTGGTAGTGTGTGGGAGGTGTTGAACTAAGAATAGTTCTTTCACTGCACACAGCTGTTTTATTCAAAGCTAAATGTTGAAGAGATGGCATGAAATCTAAACTTTTCATTGTTGCTATGAAACTTGAATGAAGTCACTCGCAGTTAAACACCACCGTAGGAGCTGAAATATTCTACTCGCCAAAATATAAATCGTGATAAAATTCGACTAGATCCGGATCGGAACTCCCGCAAGTCTGGATTAGGGAAACCACACACTTACCTTGTACGTTGTTTTCGCTTCATCGAGGTTTTTTTTGTTTTCTCGAACACACATGGAAAATCCTTTTTCGATTCTTACGGCGCAGGAAAAGGGGTAAGAATTTTACGCAGACGTAATCCTCACGATGGGAATCCATGGGATTTTCCCGACTCACAAAAACAGTTCATATATCCCGCACGACTCATGTAACATGCCCCGTGGATGATGACCCGACACCGGCATGCTCCAGCGGGGGAAAGCGTAGTAACAGAATGGTCAAAAATAACAAATCGTTTTACTTCTGAAAAAACAAATTTTATTGAGATGCTTCAACATCCCCTAGAGGCGACTGCATATCCAAGAAAGCGCACACTTACCTTCAGGAACGCCTATTTATAATATCATGGAGGCCTGGTCACATGACCTCGCACACCCGCAGCGATTCGCTGGAACCCTGGTATCTGGGCTTGAGAACTTATATAACCAAAGGGATTGTATAAAAATTTACAGGGATCATATAAGAGATGCCTAAAAGTCAATTCCTTTGTTCTCAAAACGAAAACGAAATGTAACTAATTCGCCCAAGAACATTTAAAATCAATTCCTTCGCTACGGAGTACATTCAAATGAAATAAAACGGTCAATGTATGCAATTAATGCAAAAAATAAATAAATATATGTATAGATATTTTATAATAAATACGACGATCAATGTATACAATTGATGTAAAAAAATATTTACAAAAAAATCGTAACGGATATTTTTATAGACAAAATAATGTTGATGAAAATATTCAAATGAAATCTAATAGAACATACTAAAGAATATAGTACAGTTTGAGGAACATATCTTTTAATGTATTTTAATACTTTCTTTGGATAATGTCCAATCGTCTGCCGCATTAGCAAGAAAAAAAAAATTGTTTTTGTCTATTTTGTTACTAAGCACGTGACGATAAATTTGTTTAAAGTACCAGAAAAAGAAATCACTTGATCAGCATTTAATAAATTAAATTCTAAAAATTAATCTTTATAAATTCACAAAAAATCCGAAAATGGAACTAAAGATTCGAAAAAGATTTCATTTTAAAGGAATTTTTAATGATCTTTCTCGTGATATAAATTTCATAACCCTCAAATTATTATTTTAAAGGCAAACTTAAAAAAAGTTACTAAAGCAGCTTAAATATTAAATTTTAAAAAATCTAAGAAGAATTTTTCAAAAATCTTTCTTAGTGCACCCCTACACTACAAAAAGATTCGCCATGCAAAATTTCAACCCTTTACGTCCAGCGGTTTGGCCTGTGCGCTGTATGTCAGTGAGTCAGTCAGTCAGAGAGTCAGTCAGTTACGGAACTGTTATATATATATACACTCATGGACAAAAAAATTAGCACACCAAGAAATAATTGCGGGATCGTAACGAAACTTGCAATGAAGGTACATGTCAGGGAGATATGCAAATGATTAGAAATGCAGCGTGATTGCGCATTACGTATAGCCGGTAGAGGGCGTTGAACATCGTACTCTGTGGAGTATAAAACAGGTAACCAAAGCTTGTTTGAGTGTGCAGAATCATTTGCAAAGGAAGAGATGAGATAGACATGCAATTACGCCGTGTTCGAAGAAAATATAAGCAGTTGTCGCAGTTTGAGAGGGGTAGAATCGTCGGGATGATGGAAGCTGGGTGGTCAGCTGGCTAGTAGCTCGTCAATTAGGCCGCTCTGGTTGTGTTGTGAGGAGGTGTTGGGACCAGTGGACACGAGAGATGTCATGTACACGAAGACCAGGCTCAGGTCGCCCTCGACAAGAAGACCGCCATATCGTAATAAATGCACGCGTACAGCCAACTGCTTCATCGGCCGCCATCCAGGCACAGGTAGCACCTTCCTTAGGGGCCTCTGTGTCTTCTCGAACCATACGAAGGCGCCTGGCTGAAGGACAGTTGGTATCGCGGCGCCCTTTACGTGTGCTGCCCTTGATGCCCACTCATCGACGCCTCCGTTTGGAGTTTTGCCGCTCACGAGGAAACTGGACTGCAGCGGAATGGAACCAGGTCGTCTTTAGCGACGAATCCAGATTCAATCTCGGCAGTGATGACAATCGTGTTCGTGTGTGGAGAGCCCGTGGTGAACGCTTCAATCCTGCCTTTGCTGTACAGCGACACATCGCTCCCACAGCTGGTGTGATGGTATGGGGTGCCATTGCCTACAATACATGGTCACCCCTAGTATTGTTTCGTGGCACCCTGACAGCCCAGCGGTATAATCATGAAATCCTGCAACCACATGTGTTGCCACTCATGCAACGGCTCCCAGGAGCCATTTTTCAACAAGACAATGCTCGGCCTCATACGGCAAGGGTGTCACAAGTCTGTCTCCGCACTGTTACCTCCCTTCCTTGGCCTGCCCGATCCCCAGATTTGTCTCCAATCGAGCATATCTGGGATCATTTGGGACGGCGAGTTGGGCATCCCACGAGTTTGAACGAACTAGAGGCAAGGTTACAGCAAATATGGAACAAAATGTCTGAAGACATACAGAACTTGTATGACTCAATGCCCGATCGTATCGCATCGTGCATTCGCGCTAGAGGGGGTCCAACGGAGTTTTAACTCCTCCGCTCTTTTGCCTTTTTCTCTGAAATAAATTATCCTTTTTCTTTGATTTTCTTATCATTTACTTATATCAAAGTAGTCATTACGTATGTAAAATTTCGTTTCATTTTGACGACTCCTTCTTGGTGCGCTAATTTTTTTGTCCATGAGTGTACATACTAGCTGAAAACCCGCACTTCGCTACGGAGTACATTCAAATTAAATACAACGATCAATGTATGCAATTAATGCCAAAAAAATAAATATATATATTTATAATAAATACGACAATCAATGTATACAATTGATGTAATATATATATATATATATATATATATATATATATAAATATATTTATAAAAAATCGTAAAGGATATTTCTTTTTTTTGGATAATATCCAATCGTTAGCTGCGTTAGAAAGAGAAAAATTTTTTTTTTGTATTTAGTTCTTATGCACGTTACATAAATTTATTTAAAGTACCAGAAAAGGAAATCACGTGATCAGCATTTAATAAATTGAATTCTAAAAATTAATCTTTAAAAATTCACCAAATATCAGAAAATCGAGGTAAAGATTCGAAAAAGATTTCATTTTAAAAGAATTTTTATGATCTTTCTTGTGATATAAATTTTTTAATCCTCAAATTATTATTTTAAATGCACACTCAAAAAAAGTTACGAAAACAGAATTTTTCAAAAATCAAGTCTCTTCTAAAAGATGATTTTCCCCACAGCAAAATACGAACGCTTTGTAAATGAATTGTTAGATTCTTATTATTTAAGCTCCATTTTCCCGTACTTCTCAACTATATTTTGACAGTTCAGTTATGTTTTGACATATATATATATATATGTATGTTTGTTGATAGATTTAGTTCTTTTACTGTTGTATTAAATATCTCATTAATACAACAGAGATATTTGAAAATTTTATTGTTAATGAATAAATTCGTCCCTTCGTGAGTATTTCTATGAGGGTTAATTGTACAGGAAAAGCAAGCAGATTCACCTGTTTAAAAAATACGATATAAAATTATTGATATATAATTATTGATGATAATTATTGATATATAATTATTGATATATAATTATTGATATTAATTATTGATATAAAATTATGATATAAAATTATCTATATGATATTAAATATTCGTAATATATTTTAAGGAATTGCGCATACCATAAGAGGGAAAAATGTACTTTGAAATCTGACTGGAGAATTCCCAATACAAAAAGGGAATATTTTTTACTTTTTTGTTGTTCACAGATAATAAACATAAGAATTTGTAGAGATAAATATTTTTAAAAAGTTAAATATGAATTCATGTATGAGTCCTTGTTTTAATGCGTATTTCATGACAGACATAAAAAGAATAAAAAGTATTCACCGTTATAGAAGTAATGTAAAAAATAATTATCAAAGACATTTTTCTTCAGATCATTTTCCCTGCTGAAATGCTGTTTAAAAGAATGAAGAAGAAAATTTAAAATACATACTTCATTGAAAAGGTGTCTTAATTTCGAGGAACTGAACAATTTTCCGAATAGTTACTGACCCCTGTTTATGAGAAACTGACGGCAATGGTAGAACTAAGAGGAATTCGGTAAAATTTCTTAACACTGTAAAATGTTTATTAGATAAATAATGTGACTGGTCAATTCTAAAATCCCTCATGCGCTGGCAAAAATAAGTCTTTTACATATAAATGAACTAGTTCCTTCGAATATTAACATATTAACACGTAATAGCACTGACAAATTCCATGCAGCAAACAATGCTATGTGTATTTTTACCAAGTATCTGGTTGGAATTAATCATATCTGTAGAGAAATGAGAAAAACAGTACCAGAATGTCAGAGCTACAAGTTAAAAAAAGGAAAATATATGTTTTTTTTTATCATTACATAATATGAAACATGCACGAATATGAAAACGGTAAAATTCTTTTAACAGTCCACGAAAACGTCCATCTGAAAACGAAAGAAAACAAAATAAGTTACTGAAAATCGCTTAATGGTGTGATAAATTGTTTGACACGCAACGGTGGCTCTTGGTAATTAATTTTTGCGATTTTTTTCCCGTTTTTAATATGTTTTTTTACACTAGGTTTTGTTAAAACTTTGCTAAAGGATATTGGATTATCTATACATCTCACTGGTAAGAAATGACTAAAATATGTTTCTGCTATATACCTGAAAATGGTGTAATCCGTTATAATGGTCTGTGAAATATAAAGGTCGAAATTTATAACACCAATTTAAAGGAAATTTTATGACGTTTCTCTGGGTATATAGGTTAAATTACTATAATTTAAGAATAAGATTGATTTTAATAACCTCTAAATCTCGTATTCAAGTCAATGAAATTTTTCAAACTAGTAAATCCCAAAATGCTCAGAAGCCTCTATGAATATTTTTATATTACTCGGGATATTCAAACTTTTTCCTGAATTTTGTTAATGACTGGACATATATTTCCTTCAATCTGTCTGCTTGAAAGGCTCATATTTCTTAATTGCCCTTTTGCTATATCATTATTCCTAATATACATTATCACCTAAAAGATGTATTTAAAATTTTTAAACATTTCCACTAAGTTTAAAAAATATATAGGTGTTACATTTTTAATTTTTTTCTTTTTCGTCTATTAACCCTTCAGCGGGCGCGCCATTTTTTGGAACACCAGCAGGCGCGCGTGCCACAAAGTGCAACGTCTCTTCCAACCTTGATTATTCCTTTTGTAATAAACTTTTTTTTCTTATTGGAAATAATAATGTTCCGTTTTATGACAAGATATAAAATGTTGATAATATTGAGATGTATTTATAATTAAAAGCCAAAGAAAGCAGATCCAATCGCTTCATTTCAAAACTGTCCGGCTTATTGGATCTAAGGACAACTAGTGAATGTATTCGTATTATGTCCAAACACCTAAAAAACAATGAGATTGTCCATCTTTTTGATATGCGGGATACCGTGTAATAGCTGCACATTTGATCGACTACATCAACTCCTGGTTTTGTCATATTGTAATCCAGTATAATCGCTGGTTTACCACGGTTAAATCACGACTAACAATGAATAGATAGGAATACAAGGGTCAGAAAATCAGACCTGTAATAGAAAGGGTGTAGCTATAAATAGAAACTACTTAGAACAATCAAACCTTACATGTGAAAACAAAGCATTCATAATTACGAAAATGTTGCACTCCGTACACGGTCACGCCCGCTGCTAAGTTGATTAATTTTTTTAAATATCATGTCCTGCGTGCGTATATTTAAAGTTAATGGTTTATTATTCATAGTATTTTTATTTAAATTTTTTGCTTTCTTTTCCTTTTCATGTAATTTCTAAACGTAATAGATTTTCCGTTTTAATCATTTGATTGCCTTAAACATTTTAGAGCTCTTATATTAGTACATTTCTCAACGTCTGTACTTCGCAAGTCGTGAGATCGTGGTCTTGTTGCAGCTCTAAAGCTTTTATTTTATTTCGAGGGAGACAAATTTGGTGATTTTGAAACAAGAATTCAGCTCATTTTATTAGAATATTCAATTTATACCATAAAATTTCCAACATTGACCCATTTGTTTTTCAGTGATATTTTTTTTCAAATATCTAGCTATTCAACGGGGGTCACGAGAGTTCCTTAAAATAACTGTAAGCACTTACATACAAGATAAAAATATCTTCATGTTCCTTGATTTTGTATAGACATTTATTTTCTGTTACACCAGCTGGGGAAATTTAAAGAAAAAAAATCAGAACACAGTAACAGTCCTGAAATACCAGTCTGCAAGCCACAAAATGAAGAAAAAAGAGAGATTTTTTAAAATTAACTTCCATGCAAAGTTTTATCCCTCAAGAATTTTTTCATTTTATACAATACTACAGAATACCTGTATAAAATGAAGAGCTAATTTTAATTGGAATAAAATTCAAAACACTAAAAGGATTTAAAAGTCTTTAAGTGGTTTTTTAAAAGCATCTTGAAAATAGTCTTTATAATTTTTTTAAAAATCACTTTCAAAGCTTTAAAACATGGTATTTCTCATCATATCTAAAGATGTTTGTAAAATACTAATTGCGAATCTTCATTCCATATTATGATATCAGTCTAATAACTAACCATGAGAAAAAAGTGAGATAAATTTAAATGAACTTCCATGCAACATTTTATCCTAAAAAAATTCTTTCATTTTATACAATACAAGAGAATACCTGTATAAAACGAAGAGATAATTTTGATTGGAATAAATATCAAAATATTAAAAGTGTTTAAAAGTCTTTAAATCCTTTTAAAGATTTAAAAAGAAATCATGTTGAAAAGAGTCTCTATAATTTTTTTAAAAAATCATTTTCAAGCTTTAAAACATGGTATTTCTCATCATACCTAAAAACGTTTGTAAAATAATAATTGCAAATATTCATTCCATATTCAGAAATCAGTCTAACAACTACCCACACAGTGAAATACAGCAAATCAAATTTAATCAAACTTTATCAACAAACATGTATTGGGTACAAAATAAAAAAAGAATGTACCCAATGGGAAAAGGAAAAGGAAAAATAATAGAGTTGCATCTGTCATCCATCATGGTGAGAGACAATGGTGATGAACATATGTGAACAGATAAAATCCTTTAATCTTCCATGGAAATGTCAAACAGAACTCTATAAAAACACAAGATACTGAAAATCGTTTAACGGAGTGATAAATGATCTGACATAAAGGAGTGACTCTTTGTAATATCTGCTTGTTTCTCTTTATACAACTGTGAAAAAAATTGGCTCATGAAGCTAAAGAATTAAAATGTATAAATATCACCGGAGAAAATAATTGAACTGCTGATGTGCAAAAAAATTTTTTTTTTATTACAGGAGTAATAAATTATTTTCCTAAGAGACGTAACCAGATTGAAGGATAGAGGTACCAGGCCGCCTCCAAAACGTAGGTCCTTCATATACTTTAGTAAAATATTGTCAAAATGTCCAAGATTTTTTTTTCTGCATGCATTAGTAGTTTTCATGACTTAAGATTAATAAATAAAATTTAAATAATTAAATTAACTAAAGAAAGTGGCAAAAATTTTGACAAGGGAGATTGTTACTATTAATGTCTTTCGTGCTTTTGAAACTCACTTCAGAATACCGTAAGCATACAGAAGTTGTAAAAGTAAAACAGTTATTACTAAAGAGTACTAAGGAGCATTAAGGATTAAGTAAGAACAATTTTTAAATCTAAGTAGCACAGATTTTGGCAGGGAGAGATTACTACTATTTATGTCTTTCGTGCTTTTGAGATTCACTTCAGAATACCATAAGCATACAGAAGTTGTAAAAGTAAAACAGTTATTACTAAAGAGTACTAAAGAGATTAAGGATTAACTAAGAACATTTATTAAATCTAAATAGCGAAGATTTTGACAGGGAGAGATTGCTACTATTTATGTCTTTCGAGCTTTTGCGATTCACTTCAGAATACCGTAAGCATACAAAAATTGTAAAAGTAAAACAGATTTTACTAAACAGTACAAAGAAGGATTAAGGATTAACTAAGAACACTAATTAAATATAATAAGAAAAGATTTTGACAGGTAGAGATTGTTTATATTAATACCTTTCGTACATTTGAGGTTCACTTCATAATACCGTGAGTATACAAAGGTTTCAAGAGTAAAAAAGTTTAACACTAAGCAAACAAAATATCTACAAATAGCCTAACAATTGACAATTTGAATTAATAATATGGTGCTTACAATTCCAATTTTAAATGCTTCAGATTGCTGTATTTTTAAGAATCTGCAAAGCATCAACTTTTTGTTCAGAGAGAATGTTATCACTTCTTCCACTGTATGAAAATGGTATAGAAAGAGACTTTCAGTATTGAAATCTGTACATAAAAGAGATTAAAAAATATGTCATTGAAAGGCAAGAAAAGAGAACACGAAGAAAAGTTGCAGAACTATAATAAAATATTGTCTGAAAGAACAAACAAAAATTAATTGAAAAATGTTAATAAAAAAGAAAATTACTTATGAGTAAGTACAAATAAAATCAAATCATTAAGATTAATTTTTTTTAGAGTCGCACATATCGTATAGGTGTAAATGTCATGAGCGTCCACAAAGTGGGCTCACCCAGGTTTCGAATACCGGCTAAGGCATGGACGTTTCAGTGTTGTCCCATCGTAGTGTTGGCTCACCTATACGGCGTCCTCATAATGAAGTAGACAATTTCAATAGCTGAAATAAAGCATCTTCACTTTCTTAATGAGAAGTTTTTTCCCCACTTTGAGAAAATCAATATTGTACAACACATACAGGTATCTACGAGGAATGTCCAATTTAAAACCGGAATTTTTGTTTTTCTTAAATTCTGCTTCCTAGAAGGCTACCTAACCTTTTCCTTATTAAAATGTCATTAAAAAAAGCATTGCTCCCATCAGATCACCAGTGATTCATTTTTTAATAAAATTGTTGAAGGCCAACCATCGATGTTTTGAATTTTGTTGCACAACGAATAATCTTGGAATGTTTAGTTGGACAAGGAGTAAACCCCGTTTAATTTTTAGTTAGACTCTCTGCACTGATTGGGAAAAGATTTTTATCCAATACACGATTTTGCAAGTGGGGCAAAATTTTCCACGCATTCGTATATTTTCAATCCATTTGTATACATTTCGTCGTAGTACAACATTGTCCCTATATTGTGCTGAAAGCCTTCATTGAATTTCGGCTTATGATACAGCTTCCGACCAAATGAACCAGATTAAACAGCTTTGTTAATCTTTGGTGCAAACGAAGAGTGGCACAGTTATATTCACCGTACAACAGCAGCAAAACGAACTGTCTGATCAAGGTCAAAATTTCGATAGACGATGACAAAGGCAGGTACTCTCGACCTGAACACGCAGAAAGCAGTAAAACCAACCAACTTTTAAATTTTAATTTTTAACTTTCAGACATATACTTTCATACTTTTTAAGTTTCAGATATTTCATAAATTTATTTTAACATTTCTCATCTCTGTGCGTCCAATGAAGGGGAAGCCTTTACCTATTAGTCGAAGGCTATACTTACTGCTTGGCCCACATCACACAAACATTATAAGTCAGTGGAAACGGTCCTTGCTTTATTAAGATCCCGCGAATTTTAAGGGTTCCACTGGCTTCAGGGATAAATAACCCATCATAAATTTTATTCCATAATTTTTGGAATTCCTCGACTATCTGATCTCTGAAAATATATTTGTAGCCTACTAAATGATTTAGACTTCCCTTTATATTTTTTACACTAAATATGTATATTTTTACTACAGAAAAAATAGAAATTTAAGATGTTTTCATGCTGTGCGATTATTTTACAAGTGTTGAAATTCTGTTAATTATTCCTTCTTGTATTTTAACAGTCATTAATGTTAATAAGGTGAACTGACAGAATAAAGCCTGAAAATCATGTTATAAGTTATATGAACCTAAGGAATTGTGTGTGGGTTAACAAATTTCGTCAAGTGCATTTTCTGCTTTTCAAAGGACTTACAATGACAATATGAACATATGATAGAAAAGTTTAAACAATTAATCAAAAATTCCCTGATATTATCAAGATAAATGGGGAGAATATTATATTTAATTATTTAGTTAAACTTACACATACTTTTAGCTCATTAAAAATGCTTTTTACACTGTTTACACTAAAAATCAATTATTAAACTTGCATGTCTGTTGTTATTTGAGAAGAGAGTGATAAAAAATACGAGACACTGTAAAACTAAATATACAAGTGTAGTATGTCAATCTATAGGAGATTTGTTTCCCTCTTTGTTAAGTTTATTTTCAAGACCTCCAGAAAAATTTTAAAATCCAGAGTAAAAAAAAAAGAAAAATATTTTCAATAACGATTATGTTTCGATGATGTAGAAGAAAATGCAATAAAAATATTTTGATGCAATATTTTTAAGGGAACTGTAAAATCTTTTGTGTAAATGGAGACATATTTAAACTGCAATAAATTAAATAATTGATTTTTGAATACAAATATCTCATTTTAAAGCATATTGGAAATTTTTTTAAATGTGCACGAAATATAATTTTTTTCAGTTTGTTACTAAGAAATATAACTGACATAAACTAATCCTTATAAAATAATTTTTTAATTTTTTTAAAATTGAATTTTCCTATAGAAGTAACATTAGCTAATCAAAAAAATAACAGATAAGAAGCTAATTGTGTGGTGTAGGATAAAAACTCGTTATTGAAGTCTCAGTTTCTCTCCAGAAAAATAAAGCTTCTTATCAATGAAACTATCATTAGGCCGGTCTTAATGTATGGTTCAGAAACTTGGTCTGTATCAATAAATGGAGAATACAGAATTGTAATCTTGGAGAGAAGGATTCTCAGAAGCATCTTTGGTGGTGTTAAAGAAAATGGCCTATGGCGGAGACGTTTTAATTCAGAAATCTATAGATTTTTTAAAGAGCTCGATATTATTAAAAGTTTTAAAATTAAAAGAATAAACTGGGCCTTTCATATTACTAGAATGGATAAAAAATATCCAGTAAAGAAGATTTTTTTGTTGCAAGGCTCTTTACTAGTCGGAAAAGGGGAAAGCCAAAACTAAGATGGCTCGACTCTGTCGAATCAGATTTTACAATGATTGGAGAGAGGAACTGGCAGACTAGGTGTAGAAATAAGCTGTCCTGGAGGAATCTTCAACAGAAGGCCCTGGCCGACCCTCAGCTGTCGTGCCAAATATGATGATAATGATGAGGATCAAAACTCGCAATCTCAAATAGACCTTTTTCTATCATTTCAGAAAGTTTAAATAACTATGTTATGCTTTTTTTAAGATATAAATTTGAATTTACCTTTAGAAAAATTCCTAAAACTATATTTTATTAGAAAACCACCACTCCTGAAAAATAAGAATGTTATTAACTGATTGAAATACTACAATAAAGTAACCCTGTTTCAGTTTTGAAAGAAAAAAAAAAAGGTTGCTAGTTTTGATCCAAAACCACTAAATTGTTATATTTATGTATGAAGTCAACATTAAAGAAAATAAATTAGCCATATAATGCTTTTCCTTCGTCTGTTCTCTGCCCTAATTCTTGGGAAATGCAATAAAAGCTTTTTATGTTATTGTAAGTGATATGTAACTACGTTGAATTAATGGAATAATCCAAGTTCTTGAAACTCAAAGATATACCTACTAAATTTGGCAATACATATTTTTTCTTGCACTATATATCGTATAAACTAACACTTCATATTTTTTCATACTGCAACTGAAACGAGACTATTTTGTATATAAGAAAATATTTTGTAGAATTTTTGAAAATATTCTGTGAAACGAATTTTTGTTAAAAATATTTATGCATTACAATACGTAAAAATAGAAATTATACAAAAGTGATCTGTATAGAAACTAAATTCTGTATATATTATGTTAATTATATGTTTATAAAATATATTTTGTATACAAAAAATTGAAAGAAAATGATCGTAATTTATGATTGGGTGGTTACGGTTGATTATCCCTCATTCGTTAATATTTGCTATTCACGTTCATTAACAAGTGTACAAATTTGTGTCCGTGAAATATTTTATCTCAAAGCTTTCGAAACAAAAAAAATAAAATAATAATAAATAAGTAAACATGAATCCTGGCATAAATCCCATTATGGGGCTTTTGACCAAATTACACTAGTCATGTGTATCTACCATGATGGCATAGCCAAATACAGCATTTTTGTGTTGAAGTATTCGTGTGTATCCTGAATTGCATTTGAATTTGACTCCATTTATATGGCAATGAAACTTCCTGACTTACTGTCTTTTAAAGTATATATCTTACATTCCACGTCCATATATGAAGTTTTGTACAGCGTTCTTTTATTTCTGTTAAACTGCCATTAGTTTTTTATAAATAGAGAAAGAATTGTAAAAGAGATTTTACCTAAAGAAAATAACTCTAAAGAATAATTTTTACCTTTTGATCGATTGAAAACTTTCTGCAAACTCAGGGTTAATAAATCATGAGTTTTCAGGAGTTTTTTTTTACGAACAAATCTATATCTAGGACCAGTTGAAGGAAACAAAATGTAACACGAATAATTGAATTGATTCATTTTCTTATAAAGAGAGTAAAACAGTGGAAGTATTCTTTACATCACCGGAGTGTTTTAAAGAACAAAAAAACAGGCCTCACATCTTGAACACTCAGCCTAATACGCGGTCTAAACATATGGTTGTTGTACTGGTTTGTTTGAAGATATGACTTTAGAATATCATTCGAACATATGACAAAAATATAAGGAGGAATATTTTCAACAAAAATATAATTAATATTAAAGAAATCATCATCTTGCATCCTAGCCCAAAGAAGTGTGGAGTAATGTAGGACTGGGAATTCGAAAGTGAGAGTTTCTTACACCGCCAGGATTTGTCAGTTGAAAGAATTGCGGTGTCGAGAATAGTGTTACGGCAATCCATCCAGGATAAGGCAATGGTTGTTTTATTTTTTTATGAATGTTTTAAAATAATTCCTGACGTCCAATATACTATTTTACCTCCATGCTTAAGGAGTCACAAAGTCAACATATTTTTTATGTGAGTAGTATACTTTAGGAGACAGGTGTAGAGAAGGGATTAAAAAATTGCACAGAACGTTACTCATGTAAACATACACACTAGCCAAGAACCGAAGGAGTTTTTCCTTATAACGGACTTTTCAGCATGGCTTACTACTGACAAGTTTACTTGATGGAAAATAATTCTAAAAGCGGTGTCACACTAACTTTCAAAGTGTAGTAATTCAAGCTCGCGGGGGGAAATCTTGTGAGATCTGATGTGTGATATTTAGATTTCTTTCAATCCAAATGTAATCCAATTAACTGACACTGGCCGGATAACACTAATCGGATACTCGATCCGATACAATTTATGATACCTATGTGTAAACGTAAAAAACAAGGGCGGACTGTCATTTAATTAATTGTTTGTGATTCATCGTATATACACTTACCTTTACAACTTTTATATAAACTTTTACAACTTTACAACTTTTAACAACTTACAACAAACTTTTTCAACTTACAACACATTTTTACAAATTACAGCAAACCTTTACAACTTTTAAATAAACTTTTACAACTTTATATGAAGTTGTAAAAAAGTATCTTTATTACAACTTTTAAATAAAGATATGTAATATTTATAATATCATATCTTTATTTAAAAGTTGCAAACTTTAAATTTATTTATTGACAAAATATTTACACGGGGAATATTAGCCTTTTAAATATAATTAAAACAAGGAAATACGTCATTTTTTTTTCACCCATCGTAAATATGTTTTGATGCTAGGGAAGTGTGCTTAGAACTTCCTATTTTCTTGAAAAATGCAGTGTATTGGATTAAATATCCTTTGCCATCAGTAAAATTTTATTGTATTTCGCCTTTGAAATCATTTTTGCTGGATTTTACATGTAAAACCGCTTGTATAACCCCGTTTACAAAGAAATATTTATAAACTACCTGCCGTGCATTCTTAAGAACAAACAACTTTTATAAAACCATATGCCATTACGAATATCCCGTGAAAAAAGTGAAACGAAGATCCTTTGCTACTTAGTATGCTAGAGGATACTTATATATACACGGATGTTGAAATCAAAGTTGAATATTTTTACAAAAAATTAGAGCTTTCAAAATTATGTATTTGCTTTTAAGTCGACATTTAGAAATATGTGGCAAAGCAAATAGTATATGTAATTTTATGTATGTTCATTATGATACGTTTAAGATGTAAATTGTTTATTTACTCTCGTGTTAATTGTAATATATTGTTATATAGTTTACTTTAATTATCCATTTCCAAAGAATCTACACATGCCTGTATCACTTTTAATGCTACGTATATTCATGTGTATGAAAGATTGTAGAATATGTTGGTGTCTTTCCTCAATTTAGGAACTTTTTATAGCAGATAAGAAGCAGATAAAGAATTTAGACCTCCCGCTGTTAAATTTCTATGATGAGTTGTGGATTCTTATGCCCACCTCTTGACAGGTCCATAGAAATCTTGCTCAGGGGTTGGAATGCAGCTCCAATGTTATAGCACCAGTACGGCTGGAGACCGATGTAGCCATAGTTTAATGTATTTTAAAGAAAGATTTGCTTTAGAATTATTAAATCACTGATTTTAATTTCTTTCGGATTAATATATCGTGCATAAAATGAAAGATTAACATTTTATATAATGCATATATTTAATGTTAATGAATATTTTTTATATTGTTAGAAAATATTTGCAACAGCAAATTAGAAAAATACAGAACTCTAAATTAAGAGTGTAATATCTTTTCCATATTTAACACAGCTAGATTATAAATTTTGAACAGAGATTTTTTTTATCAAAGTAATGGAAACACCGCCGATAAAAGGCGCGTGCGTTGCAGCGCGTACAATCCATGATAACTACGTCATCGGCGAAAAGAAGTTCGTAAAACTGAAGTACGAGAAACACTTACTCATGTAAAGCATCGTCTAGTCGCCCAGTGGCTAATTGGTTAAGGCATCAGCCTGCCATGTCGGGGGCGCGGGTTCGATTCCCGCATAAGACTTGGTTCTATTCTGGGGAACCGGTCAGTCTTCGGCCTACAAAAGGGGAACTGCAACCTATTATCCATCGCCAGTGTCATCGTTTGTTAATAAAATTCATCTGTGATTGTGTGATTTGTGTGTTTCTATTTCCTTGTATTCATATGTACACCGGACTGCGGTGTAATGTCGTCTGCCCCCAGGGACATTAGCAAAAAATAAAAAGGAGCATCATTTAAGCTTCTCTTCTTATATATTATATGTATATTATAATAAGGAAAGTTCAGAGAGAGATCTCTATAAAATTAGTGAATCAAAATTTGATACGATGGTGCTACTTGGCCGTGATCCACTTGGCGTAGGTTTTTCTACATGACATCAAAGGAAATACGAGATGCAAATACAACCCTCTGGGATCTTTTCGTAACAGTAAAACAAAAGTCAACCTGGATCATTTGTCGATTTGCTATGTCGGAAAACAAAATGATCGAGCAAAAAGGCATGAATATGGTAGTTTGATGACAAGATGCGATTAACTTTCCTATACAATTTATGAAACCTATATGTATACATAAAAAACAGGAGCAAACTCTCCTTTAATTAATTGTTTGTGATACGTCGTATATACACTTTCTTTATTTAAAAGTTTCATACTTTAAATTTATTTATTGACAAAATCTTTAGACATGAAATATTAGCCTTTTAAATATAACATAATTAAAACAAGGAATTTAGGAATTTTTTTGTGCCCATCGTGAATATGTTTTGATGCTAATGAAGTGTGCTTAGAACTTTCTCTTTTGTCAACGAGCTACTTTTAGTCATAACTCCTTTTTGTTTTGAAATTTATTGTTACCTGAATTCTATGATATAATTTATAAATCTTTTTTTTAAATATAACAGAACAAAAAGTACAGAGAATGATCTTTTTGTTCATGAGAGCAAATAAAAAAACAGCTCAAAGGACAAATTTTTGATTTAAAACATTGCTTAAAACTTTACGTGAAATGGAACCATGGAAGAAGTAAAATTTTTCTCTATAATTTTATTAAAGATAATGGACAAAATATCTTTAAACATCAAGCTTTCAAGACAACAAAAAATATCAATTTTTATCTTAGTATTTTTCCCAGATACATTATTTGTTGTTCTCATTTAAAAGCTTGGAGAGACATACTTTTGATATATATATATATATATATATATATAAATTATCTTCTTTTAGGTAGTGTCTTTTGAGCCCTTGAGGTATTTCTTCCATTACTCCGCAAAACAAGAGGAAAAAAAACTGTCGTAAAAATCTCCTTTTGGCAGGAAATTGAAAGTCGCAGATGAAAAGTAAGTGAAAAAGAAAATGTCGTTCTCTTAGAATCGAATAATATATCTTTACGGAACTCAAAACTCGCAAAAATGTATTTAGAACATTCTTTGTACTTCAGTAAAGGTGTATATTGACATTAATTATAGCATGAAAGGAGAGCACTCTAGGACATTACGAATGTTGCTTACGACTAACATAAATTTCTCTAAATATCTTGTTACAACGAATAAAGGAAAATATTTTTTTAAGAACTATGCACTCAGTTTTTTATTATAATATAAAATTGACGTTCAATATTTTGAGGTTCCGTTTTTTATGTTTATTGAAACTTCATTTTAATATTGTTCGAAAACATTTAATGCATATCATTGCTTATTAGACAAAATGTGGTAATGTAGTCAAAGTGCAGGTTGGTCAAAAAGGAAAATTTTAATTGATCCGATTTTATATTTACGCGAATTTTAACTCCTTGGAACAATCAAATTCTTCAAAAAAGTAGAAGTTTTTAACAAAATAAAGTTTACTTTTTAAAATTTCACTTCCTTCTTTACGAGAAATTTACTGGTTTATTTTAAGCCAACTTATTTTGCAGTAACAACTACTACGCTTTCTTCCTTAGGAAAGTAAACTTTCTTAAATGATGAATTAAAGAGAAAAAGAATATATTAACAAAAACGAAAAAATATATTTAACCCTGCTGTTCTGTTCAGGTCTATTTGACCCGAAATAAATTTTATCAGTGTATAAAATCTGAACCATCAGTGATAACAGTGTGAGATCTTGTGACTTTCTTCTTATATAAGAGTATTTAATTGATATAAAATATCTTCCCTTTAATTTTATATTTTGAGAATCTTTTTAAGTTTTTTACTCGTGTACTGTTCGGGTCAATATGACCCGAGGGAAAACTGCAACGATATTCCGTTACTCCCTTACATCCTTATAGCAAGTTTTCATCTTACAAATGAATTACATACTTTAATGCAGTTTTTATTGATTTTTTGTTGTAACCTTTCTATAATATTTGATATAAATTATCAAATATCAATATATAATTTCTTTGAAATAGGCTGCACTGTAATGATGCGCCTTCGAATAGGTGAAGATATAATAAAAATATTAAAAGAATAAGTTAATTCGAAGGCTGTCATCACTACATTCAAACTGTTAAAATTGGTAGTGATGGCTAAGAAGCGGCATGATAATCAAAGAGCAAAGCGGACCGGTGTTTGATGTGAATGAAAGAAGCAGTCAGCTTGGAGAGCTAGATCGCTAGACGTAGATAAGCGGAGTGTCTCCAAAAGTGACATTACACGACAAAAGGCTTTGAGTTCGAATTTACAACGGCGTCATGGGAAAACCACAAACAACTTGGGTGGTTGTTGGCGTTTGCGGTTTCGATATTAGGCGTACGTCGAGGAAACAGGGACGGACATTTAAATAAGGTCAAGGTGTCGAAGGCAAATGAAATTTTAGCAGTTTCAGGAATGGTTAAAAAGAAATTAGAAGGAGGAGACAAGGAAGAAGAATGGGCTTCAAAATAATATAAATTGAAGAGTTTAAAAAACTCACGAGCTCTCTCTCTCTCGCTCTCTCCCCCTCTCTCGAAGATAGCAATTTCTACGATCTCTCAGGGAGAGACTTCCTTCTTGATTTTGGCTTATCGGATCGAACGGCAGTTCCCCGTTGCCTTATTAGATTTTATGTGCTACGCCGTTGGGAAGAAATTTTAAATTCCCCAATTAAAATTTGTGAAGTAAAATATTCGGTGTGTGCGCGAGTTGATAGAAGGCAGCAGCAAACTCCCCGGCCATAGAAGCAAGAGTTCCCCGGCCCACAAACAGAAGTAGATCTACAAGTGCACCGAAACGCAACATATCGAGTGAGTCAAAATATTTCATTTTGTTGAGATCAGTCTTTTTCTTTTGGTTGATGTTTTGATTTTGTTTTAGCTATTGGTTACGAATAGGTGTAGAAATAATAGATAGGAGAATTAATTCGTATATATGTTTTGGTTAGTTATTCTGTGCTTCTTTGCCTCCTTTTGAAAAGTAATCTTTTAGAATTGTATTTTAAAGGACGAGAAATTGGTTTTATGTATGGATAAGAGTTTTTACGAAAGTGTTATTAAGATAAAATGCATAAATGTGCAAAATTGTAAATAAATTAAGTTAAATTTAAATTTAATTAATTCTCTGTTTTAATTGTTTTCAGTAGTTTTCAGTTATTTGTTCGTCATTGCTAACTACGTCCTGAGCTACGGATTATAAAAAAATAATTTAAACACAACGCACACAACTACCCGTTTATAAAATAAATAATTAATGTACTACCCCAAATAATCACGCCCGATTAGATAACTTTGGACGAGCAATACGACATGCACATTTCAGCACGAGTTAGTAATAACTAATATACATGTCCAACTAGCACGTTTTACGATCGCTTGTTGATACAAAGGGAATCATTCGAAAGAACGTAAATATACATCAACAGATTAATAATACCAAATATGTAAGTCTCAACCATCTCATTTGGTTTTCTTGTTGAAACAAACAGTGAGTCATTCATAACAATGTACTATGCAAGCATAGATATGTTGTTACAAGTCCAGACCCATTAGCTATAAAATCATTTACTTTGTACTTCTTGCAATCAGTCCCAGTTTCACAAGTGTTCAGTTAGTATCATCAGTATGACAGATTGCAGAAGTAACGTACAAGAAGTTATAGAGGTGTCTGATTGTGAAGAATACGTAACCGAATTTGAAATTCATTACAAGTGGTGAAAATGAAAGTGATAATTCTGACGTTGAATCTGAAGTAGTGCAGCCCGATACTAATGCATCAGTTCCATCAAGGGATGGACAAGTTGAATAGAAATTGGATCCTCCACAATAACGAGGAGGAAAAGTCTCTGCAAATGTAATAAAAAATGCACCAGCTGCAATAAGATATGCTTCAACAAGAATAAGAGATTTGATGTGGGCGTTAAATGTTAAGTTTAGTTCTGTCAAAATTTAAATAATAAAAATGATCAATATTGAGAGGGTAAACGTTTATTGAGCAGAAGTTGAAAAATGTAGATAATGTGCCCTTCCGAGCGAATATTGGATTGTTATTGTTAGTTGGACTGTAAAAATCACATGGCGAATCAACAAAAGCTTATGGCAGGCAGAAAGAGGTCGTAGTATATTCCATGTTACAATGTCCCTTGAGATGTTTTGTACAATAAGTCGAGTGCTGCGTTTTGACAATAGATCCACACGTCAAGAAAGAAGAAACTGGAACTTGTGCTTGAAATGTGGAAAAAATGGTAGAAGTGTTTCCCAAATTATACTAAAATGAAAGAAAGAGGTACAGCAAATAACTAACAAAGAAGTCCATAGTTCATATTTTTTGCTTCACATAAGATACAACAATATTGAACTACTTCCACAAAAGAATTAAAATGTTGTACTAATAATTACACTACATTCTGACAAAGAGATAAGTTCCAGGGCAGACAAAAACCCCAACTAAAATTAGATTATAATGGCACTAATAGATCGGTGTATACTCTTGACCAACTTATAAACACTTATACATGTAAAAGGAAAACAAACCGCTGGCCAATGATTGTATTACATAATTATTATATCTACTTATAATGTGTTTGTTCTATAGGTCTCGGTTGATCCAAGTTGGGATGCGAACAACTTAACCAGAATGAGATTATTTCTCGGAGATCTTGGAATGATACTTATTAGACCAGGCCTCGCATAGCTTTCATAGAATTTATGTTCAGAATTCTAGAAACAACCTGGAATTACGAAAGAGTTGGTTGTCAAGGGAAAAAAGAACAGTATGTCTAAAACTGTTGAACTGTTAAGATGCACGTTTGCACTTAAGAAAAAAAATCATTTGTAAATAGTTTATTCATCTCTCATCATCTTTAATACTTTTAATAAAGAAGTTATTCAGACGTATTCCTCTCAATGATTATTAATGTCAGCAATTGATGCCTTGACTGGCTGACTGACACACACACACACACACACATATATATATATATATATATATATACTGCTCAAAAAAATTAGGGGAGCAAGCAAAGAAGTTAAAAAAACCGTCCGAGACAGCCACGTATTGGCATAAAATGGATAGTACACGCATATCAATGCGCAATACAGAAAAAGAGACGTAAAAAAATTTGTAATTAAGCTTTAATTCTTTGAAAATATGGAAAACACATGAAAAGATGATTTAGGGGAAAAATTTGGTTACATGTAAACAATAAAAAAAAGTATTGTTTAGAAATGATGCAATATTTTTAATATGGTGTGTGGTCTCCTCGAACAGCTAAGACTGCTACACACCTGTTTTACATGGATGCGATGATGTTATCGATAAGACTGTGGGAAATACTGTTCCACTCCTCAAGAAGTGCAATCTCCAAGTCTCGGAGAGTAAAACGAGGCCTTGGTCTCGCAGCAATGTTGTGTCCGAGCATGTCCCAAACATGCTCGATTGGATTCAGGTCAGGAGAGTACGCTGGCCATTCCATACGCTGTATTGTTTCAGCTTCAAGCATGTCACAAATAACACTAGTCTTCTGTAGTAACAGATTAAGATGGCTTGGCCATGTTTGGAGAAGCTCGGAAGATAATCCTCTAAGACCTTGACATTTAAAAAACCTGAGGGATCCCTAGCTAGAGGTAGACCACCGACTATATGGTTAAATGGCATTGAAAAAGACTTGAAAACTTTGAAAATTAAAAATTGGAGAGGTGTCATCGCAGATAGAAGACGCTGGAAGGAGCACGTGGTTAAGGCAGCCAGGGCCTGTAAGGGGCTGTTGTGCTTGAGCTTGTGAAGAAGAAGAAAACAAGTACAAAAATGTGTTGTAGAAAAGTAATAAAAGCAGTAAAAAAAGCACAGTTTCATGATTGTTTAAGTTTTGTGCCCATCTTAAACGATTGTCCAAAACTTCAAGATGTTTTCATCATACTTCTTGTCTCATGACCTCTCCTTACTCTTGACGGTTAATGCTGAATGGTGTACAGACACAAGCCAAGTGTCAACATACTTAGTTGGGTTAAAGAGCCGAAGAGGAGGTCCATTGATCTTTACAAACAACAAGCCAGAAACTGTTACAATATTCAGTAATGATCTCAGTGGTGTGATAATGAGGTTCATCAGTGAGAAACCTCTTTCACGTTCACTCGACGATATGGCTATCGAATCGACTGACTGTTTCAACGGGTTGGTTCATTCTTGGAATCCTGTAATTAGTTGCCTTTCATTAAGTTTGAACTTGGAGGCAAGTTTTTGCATTTCATTTTTCCCAAACGTTATTGGGACATTTTGTGGCCAGTTTTTTCATCCATTACTTTGATGGTGTCAGCAAATTCAAAGTCTTTTTCACTGAGCAGTCTTTTTTCAATAGACTTTTTAAGTGCCTAGTAAAACTTTTCGGAGATCAAAGGCTGGTTGTTTTTCCTACCTTCTTTTCCGTGGAGAGGAACTCCGAAAAAAGACAAGTTGTTTACTGCTTCTTGAGCCATCGATGAGTGAAATCCTGGAACTGATTTTCTTTCCTCAACCAAAGAAGCTTTAATTTTTAACTTTTTGTTAGCATAGCTTAAATCAATGTTGCGATGTTGCAAAGCTTCACTTAACTCTGAGAGCTTTAGCAATGCATTGGCCATCAAGCCCAGGTCAAAAATGAAATTAGTTTCAGTAATCTTTTTGAGGAGGCCTTCTAACGTACTTTTTTCTTTGTTGTCTCTGGGTGGGTCATTTGAAGCTTCTATTTTTAAAAGTTATGTCTCTAGTAAACTTGCACAGGTTCGCAGTTCCCTGCTGTTCTTTAGCGAAGCATGATACACAACATACAGTTTGTCGATGAAGGATTTAAATCTATCAACCTGAAACCGACTGAACTACATTAGACACTGAAAGCTGAAGCCTGTGGTTAGCACAGTGCCAAACAATAACAGAAGGGAATTTTACACAAAATAATGCTCCAACACCTTTGTTTTTACCAATCATAGTAGCAGCGCCGTTACATGTTAAGCTTGTTAAGTTTTTACTTAAAAACGTGCCAGTTATTCCATTAGAGTGAAGACAGATAATCAAAGAGTCAAATACCGCCTTAGCAGTAAAACCATCAAGTTCTACTAAATCTAAAAAGAAGTTGGTAGAACCACACCAGTTTTAGGCAAAGAACAATGAACATAAATAATCAAAATTCACTTTTTACTAAGGGAAGTTGACTCATCAATTATCAGGCCAATTTTCGTGTCATTCTTCATTATTTTATCAACAAATGTTTTCTTCATTTCTTTACTGATGTACAAACCAATGTTAGTACAGGCTTTGTATGAATGTAAAATGCGACCCATGTCAATCCCATTAAGTTCTTGCAAATCAATTTCTGTTTCAAAATTGTGAAAGGACTGATTTTCTTTAACAATCTTATATGCAGTACGAAATATATTTTCAGTAGCTTGTTTTTCGTGAGCACGCTGCTTAAAAACAACTTTCTCCAATACTTCATTTATACCTTCACATGAAATTTTGACAGCTGCTCTATGACCAGCGCTTTCTTTGTGTTCATACATTTTTTCTTTAACGAAGTTTGCTTTTTTTCCCTTTAGTGTCGCCGTAGCTACTTATCTCACCACTTGCATACGCTTTTAAAATTTTCATACCTGTTTTTTAAGGACAGATAAATCCCCAAACTTTTCATAAGCGCTGCATCCTAACGTTCCATTTTTAACAAACAAGTCATATTTTTGGCAAAACTCGTTTTTTTGTGAGTTAGTCCAGCAATCTGGCAAGACATTGTAGCACTCAATAGGGGTATCTTTTTCTTTAGGGTATTTTACATTACAGTGAAGCTTTTCAGAAGTCATTGTTTTGCTTGCAGTGTTAGAGGACCGTTGTGAACTTCGGCTTTTCATTTCACCGTCATCGTCATTAACCACTTTGTCATCACTGGTATCGTCACAACTAATGCTGTGCTTGCTGCCATCCGAAAGTGAGAAAAAATCGGTTAGTTTTTTGCTCATTTCACTTCACAATCTATCGCACTCACACAGACTTGACACTGCTCAAACGCAACTAACCTCAACAACACAACATAGAAGAAGGGTAGCTGCCTCGGGGAGGTCGATTCTCGAAATGAGGGGTCGGGGCTAATCAATACCTCATTTGCAAACCCGCGAAAAGTCAGTGCAGTCCACAAAAATGAGTCAGACTACCGTCCCGTCAGCCGGCCAAGGTCAAGCCACAATACCACCCGCTTCAGTGAAATAGTCGCAGTTCGCTGTACTCAACAGTAGCGCTCAACAAACTACCCTAGCCTCACATCATAATCGGTCGTTACGACCTGCAAATGGTTCTTTTACGTGAAGTGTAAAGAGTAGTAGGTCAGGATCACTCACTAACAACAGAGTAATTTGTGATAAAATAAATGTTTTTATCTATCGTAATTTTTTTTTCCTAAAGAGAGGTACCGGAACGTCGTTCCGGCGCGTTCCGCCTCAAATCTACCATATATATATATATATATATGTATAATGGGCCAGACCCACCGACTGACAACAGAGTAATTATGTGATTAAATAAATGTTTTTAACTATGGTAATTTTTTTTCCTAAAGAGAGGTACCGGAAAGCGGTTCTGGCACGTTCCGCCTCAAATCGAATCCTGTATATGTGTGTATGAATATATATATATATATATATATATATATATATATATATATATATATATATATACAGGGTGATCGGGAATTGTCTGCCCAAAATTTAAAGGGAGTTAGATCAGACGAATATAAAAGGATTCGCAGTACAATGCGTGTCCGGAAACGCCGCGTGAATGTGGTAGAGGGCGCTGTGTAGAATAGTCGAAACAAACCGTTAATGCGGGATACTGTCATTCCCCGCTGTGATTTCATACAGCATGCAGCTCTTTACGAATGCTGAACTAGCAGATCTGAAGTATGGAGTTGCGAATGGAAATGCGAGAGATGCGCAATGGTTGTATTGGGAACGATTTCTCAACAGAGAGATACGGAATTGTCAAACTTTCGATCGAGTGCACAGACAGTTTCGTGAAAGTGAAGATGCTCCTTCGCTGCTTCGTGAAAGCACTCCAGCACGATGGAGCCTCGGAACACTTGCCGTGAAGTCAGGAATTACTTTGACACCAGTGAATTGGTCAAGGTGGATCTGTTCCATGGCTGCCACTATCACCAAATCAGTCCTGTTTGAATTTCTTTCTATGGGTCCACTTAGAAAGCATTATCTACGATACCCCTGTGGACTCCGTCGTCGATCTCGTCGCCAGATTAGCTGTTGCTAGTGGAGATGTGCAGGACATGGCTGGTGTTCATGCTAATGTGCACTTTTTCCATGTGGCGGCGATGTGAAGCTTGTATTATGGTTGGTGATCGCTCTTTCGAGCATTTGCTGTGACACGTTGATTTAATAAAGTGAGTGTTACATTTATTTGTGTTTCTTTCCTTTTACCTTTCCACTTTCTTTACTCTCTAGGACTTTTTACGTATCGTTTCCGGACACGCATTGTACTGTGAATCCTTTTATATTCGTCACCTCTAAACCCCCTTAAATTTTGGCCAGACATTTTCCAACCACCCTATATATATATATATATATACATACAGAGAGAGACAGAGAGAGAGATCGGTATAAGATATATTTACCTATACAACAAGTCAACTTTTTTTTGTAGAATATATTTAAATCTTTGGAAAACGTCGACGAGGTGGGACATCGGCACATTAGTTCCCTGAATGTAAAACGCATTTATTAGAGTATTTATCGTTGTCATTCAAAAGCTTTGTAAAATACATTTTTTATCATAAAACCGTTAAAAAGATTTCGACTGACTTTTTAGCCCTCGAGGTATTTCTACCATTACTCCATAAAACAACGGAAAAAACGTGTCGTAAAACCTCCTTTTGGCAAGAAATGGGAAAACAGCATAAGATGAACTGCAAGAAGAAAAGCAAATTCAGCTATTAGAATTCAAATAGCATATCTTCAAGGTATGCGAAATTGTAAAGTGAAAATTTTAGAGCCCTTATTCGTGTTTGTTTCTAATATGTATATTTCCCGTTCATCGATATTATGGGAATCACTACAAATTTATATTTTGTTATTGTGATTAGGGTACAGAGAGTATAAATGCTGTTCTGAAACTAAAAGATCTGCTCTGTTAATTCAGGAAAAGCTTCTACCGTTTTGAGACTGATAGAAAACATTACTTAGAAAAAAAGAATATTTTTCTTTAAAAGAAAAAACTTTTATTGCAATTATTTTCAACAGAAAATATTTCCCAGAAATATTTCAATGTATATACATTCGAAAAGATATCTATATAATACAAAACTTTGTTAATTGGTCTGTACATCAATTCATAAAAAATCGAACATCAAATTTGTTTGAACAAATAACTCTCAGTATGAGTAAAACGAGAATAAATCAAATTGTGTGAAATCGGCTGTAGAGTTATGGTTATTTCAATTATATTTCCCAGCATGATCATTATTAAATTTAGACAGAATCCATTTGTTCATTTTAAACTTCATATCTGCAGTTTGTCGTTCGAAGTATGAATCATTTGTTTGATGAAAACATCTTCCTTTTCCCTGAAAGGACGAAATTTGTAAATGAGAATGAGTAATTAAATGAGAAAGAAGGAAAATGTTCAAATGCTCTCCAAGAATGCTTGTAGTTAAATAAACAGTTAAAAATGTGAAGTATTTTCAGATCAAACCAATCATCTGCCTTTTTCCCACATTGAATTGGAAGTATGGAAGTCTTCCTTCTAGACAGTGGCGCACCCAGGATTTAATCTTGGGGGGGGGGGGGGGTGCGAGTTGAAGGGATAAAATTATTTATAATGCAATTTCTATTTCTTTGGGTGGGAGGGGCAGGGCCCCTTGGGCCACCCCCTGGGTGCTCCGTTGTTTCTAGAAGTCAGAGAGGTGTTTCCTCTGGAAACATCGATTTCGAAGTTCAAATTAGGAGGTTTTTTTAAATATGTTGTAGGTACTATCATCCTAATTTCTCTAAGCCCTCTGGCTACTAATCTGACCACTGGTTCGCTTCGAACTATGTGTAAACTGTCCTTACGTGTCTATTGTATCAGATTTGGCATGTCTATGCTCTCTGACGCTTATATTTCAATGAGACGCTTACTTTTCGTTCATCTGACTCTTATATTTCCTTTTTACAGTGGGTTCCGCGAAACTGCTGAATCCCATGATATGAATGTTCAGACAGATTGGCAAAGAGAGGTTCTGCAGTTATGCACAGCTCGTGTAAGCCGATTACATATGATTCTTTAAGGGGGCACAGGAACTTGAAGCTCGACGAAATTATTATAAATATGGTCTAATTTTAACCACAAAAAGTCAAATAATATTCGAAAAATAAATTTTCTTGCTTTGGACTTATAAAGTACATATCTTTAAACATGCATATATAAAAGTGGAAATTATAAATCAATAAGTAATTTTCAAATTAGCAGTTTAGAATTTTATGTGATTAACTGGTGATTAAAAATCATAAAGTGCTGCGCGCATCATAAAATTGAGCTATATGCTTACAGAAAATAATTAATGGTCAGAATACACTTGTAATATATTTATCTGTAATTTAAAACAAAATAAATTGTAATAAATATTTAAGTTAAAAATTTATCATAAAATTGGAAAACTTCAAAAATTATCACAATTGTTTGCAAAATTTTCCCACATAAAAGAAGTATTCCAGAATTGCACATTTTTCTGGTTTCAAAATGTATAGTACCATGAAATATACGTATTAGTGTGGTTTTATCAGTTTCCTATTGAGAGTTTAAAAGTAATGCTGCTCACGAATTCAAAACTAGCAGTTAATCAAAAAAATTCTAAACTGCTAATTTGAAAAATATTTATAGGTTCATAATTTCCATTTTTATATATGACATATTTAAAGATATGTACTTTATATGTATAAAGACAGAAAATTTCTTTTTCTAATATCATTTGAGTTTTTGTGGTTCGAATTGGACCATATTTGTAGTCATTTCGTCGAGATTCAATGTCCTGTGCCCCCTTAAAAGGCTATTTATCCTGAAGAAAATGAAGCACCAGTTTTATAAATAATTAATGGATGGAAATTACAATAAATTGTAGGTTGTTAATAGAGTAGTCATTCCAGATTTTCCCAAGGAAGCATTCGGTAACACTAATCCAGTCTTTAACTGGTCATGACAGCCGAGCCGCTTGAAATTTCTACAGATTCCTTTCTGCATTTTTTTTTCTAAACCACAAGTTATGAACATTTCCCACTTCCAGATCTGTGAGGCACTGTCAGCTCGTGATCTGTGTAGCCATATTGGGAAGCTAGAGCACTGAGCAATTAATACGTACTGTTTACTTCTTCGTTTACTTGTTGTTTCTTTTATTTTGTACTGTTTATTTTGTTGTTTTTATTCATTGCTTGTCACTGATAATTAAAATAAATATTTCAAAAGCCATCATATGGTGTAATATATAATTAGATTCGGAACTTTGCGATATCTCCCACCCTCGTCAAATTTCTTTTATTTCTTACCTGTGTAAGGCCTTTTTGATTTCCCATGGAGTTTTAAATACCTTGGGTCTTTAAAATTTTTGAAACTCCTTAGCCATTCTTTCCAACGGTCGAAACTTTATGACTTAGTTTTTGAAGAACCCCTCTTACCACAACACTATATAATAGTCTTCTTTAATGTGAAACGGGATGTAGCCTTTTAATGCATAAGCCCCTTAATTGGAATGTTCGGTTGAAATCAGTGAGCGCTACTCAGTTCAATAAAATTTTGTAAACGCCACACAAAAGGACAAATCAGTCAAGAATACTGGCACAAAAAGCATTTTATTATTATTACAGAGTAAATAATTCTTAAATTAGGGTGGAATTATGTATTCTGAAATTTTTATTATGAATGATACTTATACACTGAAATATTAGAAAATTTACATTTAGACCTTCATTTCAGGGCGTTATTATTAGAATTTGTTATAGCCTATGGATATAAGGTGACCCAACGTGTCCCAGTTTTGGTTTTTGAAGTCCTAAAATTGCGTAATTCCTGCAAGATAAAAGTATATTATGGTCAGAGAATATTATAGTTTAACGCAATTAATCTGACAAAGAAAGTCTTTTTGATTCAGACACATGTTTAACAGCTATTGGAAGAACATTTGAGCTTAACATTAGAAAGAGGGCTGCAATCATTTTGACGGCTTCGGGTATATTATTGAACGCTATGTCTTAATTTATGTCACGAGGCTTCTGAAATTTTATGACTTTTTCTAGTTTTACTCAAAATATGCACACACATTTACAAAATTATATTCGATAGTAAGAAAGGGGAGAAAATGTGTTGTACATCTACTAAGACTGAAAGCCGTGAAATTGACGGCAATATAGAAAACAGGCATAAATCTTTAAAATAATACCGGAAAAATGTTAGTTACTTTTTGTCTCTTCCCCCTTTTTCAAATAACAGAAATATTGGCTCTTCGGAAATATTGGTGTTAAAAATTAAGGACTGCCCAAACCATGCATATATTTTTACGGATAAACCATATGAGATTGTCAGCTCGGCATGCCCACATAAAAATATGTCTAAATATATAGTGATTTATCATATATTGGTATGAAATAGTTTAAAATTTAAATTATTTAGCAATTTTTTAAAATTAAATATTTTAAAATTTTTATTTTATTTTTAACCGTCAATATGACGGCGTTCAGTCTTTTTATTAAGAAAAAAATTCCCGTCTTTCTAGTGTTAACAATAAAATGTAACAAGAAATAGAAGATATTTTTACACTTTAGATATAAAAAAAGAACTCTATTCAGAAAAACAACAAAATTTCATTTTCATACTGACTACTTATACCTCCTTAGTAGAAATATATGAAACTTAATACCTATAACTGCCCAACCAGGAAATAAACCCCATTAAAACACTCCCCACCTTATTAGACCTAAATGCTTTCATTTACACATAGAAATTGCAAGGAAGAGAGAGTGAGAAAATCATCTGACAGCCACAAAAGAGCTCTTTATAAGTAAATATTTCAATTATACCACACAGCTGTACACCCAATTAAAATGAGTGGATTTCTCTAGCGAATAATCAGATTTGAAGTTATTATCATTCCGCGTAACTACCTACATGACGTCTTCCAAAACTTTCATTGCCAATCACCAATTTAATACTTGTTTATAAGATTGTTTAATTCACTGAGATTATGGTACTTTAGGGGATAACACAAAAGCTTTACATCCCATAATGCAGAGGAATATATTGAATTCATCTCTGAGCACCATTTGAACATTTTAAAGTGACTCTACATTAAATCCTGCGAGTTAATAATGCAGGTATTCAGAGAGAGAGTGACACATTATCAGAATAATCGAGCATTTATTTACTGGAAATTGTTCAATTCCGGAGATAGTTATTGCGCTTAAATTGTTTACCCCATTTCTGCGGATAAATGTGTAATTATTGAAATTGGTTATGGTATTTGCGCGCCTGTCTTTATCACAATAAAACCCACTTTCATGTAGAAATAATCATTATATTATTTTAAGTTTTGGATAGAGAGAAGGCTGTTGGGAGTTGTTTTTACCGTAAAATCATATTAACTCGTTGGGTAAATTTTAGTATAATATCCTGTAAATAATGCGATGTTAATTGTTTTATGGGAAAACGGATCGTGTAAAAGAGAGAAAAGAAAGCGGACGAGTTGTAAATATTTAATCAGTTGAAGAAATAGTAAACTTGTAACGTAACTTGTATTGTACGGAAGACATAATAAATCAGGGTCCGGATGAATCAGAACACAAACTATTTAGAGTTATTGGCTTTTTTAATGACTATAAGGCTTTAATATTCGACAGAATATATTTTAATTATTTTCAATCAGAGTATAGTTTTCAGTACATCTTAACGCAAAATATTGGAAACTATTGTTTGTTTCAAAGTCTTCTTCCGACGACAGACACGTGTTCTTAGAATACGTGTCTGTACATGTTTTAGCAAACACGTTCTAAAGAACATTCTGTGTATAAGTTTCCCAAAAGAAGAGCTAACTATCAGATACATTGCTATGGATCCTAATGAAAAAAAATCCTTTCCATTCCATTTTAATTTCTATTTGGACAGGGGGAAAACAGCAGTCCTCGCATTAAACTGGGAAATGTAAAACATTGCGAGAAACAGAAACACATATAATACAAGACATTTCATATCATTTGTACAGGACAAAAAGGAAATTTCGTGCAGTTAATCAACAGTATTTACAAGGGTAATGTTAAAACTCTTTTTATCAGTCTGGCAGGCACTTGCCTATGACTGCATGTACTTTTTTCACATTGGTCCATGAAGACCCGCGAAGTTTTGCTGGCTACTTTATTATGTAAGCACCATTTAAGTGAGCCAACATTGCTTCACATGAGAGGAGCCACACGTAAACGTCCAAGCCTTCGGGATATGTAAAAACTTCTTCGCCATCTAAACATTATAAAGGAGACATGTTAAAAGCCATACATTTATAACGCAACCAACATATCAATATAGTGCACACTATGGCAACGTAATAAAGAAATAAATCAAGAGATGTACATAAACAAAACAAAATACCAGTAAAATTTTCAATAGATATATAAATAAAACTCACATTTATGTAGAAATAAATGGAAAAGTTTTCAATCAATTAAAAAATATTTTTTATTAAGTTAGTGAAATTTTTTGCTCTCAAAATACCAGGAATAAAGCTTCACTGTTGAAAAATTAAATAGTTAATACTGACCAGTTGACGTAGTCACAGAAAGGACTCCATCTTTCTTCAGACATGAACAAATATTTAGAAGACTTCCGAGAGGAAAAATAAACTACTGCTAGAACTCCACAATTGAAATTTAATTTACAGTTAGAAAAAAAGCCTTTGTAAGTCTGTTTTCACGAGAGTATAGTTTGCAATTATCTTGCGGGTTTAACTATACATTGTAATGCATAGAACATGATGCATGCCTATATTTATTTACTGTAATCGCATCATCTATTATCACATACCTCATAAAAAAAATTCAAGTTCATTCCCGTGGGATTCACCTTGCTATTTAATTTAGCCAAAATCTATTAGCTTCAAAACTAAAAAATGTGATAAAGCTTCACAACATATCAGTTTTTCTCTGTTTTCTGCAAGTCATTTCTAATATTCCATGGTTAATATGGATGAACTTGGCCCCGAATGGAATTAAAGTCACCACTATCGAAACATTATTAAATCCACCCAGCAAACGTAAGTGAGAGATGTGGTGGAGTGTGTTTTTGACAACTTTGTGAGAGATGTGATATGTGCTCTTCTGGCAAACAGATACGAAATTGTATGCGGAGATTTTCGGTCTCTTTATCAACAGGGATGAATGTAAAGTCTATCAACATGTCACAGTATTTCACTCATTATATAATGGTCAAATATGCCAAGTAAAAGGGTTGCAATTAATAAACTAACCACTGGCGCAACAGTCCATTGTTGGCCATGGCAGGTGGTGCCCATCTCCGCTTTCTTGACTGTGGGCTTGGAGTGCCATACGGCATATGTCTCGGGCGGGCGGTCAGCCTGCCGCGGGACCCCCAGAGTTAGTTCCCAAGCATGCTTGGCCCTCATTTTATCGACTCACTCAAGGGATGAAAGGCTGAGTCGACCTTGCCCAGTCACAGGGTCGAACCCTGGACCTTTGGTATGGCAGCTGGTTACAATTAATGCCATGGTCAAATTTTGCCTTTATTAAAAATATAAGTAACATAGATAGGGCAGCTATAATTTATTTCTCAGCATTTCATTTTAAAGATAGAATAAAGACCCTTCCTCAAAGAAATCTACCGAATCTACGAATAAATTTTTTTAAAGACGAGTTAACATGTCTCGCTATTTAAACAAGAAATTTTCATTTTCGACGTGAATAGTTCAGCATTAAGAAGAAATTTTGAAAACAAGTTCATGTGTTAAATAAGTATAGAAAGGAATCGTGTGATCATCAGTATCCTACAAATCACTTCACTAAATAGAGAAATGCGTATTTAAAAAGTAGATCTTTAATTTCAACATTCATAAAAAACTGCAGAAATTCATTAATTCGAAAAAAATATCTGTAACAGCAAAATATTATACATATAATGGTTATAATATTATAATGGTTCAATTCTATGAAACATGTACCAAATGAGAAAAGAAATTGCAAAGGAAATCACGATGATCATTTTTTTTATATTGAATTACATTAATATTGAGTTTTTAGCATGAAGTGGAAGGATAAAGAGAATGTAAAGGATATTACAGTATTTATTTAAAAACTATGATACGGATATATAACCCTTTTAACCATCTGTTCTTTTACGCCTTTATACGTAGAATAAAAATAACAGGCTTGTCGTAAAAAATTACGCCAATTTAGAAATGGGATTCGGAAAAAGTTATTTTGTTTATATCTTTTGTAAAATGGATTACTATTTGCTTGGCCGTCATTGTGAATAAGATTTCTTTAAAAAAATGCATGAGAAATTTCTTTCGTTCATACAGTTTCCTCCCCATTTAAAAGCACTTTAAGACATTACATTAAAATGATGGAGGGGGAAAACCTTAAACGGCTTTCTCTGACAACAGATGAAAAAAAAGGAGGAATAATATTAGGGAAAGAGTTCTAGGACATTATATCTCTTTCATGTATAGATGTAAGCGCACATAAGAAAAAAAATTGCAGTATTTCTTGAAACCAGCCTAGCTTAGCCCAAGTTTTTTTCAACATTATCTTACTTTGCGTTAAATGTTATCTGCATAATATCTATATTTTTAAGGATGTTCTAAAATCTCAGCAAGTTAAATAAAAAAATTTACTTACTATTTATAAATAAAAACAATTTTTTCTTTCGAAATTTTAGTGTCAGAAAAATTTCCAAGCGTTTTCTAGACGGGAAAAATTTTAACAGAAATTACATTTTAAAGACCACAAGGAAAGAACTATAAAACTACTTGGTTTAAACATGAAAATTCTTTAGATATAGTTATTTTTCCAAGGGAAATGATTTGTAATCGGAAATTATAATGTAATTTAAATGTACAAAAACAGTTAACACAGATGAATTTAAATAATAAAAGCTCTTTTAAGCACAGTAACAATATTTTGTTATTTTAGCGTTTTGTATTCTTTGATTTACAAATAATAAATCTCCTTAAATGTAAATCGTTGTTCATGTTTAAACTAAAACAGAAGTACAAAATAAATTGTAAATAAAAAGAAGCTTGACTCCTAGATTTTACAAAGATCACTAGTTAAAGAACTTATAAATGCCTGTTTAAAGGATTAATGATTTAAAATTTAAACATAAATGAGATGGAATAAAGCCGCTTTAAAATGATAATACTTTACAGAATAAGTTGTTATACACAACAGCAAGAATTTCTTATTTATATCTTCTGCTTCCTTTGTTGTGCAAATCGCAAAGGAGTTTTCAATTTATTTTATTGTTGATGTTTCATAAAGCAATGAAACGTTAACAAAATTCTGCATAAAGTGGCTTGATCCATGAATATTACATATAAATATTTTAAGTACATTATATACGTATTTAAGATTAATCACAGAAATATTTTTAAATGTGCATAGTTTGTATTTTAATGAAGAACTGCTTTTTTCTGCCCAAATATTGATTCCAATACATTTTGCAACTGTTCAAAATGTAAGCTCATGTTATGTTGATAAGCGTGCATTTCGATTCCTCTAATAATTTGTGAAAAAAAAATCTCTGTAATTCAGACTTTAACTGGGGGTTTAAAAAATTATCGGACGTGTTTGAAGAAGTTTAATGTTTATAACTCTGGATATTTATAGATAAAATACAAACATAATTCAAAAATTCCTGACTTTGGAATTCTTCAAAGTTTATATCCCCTGAAAAGAGGAATGATGTCAAGGACAGGATTTGAAACTAATATATTTGGGCATTCCGATTTGATAGCGTAGCCCTAAAGTTATTAGGTATCTGTAAGTGGAAATCAGCTTTCATGATTTCGTTTTTTTTAAACAAAAGAAATTCGTTAGTATGGACAGTTTATTTGATTTTAATAAAAAAAAGAGCTATAAAAACAAAGAGTAATTTACTGAGCATCTGCAAACAATCAAACAATCTGAAAAGTTTAAACACGGCTGGAAAAGCAATTATAAAAACCTTTAAATATTTAAAATAAATAGCTAAATATTAACCCTCCAGCAATCGCGCGTATGTGGGAGGTACACCCGAGTTGAATTCGGTTTTATATGTTTAGGCCAGAAAGCGCTACGAACACCAGCACTTGGCTATTCTACCTGCTCACTTTGACCTACTTTCAGTCATTGTCTGAATTTTGAGGCGTTAATAGGGTGCCGCATATCCGCCATTTGTATTTCAAATATACGCGCGACTGTTCGGGTAAGTTTTCGCTGTATCTGTTTTTTTAAAAAGAAACCTTTATTGTTTTATTATTAAACATTATGGTTGTAACTTTACCGTCTAATTGCTTTCAATGTGCCCTAGGGAAAGAAAACGTTGACCGAAGAGAACCCACTTCTCTGCAAAGCGAACTAAAAATTAAAGTGTTGAAAACAAAAGCAGAACTGAGGAGTTGAAGAAGTGGAAGAAGAGACGTCAGAGAAAAAAAGATACAAGCCCCGCCAAAAAGACAAGCGCACTGGGATCACAAGGTTTAGCTGTGAGATTCGCAAGAAATTTATATGTTTGGAGCACTTCTAACACATTTGCTCAGATTGTAACGCTGTGACGAAATGACTATAAAGCCTAATTTCTTCCTTTTCATATCGCAATTTAAATTCATTTTTCTTTTATATTATGTTTATAACTTTATATTACAATTGTATATAGCTCAGTACGGTTATCCACAATTTCATTTATTTTATTTGCACGTCATTTCAACAATTCTTTAGTCATTTTAAATTGTTTTCATGATTTATATTCACGCTGTTTCTGTTTCTTTAAATAAAGGAATAATCTTGTAATTTAAATAACATGTTTTAAAAAAAGCGGACTTATTAAGTCTTAACTAATTACAACATAATTTCATCAATTGAACTCTTAAACAATTATATTTCACAATAATGTATATGGGAAAAACACGCGATCTTTCACGTTGTTATAGAGAGCGCACCTGCTGGAAAGTTAAACACGTTAGGAATTTCCACAGCACATTCAGTTTTCCTCCTCAGGATCATAGTAAGAGAAATTCTGAACAGTAATTCAAGGCAGCCAAAATCTGCATCCGGAATTCAGGACTAGAGTGTTAATTTTAGTTTTGATAGGAAATATTTAAAGTTTTTTTTCTGATCAGTCTCGGATCAATAGTTTTGGTGCTATTTTTCCATTGTCGAATGACCAAAAGCTTTATTTACTCCAATGGGCAACAGTATTATTCCACCGTCAGTTAGATAACAACAGTATTAGCGTTCGATCCCTTAAACATTGACTGTCAAACAAAATTTCCAAACAGAGGTTTCTCTGAAGCCTTCCCCAATATATCCCCAGAGGGAAAAAATACATTTACCCAAATACATTTTTGGACACCTCTAAATATAGCCTGACTTTACTTAATACTCTAATCTTCTATAAACTCTTCATGTTTACTTGTCCTGAGGACACTACGTGCTTACGTAACTAAGCAGGGAGCAAAACTCGCAGAGTGTGTGGGCTAATATCCTGTGATGAATAAAGAATTCCACTCACTGTTTTCTACCTAATACGCATAACCTTAAAGGAGTTTTTTTTAAATCAAATAATTTTAAACGAAACCGCACAGGATACATTTCGATGGTATGGTATCTCGTCTTTCACAGCTTTGAAGTGGTTTTATTGTTCTCTTCAGACCTTTGAGACCAATTCATAAATTAAATCACATATCCATGACTTTAGGCGACTTGTAATCATACTACTACACCTGCTAACAATTCTGTTCCTACATGAAAAAAAAACCCCGCATATCTACAATATATTCAAATTGTATCGGAATAAGCAAAGGGCATGTGATCTGTAAAATTATACTATTCTTATACCATTCTGTGTATTTCCAGGCTTTATTTGTTTCACTAATATGCTTTATTATTTTAAATAATTCTGTGTATGAGTAAGTTAAAAAAAAGACCAATTTTTCAGATTCTCAAATTTAATAAAATTTTCCTTGTTGGATTTCGATTTTCTATTTCTTGCGTTTTTCCTATTTAAGTTTAATTAAGTTTAATTACCAATGTCGACAAATGGAGATACCTCTCCAGTTTTTGCCGTCGCTACTCCCTCTTCACGCAAAATAAGTCAGTAAACATGTATATTTCTAGGAGGAGAGACGTAAAACCTTGCTCGCTGTTTTGTACGTGATACACAGCTTCTACATAGTGTTGGAATATACCACATTGTCAACTTGGATATTGTGAGAGCACATACTGTGCTAATTTCTTTTTGTGTGTATCTGGCAATTTCGAAGGGTAGTTAAGCCGACATTCTTCTGCGTAAGTAAATACTATGGTTTTGTATACAACGATTTTTCATATCTCAATAAATACAGTCCTATAACAAGCTTCTTGTGATTATTTGAAAATCATCAAACTGTTGAACTTTTCGTTCTTCTAGTTTAGTATACACTCATAGGAAAAATCTAGCTACCCTTTGAGCTATCTTTGAATCCTTTATTCAATATTTGCTGTGCGTCCGGTTATTTTGCTATCAGTACGGTTTCTGCTAGACTTTTAGTGAACTGAATTCGCACATTCCTCTTTTAAACTGAAATAGACTAACTAATAATTGATTGAACTAATAATGATTATCACCCTATTTAGTTTTGTCATGATCTTCGAACCCTCACATTCTTCACTAGTACAGTGGGAACAGAAGGATGCCTGATCCCCTGGTTATATGCTTTTACTTTGCTAATGTCACTTTACCTCGCTTTCGTCAACAAGTTGCTCACCATTACACCATTGTAAAATATCGCAATATTTCTTGCAATTTCGTATAAAATGTATTTTAATTATGGTTTTCTGTACTGTTGCAGTTAAGCGATGTATGAGGTAAATATTAGACCCTTTATATAAATATCAATTCATTTTTCCTGCAACTATTCAAAGTAGACAGTATAAAAGTAAATAATGTAGCTATTATCATTATATGCTGTTACTGTGACTCATGCCCCCTGGCCACCAGGTCCATTGTCATTATGTAGTTTAACTAATGACTACCTACCATAATTCGATAAATTAGAGTAATTGTAGACGTTAAAAGAGCATCATTGCTTAACTAAATCCTAGTTTATATAATTATCGTAATGTAAAAGAGTAAATGTAAAAGATGCGCACATAGCTCGTTTAAAAAAATGAATACTTTTTCATGCCCTTGTCAAAGAACCTTCTAATTTCATAAAGGATATATTTTCAAGTATTGCCAAAATTTAATGATCAGTAAAGGTAAATTTGTTAGCTCTTGTAAATAACAAATTATTTTTCTTGCAACACTTCAAAATTGACAGCTCAAAGGCAAATTTGCGTAGTTACGCCTTAGATCCATATAAATAATAATGTAGCTGTTATTATTTATGTGGATCTACTAAGGACATCATATGATAGTTCGATTAATCAATGCATTCCTTAGAGTTCAAATTTTCATAATTAATCATAATTTAAATTAGCAAGAAAAAAAAAGTTTTCTATTACACTTTTTGAAAAGTTAAAATAATTTTGTGACATTATGAAAAGAAAAAAACCCCGCTAAACACACTTTCATTTGATTTACACGCAATGGCTACAATAAAACATGTTATTGTAATTACGTGTAACTATTCAATTGTGAAAAAAAATGACTGTAAGAAAAATGTCATGTCAAAAGACCTTTTAAATTGCAGATCAGATTTTAAAAATATTTACATTTGTTCCTATGTATAACATAAGTTGATTCATTTTCAGCTCCAATGTAATGAATATTGCTATTCAGACTCTATTTCTGAAAGGCCATAATTTATCATCCTTTATATTTGAATGCATTTGGGTCCGATTCTTTTACGTGTTTTAAAAATCTATGAAAATATATTCAAAAATAAACGAACACTTTAAATACATAAATATTATTTTAGAACATATTTCGCTTAAACTCAATACGTCCCTGAAATAAATATTACTTCTGTGCTTCCAAGACATTTCTTTTCGAAGCTTAGACGTTAGGCTTTTTACTTATTACGTAACATTACATTCGCTAGAAACAAAAGTAGTTTTATCTTATAACCTTTTGCACTGTTATGAGAGGTAAAAGCTCAAAAGAAAGACAAAGTAGTAGCACAACATTTATTAAGAAAAAAATCTTAAACCTGTTAGTCGAAAACTAAGAAATATTTCGTAAAATGTTTGCAAAGTAATATACGCTGCTAGAACACATCAAATTTATAAACATGCATTTCTCATCTGGAAATACGTACAATGAAAATGCAATTTAGGCTAGAAAACTAGAGTTAAGAACGAAGGAAATTTTGCATAAAACACTTAATTTCCAGCTTATAGAACATTTATTTGGGTATTGAAAGTTGTAAAAAAATGCAAAATTTCAGCCCTTTAGGTCCAGCAGTTTGAACTGTGCATTATCTGTCAGTCAGTCAGTCAGTAACGGAACTGTTATATATATATATATATATATATATATATATATATATATGTAATAATAATAACAATAATAATGGTTGTAGCCGGGCACATAACTTGACCGTTGACTCAGCGACGAGATAGCGCAGCCTCCCAGAGAAATCTTGTAGTCGTAGTGGCATAGGAAGGAAGTCCAGGCAGAAAAAATAGTACTCCACAAAAACTTCACAGTTCTTTTATTAAGAATGGGGTTTTAAAAAGACTGGATACACACTTGTCAAATTTAACGTTCAAAACACATCACGGCTAGTCGGGTACGGCGCCTCGACCATCGGCAGGACCGCTGAAAAATACTCACGGAGAGCTCTACATGTTTCTTGGCTGATAGCAGACACCCAAAAGCTACGGAATTACTGAGAAAAGCGCGGATTTTTTAGGCGGGCTGAACTTTAATTGCTTAAAAAACTGACACATGACCATCACGCCACATGGGGTGATTATCGAAAGGGTTCACGTCATAGCTTTTAGAATAGACTTCGTTATATAATTCTTTCCGCGCGTGGCCTTAAGGGGAAAACTAATAGATTGATATTGGCTGAATATAGGTCGCAATCCAAGGTTAGGGGACGGTATTCTGTTGCAATATGATAAATAATTTGGAAAGGGCATGTTAAATAGTAAAAAGCTTTGAATTTATTTCATATATATATATATATATATATATATATATATATATATTATAAAGTAGTCAGTCGGATAATTTCTGAGGGATGGCATCGACTGAATAGTATTGTCAGGCCGGTATAGTTGGCAGAATATCGGCGTCAAAGTTTGCACGTCTGAATCCGAATAATAGTCCCAGCTGCTGGACGTTCACACATTTATGTGGCTATTTTGAACTCCATCTATCGAACCCGAATGTTACTACTGACGTTTTCATGAATCTTTTATGAGGTATGAAACTTAAGTAATTGGAATAAGGGTGTCAAACGAGCATATAGGATAGCGATAAGAGGGGTGCAATGGATAATCAAGGAATAACAAATCTGTTGTAAGAAGAATATATTATGCCACGCTAACACTGTATACTGCCTTAATATTTTTTTATTACAGTCAGTGTTTTGGAAGGATTATTTTTCCGATACTGAGAAGTTATATGTTTTTTTTTATTATGTCAATGTGAAACCTGTTTGCTATGTTTCTTCCTCAAGTTTGAAGAGAAGTCGTCTTCTATTTAAAATTTGGAAAAGTTGAGTTGATTAAGAGCTGAAAACTCATATTCTGTTCCTTTCACATGGCGTTCTACAGTTTGTATATCTACTGTAAGTAATTTAATGGGCTTTCATTTACAGAAAATAAAGCTCATTTATTCCAAGCAATTCTAGATTCCACTTTTAGCCGAAAAATCACTTAGAAAGGTATACATGTATGCATATGCATACTACTTATTAACAAAATATATGTAGGTAAAACATAAAAAAATAATTTAGAAAAAAATAAGTATAAAAAAAACACAAAATATAAAGAAACGTATTAACAAAATTACAGTTTGAAAGCATACAAATATATTTATCTCGGTCTCGTATTTATTACTGTAATAATTTTAGTTGCAGACAGTAAAATAATAAAAAATCCTCACCACACTAACGGACATGAACTCAATATTTCAAAGGAAAGAACTCATTTCCTTTAGTGCAATTACCCAGGAGTGCTATAATATATCTATTCATAATAAGCAATTTAGATGAAAGATAGGGAATCATTCCCTTCCAATTTCATATTGCAACATTAATTCAAGAACATCTACGTTAAGCTGAGCTGATTCTAAATCTAATTAAAGTTACTTTACTATCATATAACTAGAAAAACTCCTAAGAAAAAATAAATTAAGAAAATAAATAGTTACATTCAAATAATTATAGGTTAAAATTTAATTATTCCATATGCGATATATATATATATTGTTCTAATCGTAATGATAAAAATTATCTAATTATTTAGTGAACACATATTTTAGCAATATAACTTCCAGAAATATATGTGCGACATTTTTTAATTAAATATTGCTTTTTATTACTAATTTATATGAGTTATTCCAATAATAATCACACTGTATGTACGAAATACTCATTATATCCTACATTACTTAAGTTTATGTTACAAACATTTTTTTCCCCCTTCAATCTGTCTAAGACGAAAAGTGCGTAAACAAAACCGCACTTTCAGAGCTTTATGCACAGGAAATGAAGAGTCTGGAGCGATCTATGATTCTGACATCACCATGTGTCAAAGTAAACGACCACCTGCATTAGCCCTAAAGAGTTCACCTTAAGTGCCGGAGTGAAATATAGCAGGAAATGGTGAGACGGCGCAAAGCACTCCAGATCAATATTATTCAGAATTCTCTGGACTGATAGGATTTACTTATTTAAGATCTCCATTCACTATCCTTAAGGAATGCAAAGGACATCTCATTGTCGGTAGAGACATTGTCTCCTGTACATGATAAAAATAAATAAATACTATTTCATAACAAGCATTAAACAGATTCTGACTTTTGCTTCTGATATAAGTTTTCATTAATAAAATTTTGTTCGATAGAAAATTAAACATATTATTTCGAAAATGAAATATCCCTAATCACAGAGATAGTCAAATCATTAGGCTGCTGGTTAAGAGATCACGTGTTCTTTTTTTACTCATGGGAAGCTCTTACAATTTGCTATGGATGCTTCTTTTTGACAAACGGTTGAACTTGCATTCTCAGATATTGAGATTTTGTGATGTTCCTTTGTATTTACTTTGGATTGAAGATTTATTTTTTTTCCTATGTTTAATAGAAAAATAATTTTTGAAATAGTGTACAAAAGGAAAACATAAACTCTAATGTATAATTCTGTAATAAATAATTCTCTAATAAATAATTCTGTAATAATTGTGATGCATATGAGGCCACAAATTTTCATAAACTTTGATACTCTATAGATAAATTTATCTTAAATTGCTCTATTTATTATTTATTATACAAAAAGTTTTTTTTGAAAGGCTAAGAAAACAATCTGAATTTATGTACATACTCGCATTGTCTGTCCAGAATTAAATTAAGGGTGTAAATTAAAGCCTCTGGAGGCAAAACCTAATTTTCAGGGAGAGCACAGCATAGGTTCTACATGCTCTGGGAAGGAGGCAGGCGTGCTGCGATTTGGCGTTTAAAGAAATACTACACAAGTTCAAAATATTAATTTCTAGCAAATATACCCATTCAATTCGATCAAGGGATATCAGTTTCAATGTATCTATCTACTGGAGAGACTAAAAAAGGTCTGAAGTAATCGTTTATAAAAAGAAACTGTTGCCCGTATTTTTACATCCACAAGTAAGTTTTTTCAGAGGCAAATCCCTTCTTATGAATGGTGAATCTCTTTTACAAGCCCTAGGACGGTTACAGAACATTAGTAGTAGATATACCACACGTGGGGTATTTTGCACTGTTTTTTCGCTAAACCGCAAAGACAGACCCTCTTACGCACCCAGCCCTTTGGGTTTCACAGGCGATGCAGTTCACATCATCTTAAGCATGTCTCCTTGCAATTGTGAGAAAGAGGGACCCAGTATGTGAGTCCTATTTCAAATAGACTACGTTTCTTTGGTCTCCGATTAGCATACAGTTACCGAACTTATTACTATACCAGTGGCTAATGTGAAGGGAAATAGCAGCTGTCATGCATGCAGAGTTTAGACTGTAGAGCAGGTCACCTCCAGTAGGCTATCACAGAGGCGCCGATTGAAGGCCGTGCTTGCAAACGCTGTTTCTGAGCTGCATGCATCACACTGTATGCGCCAAGTAGAATGCGCCGGCAACCTCACTCGGGCAATACGCAAATTAGAGGCGCATGCAGCGCGGTCTGGTATATAAAAGACCCGGCGCGTTCCTATTTTGTGTCTTGTGTTCTTAAACTTCCTACTAGCTCCTATCCCTATCCTTTCTCTTAGTAAATAGACAGAAGCTCCTTTGATCATTTCTGTTTATTTAAAGCTCGTGGTTTTAACTGTTCCCCTCTATTCTCCAATCACTTTCATTCTTACTTTTTTCTCCACTTATAGCCATTAGCAATTGTCCTTTCCCTACAACACTAGCAAAGTCGACTCCCAAGGGCATGGCCCAGATGAAGTCGAGCACTACTCGTCATGTTGAGCTCTCTATCGAGCAGTTCACCCGCCAAGCTAGCCGATGCTGTTTGGTTCCCTGCCTGACTCACCAATTCGTTCCTGCTTCTGTTCCGCCGTGCTGTATCCGTGTGTTAGGCCGTTCTGTATCTGCCTGTTCGCCGTGCTGTACCCGTTCCTGCGTCGCGGAGTCTCAATCGCCTGCTGCTGTCGGCCTAGCTGTGCCTGCCTACCTGCTCGTCGAGCTTATCTTACGAGCTCAGCAAGATATCAAGACAAGCATAAATTGCTAAAGTTATTTACTAACATTTGTTACTGTGACGTTCATATTCTACAAATTAAAGTTTGCCTCGATTTGACGTTTTCGTCCATCAGTAAGCACGTACATACCTGGAGTCATAAAATGAGACACCCCAGTTAAACAACTAGCATAAAGAGGTTTCTTAATTGATGACAATGGACTTCTTCTCACGGTGACGCCTTTATGAAACTGTCGTATGCTTACTCTGATGCTCATTCCTATGCTGAACAAACTGTTCAAACTAACTGTTCGAACAAACTGTTATATCCTGTGCAGATTTTTTTTTAGTAATAATACAATCGACGATTCAGACTTAGCGTTTTAGGCACCCGTGCATGGTTAGGATGTCGCTGCGAGAAGGAAACAGTTCTTTAGACGTGTCTTTATCAGCCAACAACTCCTCAGAAGTTGCTAGGGTAGCTTTTCGCGCCCTTCCATTTTGGGATAAGGACCCGGAATTATAGTTCCTTCAGGCAGGGTCGCAGTTTGTCTTGTCAGGAATATCCCCGGATTTGACAAAATTCCATGCTGTGGTATCTGCGTTAGATGCTACGGTCTTGGGCTATGTCCGAGATTTGGTGAGGACAACTCTCGAGGAAGACGCTTATAATGTTATTTTCTAGCATTTCTTACTGTGACGTTCATATTCTACTAATTAAAGTTTGCTTCGATTTTACGTTTTTGTCCATCAGTATGCAAGCACATACCTGAAATCATAAAAGGAGATACCCCAGTAACAAGAGGTCTATTTAATACGAATTCGTCTGGTCGAAAGAGGTATATCAACGGGCTGTGCATCCGTTAATAGGAGGATTCCCTTGTAGGAGCTTTATATCCTCAATAATGAACATTTCCTCTGCAAAGATACTGCATCCATTTCGTTGAGATCAGATTTTGTGTCCTTTATTAGTCTCTGTGCAGTTCTACAAAGACATAACAGCTTCTAGTTTACCGAATAAATAAGACAGCTAGTATTTTTTTAAATATTTTAAAGACATATTTAACAATACATAAATTTTTATATACTCGTTAACTTAGTACGGAGAACTAGAATATGTACTCGAGTTCTACAATACGCCTTTTTACTTTATTCTTGCACGTTCTCGTAATTAGCATTTACTACATGTTTATAGATTCACAAGAACAAACTTTTATGTTCGGTGGTTTTAAATTAGAGTATATAAGTCTCAGAGAATTTTTAATCTGAAAATATTTATTACGCCCATTTCTTAAACTATGCTTAAGTTTTATGTACCTATGCAATTTCTAATGTAGCATGCATTCGGGTAAACTATATTTGAAGTTTTAATGTCTTCTATTCGAGGCGTTTATGTTAGATAACATCTTTTAAAAGTTTAATTCAAAACTTTAATTTTCCAATATCACATTTCTCAGAATCATGATCTAAGAATTTTTTTTTGCCATTTTCCAAATATCGGAATTTCCATTGTGAGACAGCATGTAATTTAATCAAGTTATATAGTACATATTTTTTTGTTGTATTATACTCATCTGAATTTATACGAATGACTACTGAACTGTAAGATCTGATAAACCTGTCCAATGAGGTATAAATTACTTTATACGGCACATATCCTTAAACAATAAGAAACAAATGTAAAATTTAATCAGATATATACGAAAACCTTCCATAGTATTGAATAGAACTACAGTTTTAATGGTAATATTTTTTATTAAAAAGTACAGTTCCTCTAATATATTTAGTTTACAGTGTTCAGCTTAATATTTTGAAAGTTTCCTAACATTGTTGATCGCAGCTCGCGTTTATCTCTACTGAGCATAAATCCGAAAGTCATTCTTTATTGACCTTTATTTTAAAGTATGAGCCTGTAATATCTCTTTTCCACGTACATCCTTTCCAGGATAAGGAGGGATGAGCATGGGGAATATGTAGCTAAAATACCATGAAGAATATTACTAAGTTCCTAGATATTATAATATCTTAAAAGACATTTCCCAGTGATAATAAATTATAATATACTAGTTGGTACCCGTCAATACATGGCTGCTAAATAGTACATAAATGAACTAATACAAAAAAATATACCCAACAAATTATTGCGAAATGTTGAAAATCATAATAATGCACAGAAACAACTTAATTTGTTTAAGCGGACTCGTGCCTAGGAAGAATCTAAAGCCAGATTTAAAAATGTCACTGAGCATGCGCAGAAAGAAATTTTTTAGATTGTAAATTATCACTAATTAAACAGCGCGAAATAAACAATTTCCATCAGGTTGAATCTTATATATCACAAGCATAATTATCATAAAATATAAATGGCAGAGAGAGATGTAGAGAGACTCCTCAGAATAAAAGTGATTATCATTAAAACATGTCACTGAGTATGCGCAGAAACAGTGAGTTCCTAAAGCCAGATTTAAACATGTGACTGAGCATACGCGAAATCCATTTGTAATTGTAAATTATCGCTAATTAATAGAAATTGAGGTTACAAAAACCAAATTTGACAAATTGACAGATTACAATCTTTCGTTTAAGACCAAAATGAAGTAAATAAATGCAGTGGTTTTCTCTCACGGACTGCCCAAAAAGTCAGCGTAGCAACATAAATATATAGATTCCCAAAAATCTTCCTTGAAATTAATATCGTTTCTATGCTATTGGAATTATATGACTACAAGCTACGTCCTATTTTTTTACAGTAATCTATTTTTTTTATCTCTCCATTAGTGTTCTGAATTCTCTACTACACTACTTAATAGATTTTTAAAAGTTTCTTCCAAATCTTATGGAAAGATACCAATTTTTAAAAACGCCTACTTCTTAAACTGTAAGAATATTATAGATACTTCAAGCAAATAATTTTAAAATATTAGATAATATTAGACGTAATAGTAAAAACGATAGTAGAAATAGTTGAATTATCAAACGAATTTTAAAGAACTAACTGAGGAATACATTTTTAAGAAATCATAATTTTTATTAATAACTCTATAATTTCCGGCTCATGAGTGTACAAGCATATATTTTATTCTTTCTTTACCAGTCTAATAACATTGGGTAACTATTTTTCATGAAACTTGTTATGAAACTGTCATGCCAATAACAAGCTGATAAAATAATCAATAAATATAAAGTACGATAGCGATAACAATTACAGAGAACCTCAGGACAAAATAATTTTTTCCTCCTTATGATCTGTATTTTCTAAAAAATATATCTGAAAAACTCATTCGGTCATTTAATACTAAAATATAATTGCTAATATAAAATAAATTATAATGATATCGTAAAATAATTATTCAATTTGGCTTTTAATTACATTTTAATGTTTATTTGAATAAAAATATTCTTGCCTTCCGCAATTATTTAAATAAAAGACGTTATTGGTGTTTCAAAATATATTTTAAATGCTAATAAGTAATGAAGAGCTAATATTTGTTTTGTAAAATTAATTCTGTTTATTAAAAAATAGTAATTGCTTTTAAAATTTTCGTTGGTTAATTGCTATTCAAATAAAACGAATTACGTAGCCATAAATGATAAGAGTGAATAGGATATTTTAATTCAGTACTTGTTGTAACTTAGTTCTTTCAAACGAAATTCCATATTTTTTTTGACCGAGAACCCTCTCTTATGTATCTATGTACAGATTTCTAGTATTCTTATAAATCTCTGATTTTTACTAAATATTAACGCCAGAGCGTGCCACTTTTATTCATGCAGGGAAATTTATCCGAAGAAAGAATGTTTTTTAAGAGTAATGAATGGAAGCTTATCTCAATTTTTTTAATATCTCTGTAAGGAAAGCCTTTAAGAAATATTGAAGAAAATGCCCCGAAAAGCTTTTAAAGGGAGACACGTCTCAAAAGATTCAAAAGTTATAAAAACGTGAGACCACCAACCTGAAATTTTTAAACAAGACAAAAATTCAAAAAGTTATTTTGACATACTTTCCTTTACCATCATCAAATGATGAGGATTTCTTTTTTTGCTTAATGTTTCTTTGGAAAAGTTTTAAAAATTTCCTTTTTTTTTCTGCGTAAGAAAGGTTTCTGAGGCATTCTTTGTATTCCCATATAAAACAAAAGCATTCAAAAAAGAAAACATGTTTGAATAAAATGTTACCACTCTTCTGAGTTCAGTTTGAATAAAATAAATATGGGATATAATGTTGAAATATGTGTATGCATAAATATTTAGTCTACTGCCCTCTCTTGCTCTCTCCCATGATCTCTGATTATATATATATATATATATATATATATATATATATATATATATATATATATATATATACAGTCATACATACATACAGCCGAACCCCGTTATAACGAACTTCATGGGACCAAAGGTTTTGTTCGCTTTATCTGGTGGTTCGCTATATCCGAATCTTTAAGATGAATGCTAGAGTTCACAAAATGTATCTCATTAGTTGCAATGTGTATTCAATAATGATGTATTAAAAATGATAAAATATATTATAAATTATCATCAATGAATTAAATCGACTAAAATCGATTACATGAAACTGACACAATAATAATTAAATTACGTACAATAAGAAAACGGCGGGACCAAAATTTTCGTTCGTTATATCCGTGAGTTCGTTATATACCGTGTTCGCTATATCGGGGTTCGACTGTATATATATATATATATATATATATATGTGTGTGTGTGTGTGTGTGTGTGTGTGTGTCTGTCTGTCTATTTAACATGTAAAGTTTTCAATCTAAATATGTGTAGTTCATGTACATAACTGATAATTCATTTGAAAGTCATCTTTAATTTTAATCAAATCGGAATATTAATTAAAATCAGAGTCAAACCAATCCGGAATTACTGTCCAAAGGTCATTCCTAAGAAGACGGTGAAATGATTTAGCCCGCATTTTCCGTCAAATACCATGATAAAATTTGTGTACAAGACACGAAGAATTTCTTTAGCAGGTTGAGTGCTTATACTGCCAAAGTGCCAAATAATTTATAGTGTCATTCTTGTACACGATTCGGAGTCTTTTGAGTCGGAGGGTATAATAATGTGAGCCAGAATGCCATGGATTTTTTTAGGATTCGGTGAACCTCTCCGATGTGGACTTCTATGGACTATGTGACTCTTCTATGATAAATTCTACCTCCTAGATATCGTTTCTCTTGAGTTCTTGAATCACGGTAAGAAAATGATTCTAACTCTTTACATTTACCTTAGATCTTCTAAAACTGTTTTTCATTCGTATACGTAAGTGATAAATGTTTTATTTTTGGCTTTAAATGGAAAAATGACGACATAAAATTAAGAGTAAAGTACTGGCTATCGGAATAGTTCAACGTTAGAACTAATTTTTATGGAACGATCTTAAAGTGATCATACGTGCTACATCTGCAAACGCCAGATCTCAACGCTGATGTCCTATTTACAACAAACATATTGTTCCGTTTTCCTAGGTTCGTCAGGATTGAATAAGAATCTCTTCAGAAAGTTCACACAAAATAAATTTATTATTTTGTAAATTCTTCAGGCGTATACACGAATTCAAACATAAAAGACGTAACACCTGTCTTCTATACAGCAGAAAATTATAAAAACACAAGTCATTATATCAGAATTTTCAATACACGCCAATTAACACAGTTACAACACATTCAACTCTCACTAAGAAATTGAACTGAGTTCCAGTGCCAATATCAGGTATATTTATAGATTTCCAAATCGCCCTCTATAGGTCAGTCACAGCTAGATATTTCTAGAACGTTCTAGAAAGGTTTAGTCAGCAAGTTGGCGAAATATCGTCAAATCTGGCGACCAAAAAAAGTCACAAAATACATTGCTAATTTGCGATAACTCTCATATTTGGATAAATTCCCATATACTCCCATGTAAAATACATGGGGCTCTTCCATAGAAGCCATTTTAACAAACTGAAATATTTACAAAATTCGTAACAATATGTTATCTACTTGATATTAAGGGCAATTTATTTTGAAATTTGGCTGAACGGATGTGGTGTCTACAGAATATTGTTTAGAAATCGTTATAAGGGTAAGTTTAGGTTGTAGGAGTAAGGTAGATAATCCTACAACGTTCCTATATGTTTCGTTAGCCTGGCAAATTTCTATCCGTTACCTCACTTTTGGCATTCTGCTGTACTGATTTCGTAGTTTTGATTTTACCCAATTTCCGTTTCTGAGATTTCCCTTTTTGGCGATCCATTGAAAGAAAGTTGTATGTAGATTTGCGAAAGTTCATCTGAATAATAACAGTTGGAAATCTACCTAAAGAAGATAAAATGGAAATTAAAAATAATTATGAAATTCCTCATAAGACATATGGTCATTGTTTCATGTCCTTGATATGAAAACATTGATGGTCAAACATAGTGATATTTGAAGTATAATTTCTCTGTATCTGATCACACGCAAAAATATTTCCTCACACACACTTCATATTAACTTATATATTTTATAAACGAATAAAAAAATATTAATATACAGGGTGTTTAAAAAAGAATCATCCGATTAAAAAAATCATAACTATTCCTCTTAAATCCATTTTGATCAAATAATGTACAGGCAGAAAGAGGAAATACTCGAGTTTCACGCAGTTGCCGACAAGTAGCGCTAGCTCTCTTCCTTTGCCCGCCACTTCAGTGTTTGTAAAGATGGCGACTGTACACCAGAAATCAAAGAATCATCCAATTTTAAAAAAATCATACCTATTCATCTTTTAATCCGTTTTGAACGAATAATGTATAGGCTGAAAGACGGAAATCTCGAGTTTAATGCAGTTGCCAACAAGTAGCGCTAATGCTCTTCCTCCGCCAACCACTTCAGTGTTTCTAAAGATGGCGACTGCACAACGTAAATCATTTTGTGTTCTACGCTTTGCGAAGTGTGAACCCGTAACAACTGTTCAGCGTGATTCTTGTCACCAAAACCCTGGTAGATTGAAGTTCCTACCTCTCAGATCATTTGGCGATGTTATAAAAAATTCCAAGAGACGGATTGTCTGTGTATGCATAACTGCCATGGAAGCAGCGTATGCAGACATGCTCGTAAAAGTTTGGGACGAATTTGCCTACCGTATAGACATATGTCGTGCATCCAAAGGTGGGTATATTGAGCACCTTTAATTTGGTTTGTAAAAAACTTTGTGATTAGCCTGGTAATATAAAATTAATTTTATGTATATATGTAAGCTATGTAATATAAAATTAAGTTTTCCTATGTTCAATATTTTTCATAATATACTCATTTCAAATCGGGTGATTCTTTTTGAAACACCCTGTATATTAAAAAGGAAAAACAAAATTATATAAAATAAAGCTGTTACCTTTATCGGTAAATCATAATATTTTGTGATCTTAGTATTTACTGTATAAATATAAATTTTTATATCTGTAACAAAAAAAAACAATTATTTAATGAGGCGCCATACTGGTAGAATTTTATTCTTAGATTATTGAGTAATATGAGCACTTCTGAAAAAGATCAGAAATAACTAAATAACTTCTCCCCTTATTTGCCATATCAAATTAAGCATTTTGTGTTTATTAATACGAAGAATGATTAAATATTTTATTCATTAAAACAAATCGTGAAATATGAGAGTATAGCAAATGAAATGGAGCTGATTACTCAGTAAATGTTTACAGAAACCTTCCTCTTTTGTGTTAAGAAGGGGGAAAAAATCGGAATTCTTTTACTTTCATTATACATTTGGTGAATTATTAAACAATATTTGCCATAGAAGAAAGTGCAAATTAGAGAACTGGTTTTTCAGTCCCAGTATACATTATTAATGAACGAGGAGCGGAACTGCGCAAAGAATTAATTTTTCTTCATTAATTGCGTTTACATTCCTAGGAAACTTTTGTTTAATGAGAATATTTGTCAAAATTTTTTTATGGTTTTCTTATGATAATCTAGATCAAAACTTTGTAAGAAACATATGATAAATATTAGAAATATATTTGGATGTAATGAATTCAGTTTGTTGTCCTATTTACGAAAAGACGTTTCTGTATATACACGTTCCATGAAGCAGGAAAAAATGTCTAGTAAATCTTTAGGAAAAATCAAACGTTTTGGTTTATCCGTCGTATAAGCTTCGTAAATAATTTCCGAATACAATAGAAGAGTACTGCGTTTTATTGTATTAAAATAAGTATGTCCTGACTTTTATTTTGTAGAGTAACTGAATTATAAAGTACATGCATTTTCTTTAAATTATCTAATGAAAGAAATTTACTGTAATTCAGTAGCAACACTCTAGGATTTAGGTTACATCTGACTTTGTATTCGGGAACTATCGACATAATGAATAATTATTAATTCAGAGTTAACACGGGAAGTAGGATTTGCATTATAAATGAATTGACTTGAAAGCGATTTTTGTTTGTATAATAGCACAAATAGAACCGTTAAATGTTATCAGAGATAAGAGTACAAAACTGATTTTCGAGTAGAAAGTGAATAAATTAAGTTGTCTATAGAAATGTAAAGAAAATACTATGTTATGTCTCTGAAAATTAAAAAATCTTTTTTTTAAATAAGGCTTAATAAAATATATTTGGAAGTTAATTTTAAAGTAATGTGTTGGAATTTGTAGTGGCTATGAAATGTACTCTGCACAAAACTAAAAAAATTAGCATTTCATCATAATAATATTTCTCATATCATTTATTTTTCTTATAATTTTATCTTTCCTTTTAAACAATTGCGTTTCTTCTGATCATATTAATGGTCCATTACGCTACTGAACCATATCCAGTAAGTCTTCCATTTTCTCTTTCCTTTGGATTGTTAACGACCGACGGAAAACACTTAATTTGCATGGATACTACTATAACAGGTGCTGTACTACACATTAAAACACCCAGACAATTCACATTGGACTACGTATCTTGTATTATCTCATGTTGATTATACAACAGGCTTGCCAACAGAACTGGCAAGCCTGGATATAAACTCAGAAATTTTGCTCTCCTCAATTACGTGCTCGTCTTAAAATAATAACGGATTCTGATGATTCTTTTGAATTTATCTTCATATACTTTCTGGTTAGAAAGACAGCGAATCTGTTTCGGACATAAAATGAGTTCTATTAACTTTCTTTCTATAGGCACCACCGTAAATACTAAATCTCTGCCAAATCTCTCCAAAATCTTTTCGACACGATTAAGAGACAAATTGGGTGGCATGTTGTTTGAATACGGACTCTCTGATTTCTGATAGATGTGTTGATTATTAAATTACATCTACTTTATTATGTTTACGATTATTCATTTGAAAATATATCTTGGTTGAAAAACTCTATGTATTTCGCCCATTAAAGACTTTCGCCCTTTTAAAGTCAGTCCCCGGCTGAATCTGAATGTCTTTTATTGTGTAAAAAAAACTTGGTGCTGTCACGTCGTAGCTGACAACAGCCAAAATTTCAGATGGAAAAATATGCATGAGACTCGACATAGTTAAACAGAGTCACGAATTAAATTTGAAACTAATTTATTTTATTAGAACTATTCTATATACAGGTATGCACAGAAGCTGTTAAGCTATTCACGATGCATAAGGGTTGCTAGACATGAATTCGACTAGCCCCTGGTCTAACACAAAAACGTCTCAGCCTCCTCACGCTGACCAACCGCTCGTCTTGGCCTCTATTGTCTGTCTCTCTGGCCAGTCCGTCCAGCTTTTTTCTCCAAATCCCGTTCTGCAACCGGTTTCTATTCCCCTCCGCGGGGGGTGGATTTCACTTCCGGCCACCGGGCGCCTTGGACTGTCTTGCCTTTGTTGAGCTGGTCATCTTCCATTCAGTGGTAGTCTCTGAAAAACTTTGATAAATAACAACAGCTAGTTCTCTTCCGATCCTTGTCATGTCGTATTTCCGGGAAAAGATCGGTCCGGCCCACTGCGACCTGAAATTAACGATTTTTTCCTAGAATTACAAAGAGCAATTATCTGGGCCTTTCTTTTGGAAGTCACCTTGACCCTTGGAATGCTGGTTTCCAAGTCTCAGCAGCATTCCTCTTCGTGCAAAATCGTTCTGAGAACGTTACGAGAATATGGGAGGTTGCCGACATCACAGTGCAGAATGGGGGAGCTATCACTTTCATGCATAGGCGTAGCGTGCTTCTAACTTTTTTTTTTTTTTTTTTTGGGGGGGGGGGGCACGAATTGAATTCAGTTAGAGCCCTCTGAGCACATTGACTACCAGACAGTCCTTAAAATATGAAATATTATGATTTTTTTTAATTGAATAACAATTGAATTGATGTTAGACTAGCATTCAAAATTTATACAATGAGAAAATAAATATAATATAAATAAAATGAGAAAAAAAATAATAGCATCGAATTTTTGTTATAGATCATATTATTGTTAAAAACTATGTTAAGGCTATAGACATAATCGGAATCTTCAGTTTCGCAGTTTGAAAAAGCGGGAAAAAAAACAACTTTAATAAATGTTTTCTACAATTTACCGATTTTAACTGAACGTTTCACTTTATTTCAAGTTAAGTTGGGGGGGGGGGCTGTCCCCCTCCCCAACGCTACGCCTATACTTTCATGATACCACATAACAGAAATTTAATAGATTTCCACTAATGCACTGAACCATTCCAGCCAAAGTTTTCATTTAGCGAGAGAGAATGCCATGACGAAATTAAAAAGGACCATTTCAAGGCTTATGAGTAGAAAAATTGGCAAAGCCGCGCTATTTTTTTTGGCGCTGGTTGGGTACATTTAGATCGGTAAGCCACAAGCCAGGCCTATTTGGCCCAAAAGTTACATTGTTCCAAGACGGCAACATTGAAGCTTATCGACAATTTAGGAATTTCAATGAATTTTAAGCATTTAATGTCAGAATATTGTGTAAAAAGTCATTATTTATTTCTATACGCAGTATTTGTAAATCAGAGGTTCATTGCGTGGGCTTAAAACCAAACTGACTAGAGATAAATCACAGTGGACGTAAACTCTGCAATAAAAAATATTAATGGATTTAGAGTTAACAATGTTGAGAAAAGAAAGGCTGATGAGGACTATTTTGGCATTAACTGATTGTCTCCGGAAGAAGATCTTGAGTCGGACGACACGGATGATGTATTACTTAAAAGACATATTTCCTAAGAAAAATTTACTACAAAGTTACAAACAGAGAATTCTCGACAAAATTTGGTAACTCTTTCTTCCAGTGCCATAAATAAAACACGATATGTTGGTGATGAAAAAATATAACCTGTTCTTTATGATCTTGGAAAATATTAAACCGTGAGATCATAATATCGAAGGTAGTACATTGTATAAATATCGCATCACACAGGCTAGTTCTACAGACCGTAAGTTACCACCCTGATAGGCGCTACAGTGGATAACAGAATGATGAAACATTTTTCTTCCCAAAAAGACAGGGAAATCAAAATATTTTTAGCAGAAAAAGACAGAAATGAGGAATATAAAGATTGCTCTATTTTTTCTTTGGGATGGGAGGATAATATGTTCCTAATTTGTGTGTCTTTTAGGAAACATACTCGTGTTAATGTCGTTATAAGTTTCCCTTGTGCTGTCATTCATTCATACACACACACACACACACACACACACACATATATATATATATATATATATATATATATATATATATATATATATATATATATATATATATATATATATATATATATATATATATACAGAGAGAGAGAGAGAGAGAGAAATGATAGATCTCATCCGTGTAAGTATAGTTAGTTTACGGTAAGAGAATAGTGAGACATATTAAATTTCTCACTGTTTAATAGAGACACTTCAATATTTTAAACTCCAATTACAGATCTCTATTGAGACTTATACTCGATGCAATTTGTTGACTGAAATGAACAATTTAACAAGGGTTAATAAACTTTGCAAAATGATAAAATTTGCCTGTATTACAAATTCACTGTTAAATTTAGAAACGAAAATATTCGATTTCTTTTAAGAAATACCAAAGTTCTATAGTTTTTTTATGGTTCACCAAAGCTACTTTTTCTTCCCGTTGAAGTAACTGTCCATAAAAATGCATTTCCTTTGCCTTATTTTTCCCCTTTCCCTTTTTCTGCGCCAACGTACAAGTTCCAGCAGTAGATTACCTCCAATGAGGCAGAAAAACAGATTTTTCGCTTCACGGACGGTAATGGAAAAAGATTTTAACACCTAAGGCTTCTGTCAAATTAAACAAATGACTTTTTATGAAAATATTGGGTTGGAGTTTTGTTAGATAAATTTGCTGGTGATATTTTACTTCGAGAATAAAAACAAATGAGAACAAATATTTTAGTTGAAATGAAACGCGAGAATACTGATAACTTTCATTAGTAGAAAGGATTTTTTCCCTTGCAGTTTCCTTAAAAGTTTAATTATTTTAATGAGAATTACTGTAACACAAATTCAATATTTTTCACAACATCGTTTTGTGTAGGAAGAAATATTTGCTTTTACTATAAAGTTTAAGTGAATGTCTCTTCTTTCATTGTGTTAATTATACCTAATCCCTTCAAAAAACAAACTTTTAAGAAACAGGATAATAATGATAATTTTTTTATGACTTGTAAAATGTTAATAATTTTTCTGTTGAATGATAAACCACTTAATTTACTATTTTGTGAAAACGTTTCATGTTTAAAATTACAAATATATTTTTTTTTACTCATACATATTCATTACAGCAAAAGCTGCAACTCTCATTTGTCCTTTTTGCCCTAGTTCTAGGAATTCTAGGTCATTTTTGCCAAATTTCGAAGAGTTACCAAGGGCTAAATTTTATTAGAATGATATATAAGTTGACGATTTAAGCAGAAACCAGATGAAATATATAATCTGACCTTTTCTGATAGAGTTTCTCGTGGTTATCTGAATTCTAATGCTGTTAACACTATATGGCTCAAAACAAATAAAAACTGATTTGTTAGTAGATGCAAAATCTCTTGGAAAAATATAAAATTGGAAAGAGAAAGCATCTTAAAATCATTCGAAGAAAAGTCACTCTAAAAATAATATGCAAACTAAGAGCGAAAAATAATTCTTAGATAAACTTCAGAAAAACAATAATATTATGAAATAGAGTTTCTTAAAAATTTATGATGTAATGGTTGTCTGACCACGTACGAACATATTCGGCATTCTGTCAAATGTCATTGATTCCTTCGGGTATGCCAAAGTTCGTTATGTATATTACCCGACTATAATACAGATTAATTGAAAATTGCATTTCAGAGCTAATATTTTGAGTATAAGTCGAATAATAGCATCATTTTTCATTTGATTTGGGAAGTCATAAGACTCTAGTTTATAGTTTTAATGTTTCTGTCACTTAAAAGAAGTTTTTCATAACTGAAAAGCAAAAAAAAGAAAACAAAAATCAGGTAGTCTCTTCTAACAAAACTACCACGGGTTATTAACGTAGGATTACTTATCGTCGCTTACCTCTTTTGTATGAATATATGTATGAATGTGTTATGTATCTATCTATTTAAATATATATATATATATATATACATATATATATATATATATATATATATATATATATATATATATATATATATATATATATATATATATATATATATATATATATATATATATATATATGCTCACTTCCAAAAGTTAAGCACGAAGAGGAAAATGTTAATTTCCGTAAGCCAATCTGAATTAAAGAAGCTGTAATTTGCTGCAAATGTAGAAGGGAGTATGCAAATATATTAGGTAAGAGCCAATCACGGTTTCGCGTCGAGAAATCTGCAAAACAAGCAGTCGCATAAGAAGCCGGCTTGTGAAGAGTTACAGGAGTTGCATGTAATTGCTGATGAAAGGTGTTTAGAACATTCGTACGATTTGTTTTCAAGCTAGACGTGTTTCTATGGCTTCCAGAAGACGATTGAAAGATTCTGAGTGCTGTCGGCTGTCGGACGCCCTGAAGCAGGACAGTCTATCACATATGTTGCTCATTTCTTCGGCATCTATCATTCCGTCATTTCACGATTATGGAAACAATTCAAAACAAGGCAAAAAGTTGTCCGAAGACCTGTAGCCGGTCGTCCAAGGGTTACGACCCCCTCTGAAGATCGATATGTTGCTGTTGTAGCCAAGCGGAATTGAAGATCGACCTCCACACCTGTGACATCTATGGTTGCAGCGGCCATTGGTAAGACGATATCTGCCACTACTGTTAGTCGAAGGCTACACATGAATGGTCTATACGCCCGGGTACCACGAGTTTGTGTTCCTTTATCCGTCGAATCCAGAGGGGCACGATTTAAGTGGTGCCGCAAGCATGTGAATTGGACTGTGTCTGATTGGGGCAAGGTTATGTTCACAGATGAGTCCAGATTTGCCCTACAACCCGATGATAAATGTATAAGGGTCTGGCGGGAACAAGACACATACAGTCGGCCCGAAAACATAACCGAAAATGACGCATTCCGAGGTGGAAGCATCATGGTCTGGGCAGGGATTTCATTGGGATGTCGCACCGACCTGCACATCTACAGGTGAGGTTCTGTGACGGCTGTACGGTATCAAGATGAAGTCCTAGAACCCGCTGTGAAACTGTATGCTGCAGCAGTTGGTCCTTCTTTCGTTTTAAGTGACGATAATGCCGGTTCCCATAGAGCTGCCATCGGTGAAGACTTTCTGGAGAGCGAGGGGATTGAGCGTATGGAGTGGCCGGCTTACTCGCCGGACGTTAATTCAATTGGAAATCTTTGGGATGCCCTCGGTCGTGCTGTATGTAGACGTTTCCTACCTCCAGGCACTCTCAGAGATTTAGAAACTGCCCTACGTCATCTTATAATTTATGAAAATTCAATATTTTTTTTTGTCTCTGAAAGTAATTCTTTGTTTTGTTTCATGAATAAACATAGAGCTACTTACTTGCAGCATTTCATGTCAATCAAAGCAGTGCTTGTCCATTTTTTCGTATTTTACCGCTCCGTGCTTAACTTTTGGAAGTGAGTGTATATATGTTGGACTTGGCACCCATTTCTTATAATTCTAGTCCGATTCTAGTTTGTGATGTTACTCCCTTTAAATCCAATGGTGCAGTCGATGGTGGTCCGGTGGCTAGGATTTTACGTTGAATCATTCCAGTAATTGCAGTAATCTCCTTTCTCAACAATATAAAGACAAATCAGCATCAGGACTAGGTAATTTGTTATTTATTGATGACATAATGAATCATGCTTTTTATATGAATATTTTAAGAGACATTTTTAAATTATCTGCCCAAAATTTGGGTATTGGAAACAACTTTGTTTTTTATCAAGATAACGATCCTAAGCCCACGACTCTCAACGTTCGTCTCTGGTGTCTCTATAATTGTTCACAAGTTTTGAAATCCCCACCTCAATCGCCAGATTTAAACTCAATAGTACATATTTGGAGAGAACTGGATGTTTGAGTACGAAAACACGACATTCACATGAAAGGCGAACTAAAAACAATTATGATGGAAGAATGGATGAAAATTGATGCAGAAATTACAAAAGAACTAGCACAATCTATTCCCAGACGTTTAAAAGTTAATGTGTATGCCAAAGGATATCCTACTAAATATTAATTTAACGAAAAATTATAATATTTACTAATATGTAGAGATTTTTTACAAGTGTAGGATGACTTTTGTCAGATAAAGTTTTTGTTACTTTTTGATTATTGGTTTCTTAAAAATAAAGTTTTACTATGTTTTTAAAATATTTCATGTAGTTTTGTTAAAAATAGTTTATAGATCTTATTATTAAATACCCATTCTGAAATATTCATTTTAATTAATGGATAGACCCCTATTTCATTGAAAGTCGTAAGTGTACGAACACTTTTGGGAGCCACTATATATATATGCATGTCAAAATTTTGGTACTTTCTGTTTAATTGTTTACCGCTTGCTCAAGCGATACAGACTGGGTTTGGCGGGCTGCTAATATTGTAACTCGTGACGACGGACGAATTTAGCGTCTGAAATTTTGTTTTCCGGAGGACTATTATGTCGGAACATAAGCCGTTAAAAATGGTTCTTCCAGTACATGTTGCAACGAAAACATACTGACATTTCGTAAACTAGATAATTATACTTGTAAATTAATTTAGCTGATCAACTTTAAGCATGAGGATAAGCTAGCTAGCTTAAGCCACTGAAGAAAAAAAGGAATGAAGAAAAAGAATTTAAAATCAATGGTAAGGTTTGCAGGTTTCGTTAAGTTTAGACAAATAATTTTCATTAAATTTCCCCTTTTTTTGTTTACAACAATCTTACAATTGATTTTCTAAGCAAAAGCTAGATCTACCCTAAACAGGATCTGCAATACAATCAGTAAAGAGTCAATTCGTTTTTGGACGTGACGTTTTGAGAAAGTGAATAAACAAAAATTTTTAGAAAGGTCTAAAATTAGCTTTTGACCACAAAGTCCTTGATAGCACTCAAAACCTATTTAGGCGTGACATGGCACTTATTTGGGAAGAAAACTGGAATTAGAAAGGAAAAGAATTGACGTTACTTGAATGCTGGAGGAGGAAGAAATTTATAAAGCAAGTCAGGGATTTCATTGGGATATCGCACCGACCTGCACATCTACAGGTGAGGTTCTGTGACGGCTGTACGGTATCAAGATGAAGTCCTAGAACAGGCTGTGAAACTGTACGCTGCAGCAGTTGGTCCTTCTTTCGTTTTAATGGACGATAATGTCCGTCCCAATAGAGCTGCCATCGTTGACGACTTTCTGGAGAGCGAGGGGATTGCGCGTATGGAGTGGCCGGCTTAGTCGTCGGAAGTTAATCCACTTGAAAATCTTCAGGATGCCCTCGGCCGTGCTGTATGTAGACGTTTCCCACCTCCAGCCACTCCCAGAGATTTAGAAACTGCCCTACAGAAGGAATGGCGATTACTGGACCCCGCGGTGGTTGATCACCTCGTAACAAGCATGATCAATATAACTTCAAAATGGCTTAATTAGTGTGCAAACACATTTGCATCTAAACAATATTTTTGAAGGCAGTAGTGAAATATCCTTCTTTTAAAACTAAAGAGCAAATATTTCGATTTACTGAGTAACATACTCGGAGTTTTTAATCTTATAATTGTACTTAAAGGAAGCCACAAAACATTATCAAATGAGAATAGAAATAAAATTAATTTATTTATTTAGAAATCCGTTCAGAGCAGTAATGGTCACCGCTGCTTGCCCTCCAGACAATTATAACTTCCTCGTACTTCTACTATTTAATAGAATTAATTAAATACTTCTCGTTTCCGGAGTAACTTCTACTTTTCGCATATTTGTATGTGTCTGTTGAATTCTTACTGGAATCAAGAATTTCAATTTAATACACATTAATCTTCCAGAATAATCGTCATTCTTAATTAAACCCTTTTTTTGTTAATAGATTTATTTCAAATTAGGAACCCAAGGTTAGTTAATTATTGTTCAACTTCTTGTTGTTCAGCCTTTTGCTCTAAAAACTACTTCAAATTTTGTGGTATGTACGTTTGTGAGTCAAGCTTTTCTGCCATTTGTCACATTGAAATCCACAGAAAAGGAATGTGATTCGGCACAGTCACATGTTTTCGGGAGATTGTGATGGATAAGATGCGAAGTGAAATCAAAGTATATAGGAAGGATATTTTGCAAGCCATGTTGTTCGAAAAATAGAATATCATGCAAGATAATTTTTAAAAATAGTTTACTTAAAACCAAATAAGCAAATAATGAATGAACACTTTGTCAGTCCCATCTAAGGGAAACAATAATCAGTAGATAGTTTCTTGATTTTTGTTGTTGGTGTTCTAATGACCTCTGACCGTAATTTCTTCCAGACCAGTTCACTATAGGCTAGCGGGCTGAAGGGTACGGCTCCTGTTTGTAATGACACCACAGGGGCCAGAGTCCGATTTAGCCAAGTATCATCGTAATTTTGACAGAGCATCCCCCAAGGGCAGCATCTGGGGGATCGTACCCTCTGCCACCCTCTCTGATTTCATAGAGGGATTTTCTGGTCTAAGGATTTAACGTGCCAACATCCGGCCTAGAGTTGTAGGTGTTTAATGGAGATTGTAGGGATTCGATACAGGCACCCTCAGCATTGAAAGCCGACGCTCTACCACTCGAACCCCTTCTTGATTTTTGACAACTAGGTTTCAGAGACCAGGGAAAATAAACATAATATCGGAATAGCATAATACCATTTTATTAAATTTTATGGGGCAAGTAGAAAGACATCGCTGTTACAACCGAAATACCAATATCAGTATCGATGATAATAAAAACAAATCTTTTAGTTAATTAAATCTTTTAGATAATAAAAATAAGTGCTTTAATCTGACATATCGTCAGAACAATGATGTAAAAATAAGAATTTTTGATTTTACGAAAATGGTGCTTAATTTTTTTTATTTCAATTTATTCAATATTTATTTATTTGAGTTATAAAATGAAGTTAAGCGTTAAGAAAAAACAGTAACAATAACGCAAATTATTTTGTTGTTTATGTTGATATCTTCTAATGATTCTCAGTGGCCAGCCACTTACAAAACTAATTTACGTCATCGTTATGATTAACCGTACTCTCAACACGACAATAAAATAAGAAGATAAGGGAGTATGTGGCGTTTTTTGTTTTCAATATAAGAAATGATATACAGCAATATAAAGAGGGGCAAAAAACTGCATAGAATTCCAGGAAACTGGACGTCATTTGTGCACCACAATTTTGCCATCATTGAATAATTTCGTAGGCTCGACGAAAGGGGTTAATTCTGTAAGAGAAATTTATGTACTGGTGTTCCAGATAACCATTATTCATTAAGATGAGCCAAAAACTCTAATACGCTTGTCAAAGCCAAAGGTGGTTCTCAAAAAGATATGAAACCGGGGGAAAATTATTTATCTACAAAATGAGAGTAATTACAGAAAGTTCAAACAAGGGGGAAATTGCATTATGGTTGGAAAACGAAATTAATAGATTTGCTACAGTAAAAACAACGTTTTTATAGATCTTTTACAATAAAAATAATGCTTCTTGGAAATTTTTTAAAGAGCTAAAAGATGAGCCAAAAAATCTAATAGGCTTATCAAAACCAAAGGTGGTTCTCAAAAAGATTAGAAACCTGGGGGAAAATTATTTATTTACAAAATGAGAGTAATTACAGAAAGTTCAAACAAGATGGAAATTGCATTATGGTTGGAAAACGAAATTAATTGAAGACTTGATACAGTTAAAAACAACGTTTTTAGAAATGTTTTACAAAAAAATAATATATGTTGAAAATTTCTTTGAAAGCTAAAAGATGAGCCAAAAAATATAATAGGCTTATTAAAACCAAAGGTGGTTCTCAAATAGATAAGAAACTGGGAGAAAATTTTTTATCTACAAAATGAGAGAAATTGCAGAAAGTTCAAAAAGGGAGAAATTGCATTATGGTTAGAAAACGTAATTAATAGAAGACTTGCAACAGTAAAAACTACGTTTTTAGAGATGTTTTACAATAAAAATAATGTTTCTTGGAATTTTTAAGAAAGCTAAAAGAACGTAGTTTACCCTAACGGGTTAGCCTAAGTCTTACATTATTCATTGAAATTGTTGATTTTGGGGATAACTTTATTCTCTAAAATTCAATGATTTTTTCAAACATATTAGGGTCCTTTGTTTGTTATTTTATGATTCTATCTTTTAATATACTTTTAAAATAATTAAATATTTAAAACTTAAAATTATACAGTTAAAAATAATATAAAATATGTATAATGATAAAATTGTTAGAGATTGAAAACAGAGCATTCGTTTTTAATAAAAATTTTTTTTAAGAAAGTCGCAAATTATTCTACGGCATTAATCATACCACTGCATAATAACTGAAAAATGTAAGTTATCTTTTCCGGCTACAGAATCAGATTTTTGCAAAAAAATATCAAGGGACTTAACTATAATTAACATTCAGAAATAAATTACATATCTTCCCATTAAAAGCCTATTCAGGAGAACCCAAACAAGAATATGTAAGAAAAAAGGAAAATAAAAGTTTTATACAGATGATGACAAAGTATCTCATAGCACATGCTGTCATATATAACTAAATATATCTCGCTGTTTGCATATGATTTCAGGTCAACAAAATACAAATATATTTTCTTCCTAACAGGGGGCATACTGAGTAAGTAAAAACGATTTTGCTTTTCCTTCCTCTTATCGAAAATCCTAAAGAAGATTGCTTCCTATGAAGCGTTAAAAAAGATTTTCGCTTAGATGAAAAAATTAGAAAATAGTTTGACACTTTTGGTTTCCGAGAAAATAAATGAGGACTTTACAGTTTGAAGAGTGTGATGAAGTGTTTATTTGAATTATTTAGGGTATTTTTCACTGAAGGAGAAACAATTCAATGTGCAATATAAAAGTAATTATACTGCATTGTACATCGCTCTGGTTTGCATTACATCATCTCCATAGTCATTAAAAAGGCAATTTCTTGTTGATTTCATTCTTGATTCAGTTATATAATAATAATAAAAAAGCAAATGTGAATTGTAAATTTCCATATTTTAAATTTTGTATACAATGAAAGTTTTTAAATATTAATTATATCTAGTCTAACATTTGGTACTTTAACATCAATAAGCGGAAGAAAATATTTTCTGAGGCAATAAATGATTATATTACTGTTGCATATGTATGAGAAAATATTTGTTTGAAATATTTCTGTAGTTTTTCTGTGTGCCAATTTAAATCATATTTTATAAATTATTTGGCATTATTCGACTTATATATTTTTGTATCAAAGGAAAAAAAATCTCAATAATTACTAAGCTAGGTGTGAATAAAATTGACTTCTACGTATTAATTTATTTCTGAATTATAAGTGGAAATCAATGATTTTTAAGTTTTTAGCTTTTAAGTATAATATTTTTCTAAATAATACTAATGTATTGACATTAGTCCATAAATATTCATTATTTAAGTAAATCGGAAAAAAGTGCTCCTTTTCATTTATTTATAAGGACATAGGCTTTTTTACTGTCTCTCGCAGAGGCTAGTTTGGAAACTATACCAATGCTTCCAGAGATAAACACTTTTCTTTTTTCTGATCAGACTATCGTGCTTATCTGATATACTTTAGTGGTGGAAATGGATTTATAAAAACACGGTTTTTTAACAAAAACTTCTTTCATATTTATTAAAAATGAATGAAATTTCATACATAATAATAAACAAAAACACAAAGTCAAAAATTAGACTTTCGTAACATACAAACAGGGAAATTGATTTATGAAATATCACATTTCATTGACTACTCTGAAGAAATGTGACAAAAATTTGCATAAAACAAAGTAACGTGACATGCACAGTAGACATAAAAAGCGTTATACTTTGGGACCAATACGTTTCAGTCATACTTTACACGATGGGCAAACGAAAGGTGTTGTCTGAGGACGAAAGAGCCAAAATCGATGAACATCTAGAATGTGGAAAATCTGTTCTGGAAATTAGTAAATTAATTAAAATATCAGTTGGTGGGCTATAAAACTATAGAAAAGATTCAACAAATTATGGCAAAAATTTTTACAAAATAGGTAAGCCACGTTTAACTAAGAGGGAGAAAAGGGGAATTCTTGAACTTGCACCGAAAACCAGCCACAGTTCAAAGCAGATTTGTGCAGACCTATCCGTTCCTGTTACCTCTAGAAGAGTTAGACGAATTTTACATTCTGCATGGAGCTTGAGATGGGTGAAAATTCTGGTCCAAAGTTACTTCTGCGTCACAAGCAGATCCGTTTGCAGTATTGCTAGAAGTACATGGTAATGGGCGACAACTAGAAGAAGGTCATTTTCTCCGATGAAAAGAAATTTAATTTGGATGGCCCTGATGGTTTGAAGTATTATTGGAGGGATCTCCGTAAAGAACCAAAATCTACATTCAGCAGAAATTTTGGTGGCGGAAGTTTGATGATTCGGGCAGCGACTGCTTATGAGGGCAGAGGTGAAATTGTATTTTTAAATGGTCGACATAATTCATTTGATTACAGCTCAGTTTTAGAAAATTTCCTTCTATTTGCATGGCAATATTATAGTTTAGATTACATCTTCATGCAAGACAATGCAAGTATTCACACTTCAAATGCAGTGAAAGATTGGTTTGATGAACATAATATTCTTTTAGATTATCCACTTAATGGTCTTGATTTGAACCCCATCGAAAAAGTTTGGGGACAGCTTGATCGAAAGGTTTATGCAGATGGGATGCAGTACACATCACTTGTAGAATTGAAAGCTCCAATCTGACAAAACTGGAAACTAATTGACCACAAGTACATTCAAAATCTTGTTTTATCAATGTCATCTAGAATAAAAGAAAATTTGATGATGAAAGGCGGCCTTACTATCTATTAATGTCAATCAAATGGGATATTTCATAAATCAATTTCCATGTTTGTATGTTACGAAAATCTAATTTTTGACCTTATGTTTTTGTTTATTATTATGTATGGGATTTTATTTTTGTAACTCATTTGTTATACATAGCATGTATAATGTATGAAATTTTATTCATTTTCAAGGAATATTAAAAAAGTTTTTGTTAAAATATCGTGTTTACATAAATCATCAATTTCCACCACTGTAGGAGTGATCCACTAGTCGATTGCGGGAAGCATTTTAGTTGATCATAAATACACTAGGATTTCATATTTTGAAACTGAACGCTGCAATTAATTTATTCCAAGATTTTTCATAACTTCTTTTCATTTATCAATATTTAGCAATGGTATTGCGAGCGCTTATTTTTCTACAGTGTTGCTGAATGAAATAGATTCTTTATTAGAAATTAATTAAATGTCTACTTGGTGGCTGGTTGGGTGCAGATTTGTTCCTACCGGGCTGCCTGTGGGCCCCGACTGGACGATTACTGACGGGTCGATGTGTCAAGCGGATTTTTACCGTATAACCTTCGGGTGAGGACGGTTAAACATATTCTAATACTTCTTTTCCTGCTATATGCATTTTAAGCATCTAAATCGGTTTTAGTGAAATGCACAATGCAGTCACGGAATTGGGAAAAGCAAGGCATATCAATGGAATTGGTAAATCTATGTAACAGGAGATGAGGAATATATATATATATATATATATATATATGTGTGTGTGTGTGTGTGTTATCGAGATTAAAACAATGTAAAAATCTCATGCATTAGAACAGGAAAATATCTAGAAAATTTTTTTACAAATATTACTAATAAATAACAATTTATTAGTAGCTGATTCCCATATAAATATTCCCATATAATTTGTTTTTCTTCATATGTTTTTTATAACGTTTTATCGTTCTTTTCCACAGCTTGATGAAGACATCTGATACGGACAAAATAAATGCATGGATGTTGGATAGGTATGCCATCAGTGAAGGTATTGTGTCTAATCTTATGATCCTACTTCAGTGGACTGTATCAAATTATGTAGATATGGAGAAACACAGAAATATAGTCGTTCTAGTTTAATTTATGAACCAGTTTTACATTAAATACAGCAATATGCATTACGTGCATAGAGTGTGCCTAATGGCCAAAATGCATGATCATGCTATGCTGGCAAAAAGTATACACAGAGTCTGAGTTCACCGCTTAAGTCAAAATTCAAACCGTTCGCGTTTGCAGAGAACAAACATTTGCAAATGCAAATTCAATCAAATGTTAATCTACATCGAAAGATGTGTCATGATTATAGGAACAAAACAGCAGGCTACTTGTTAAAATAAATATAATAAAATACTTTGAATTTTAAAAAAAAATCTCAAAAACTTTTGACTGATTTTCATGAACTAAAGCAGAATTTTCTAAAACAATCTTCCCTCAAATTTACTACTGTTATAAAATAAAAATTGATATAAATGTCACGAAAAGGAAAGTTTCTTAATTATATTTTGTGAGCTTAAATTAATTCTTAAGTGTTAAAATTGCAGATCATGTTGCAGTGGAAACCCTGGAAGTTCCTAGCCATCGTCAGAATTTTATAGAAACATTTCAAGAGAGCGTGGGATTCCTGCAGTTTCTTTACCACGAATACTCGAAACATTTAATACGTTTGGCTTAACGTTGTTTACATAGAGCAGGTATTTAAAATCTCTGGTTTACTTCTCTTTTATAGTTGAGTAAACTACGGAGTTTTGTAGACCACCATAAAACATTTGAAGCAACATATCTTGGAAATACATATATTTTTAGTCCTCTTAAAAGTTAAACAAATCTCTGAATGTTGTAATATCAAAGCTTAGAAATGGATTCCTGTCACAAGAAAAATAGAAAATAAGTTATGAGTGTCTATAAGATAAACACGGAGTTTGTTGATTCGGGTGGAGCATTTATTAAATCAAATTATAACTCGAGTGTGGTATATTTGTTGTATAATAAATTTCATAACAAGATGAAAGTGAGAGAAAAGTTTTGTATAGCCTTTGGTATGTCTGCCTAGGAATTTTTTCCATATATATCATATTTATTGGTGTCGAAGACACAAAACCCTTCAAATTTTCGAAAAGAAATTATAGCATTAAATTTTTTTCGTTCTTTTCCGCTTAAAATGATGTTTAAATCATATTTATATCTTAATTAGAACAGGAGAGATTAAATTTTTTTTGCAACATTCTAATAGCAGCCAATCTTTGTTTAACCTGTAAATATGTTTTTATGCATGATGGGTTTTTTCACCATTTCTCGTCTTTAAATTGTTATAAGTCAAGAACCATTAAAGATAACATGTTCAAACTTGGAACATGTCTTTTTCAATTATTTTACTTTAATTTCGATTCAGGAAATTAGAAAAAATATTTACTTTTGAAAGTATGATTTTTTAAAAATAAGTTACATCATTTTTAAAAAAAATTAAATATTTTTAATTTCTTTTTAATTGATAGTATAAAAACCGCTGAATCAAAATTAAAACTTATATTTTTCTCTTTAATTAAATGAAAAAAATTTGAAATTCTACAAATAAAATTTGGAGTTATAATGATTTTAAATTGCCCCACTTTTTTAAAACCTTTCTGATAATTTTTATGATGTGATTTTGTTTACAAATTGTATGGTTAACCATCACAAAAAAATTCAAAATTTAACTGAATAAATAATTTTTTTTAAATGTGTACCTGGCCCCCTTAAATCTAAAAAAACTATTTCTGAAAAAATATTTTTTCCATCCTTTAAAATGTTTTTTAATACAGTTCTTTCGTAACTCTCGACTTCATATAAATTCTGTTCTACTTAAACTGTATTGTTTTTGTAATAATATGAATACATTTTAAATATCCAATAAAATTATCATTATTTTATTTAAACAGGTATATTTTTAAATGCCTGCTTATGTTTTACAGGAATTCATGTAAAAAGTTTTGCTTACTGAACTATTTTGATACCAATCTCAAATATAATTTGTTATCATACCTTATAACGACAGCGGTAACCCAATTCCTCACATTTTATTAGATTTTTCCCCTGCCTAAGAATACACGCTTAAAGGTTAAAATTCGATGTTTAATAAATCCCGTTTTTAATTATACAATCAAATAGTATTACGTTTATCGTTTCCCCAAACCTTATTGCTTCCTCTATTTATGAGATGGCGGCGAGGGAGCCATCTCATAAGTACATTCTGCCTACCATAGAAAAAATAAATTCTGTTTTGTATGCCACTATCTCACAATCTAAATTTATTTTCAGAAAGTTGTAGAAATAAGCTTAATAGGTATTATGTGAAAAGTCGTCAAAAAGTAGAGTTGTTGTTGTTACTTATGCTCCGGGACGCGGTGACCCAGTTGGCAAGAGCAGCGGGCCAGTAATCTGGTTCGATGCTCATCGCTGAAAATCAAAATCTACCGCCGTGTTCACTAATGGTGGCTGGAACACGTAAAATAGGTCGTGGCTACAATGTCCTCCATGTTCTCAAATTTACCTGTGGAGGTGCGGGGTCAAGTGTTCGGTCTCCTCATTTGACTCGGTTCAAAATTACGGGACTGATGTTCTTCGAGGTCAAGTCAGACTTCAGTCCTTGTGGTACCTGTAATAATACAGGATCATGACCTGCTGCTATTAACTACGGCTGAAATCGTATCTCGTACACTGGTTGTAAGTTCGCCAATAGGGCGGTAATTAATTAATTAAACAGATGGGCCCAACTCTCAAGAATGATACTGAATATACATATATACACTTTATTTATACATATTTACATACATTCGAACTTGTAACACTTAGCAAACGCTGAAACATTAGTAATGCTAGGAATTTACATATATATATAATCTTATCCAATCACTATCTTTTAAATCTTACGATGTCGCCGGCCCTGGCGGGTTAGAGGCGATTATGTAAAGAGTCGGTATGCTAGTTGCTATAATACAAAATGCTCACCCATTTGTCGCAGCCGTCTGCATCGAATTCACCGATAACGCTGGTCCATAGTAGTATATAAAGTTCACACAGTGTTCACAGAGTTCGTGGGTACAGTTTGTTCACTGTAGCGTCGCGGTGTATCCTCGTCCTATTTATCCAGTTCTCTTGGGACTAAAGAGTTCGGGGTCCTTTTATGTCGAAGGTCACTTATTGAAGACTCCTCGTACGTTACTCAGCACGGGTAGCTTTTCTTACACTATGCGGGTCGGTCAGCATGGGTGGGCGGTCAATGTTGCTCAGCATAGGTACCTTCTCTTCCGATATGCGGTTCGATCAGCACTGATGGGTGGTCCTCTGGGTGTCCAACTCACTAAGCGACGGTGCGTATCTCTCTGGTATCGGCTTAAACTTAATGGTAGTGTCGTCTCTTCGCCCTCGGCACTATGTTGACATCTATGGGCAATCGCTACTTCTGCAACTTCTCGTCGCTGATTATTCTATTTTGCGTCCGGAGCTAACGCTGTTCAATCCGTACGTATTATGTACTTGCGTAGGACCGGCGTCTTTCTTCTAATATTATACAGTGGGTCTCTTCTCAGCCCTGTAGCAGCTTATTTTTTTTGTTGAGTTTCGTAAGTTACGGCTCTCGTCGGCCCGTTGGCAGCTTACTGTCTTATCATCTCTTTTTTTTTAATGGCGCTCATCTACAAATGTCTCATCATCTTGTATATATTCTTCTCCATCCTCGTCTCATTGGTTCTCGCTTCCTCGGTCCCTATTCGCTCGCCCCTCCCTTGTTTATAGAGGGGGCGGATGCGATTAGCTCTCATAGGTTATTCTTGTCTCTTGCCTTTCGCAATTGCCTAAGTTCTGGCGCCGATTATGTCTGGTAAAACTTCCCATCAGACGGCCCCACCTGCTCGACCTCCGACCTCAGATATACGGCCGTTGACAACTTAATTTCTCCGTTTTTTTATGGTACCGTAAATCTGGCGTTATAAAAATGTCGGGACTGTAAATTTGCTTGTCCACGCAAGCTGGGTGGCCCCTTAACAATTTAGGTTTCTGTTGTTTTCACATTCCGACTCTTTACAGTACCTCGCCTTAAAGTGAAGCTGCTAACTACCCTTCGCCAAGGACCAAGGATTTGAGGACCTAGGTCCTTTGGACTTGGTAAAGGCTTTCCTACACTAAGAGGATTGAAAACAACAACAACTTATGTTCCCTAACGGAAAAGTCCATAGAGGCTTTGCGGACTGAGAAACCCGGCTCCAGTTTATAACAACACCACAAGTATCGGAGTCCGACTTGATTAGGTGCCACCACAAATTTGACCGATAATTCCCAAGGGTGACGTCTGGGGGTATCGTATATTCTCCCACTCTCTCTGTCATCATAGTAGAATTCTCCGGTTTACGGATTTAACGTACCTATATCTGGTTTAGACACGAAGGTATAAAATGGTGCTTGTCGAGATTCGAACTGAGCAACCTCGGCTCCGAAAGCCGACGCGTTACCCCTAGACTAACTCGGCTCCCACAAAGTAATTATTCTAATAAGTCAATAAATATCATAAATGGTAGTTTAATGCATTGACACTTAATAGATCCTTTTCTACTTTATCATTAAGCTTTGTTACCATATTCATAGAGTTTTTTATGTCATCGTGTCATTAATTAAATGTTTCGAATTCACTATGATTAATTTCAGGCAAGATAAATGGAGAGAATACATCTTCCGTTTCATATGGAGCATACTAAATGGACAAATTTATTTACTTTATATCTTTTATTTCTCAACAATTTATAAGAATATTTTCCTGATCATGTGTAAAAATATTTCTTCTTAGGAGGAAAAATATGAAAATAGTTTGACACTTATAACTCCTAGGGAAATAAATGCGAATCTCTGACATTTAAGTATGCGATAAAGGGTCTCCTTGAATAATTTATGAATTTTTATAGGGGCTGAATTGACCCAAAATATAATTTATCAATTATTATTTTGCTCTATACAAAATAAGGTTTCGATGACTGAAAAAATTCTCGAGAATTTTTAACAAGAGCGATGGTGATATGTTGCAACAATGATTTATTAATCGATGAATACAGCAGATGGACAAATTAATGGTTCGAAATTAAATAGGCACATTTTTTGTAATAAAATCACAAGTTTTACGTTATGAAATGTTTAAAAATATGTTCATTGTAAGAATAAATAGCCTAGATTAATAATAATAAAAATCATCTTTTCATTTGTTTTACTTTTTTTATATTGAATGTACCTGAATTTCAGCTAGCTTAAGTATTTTAAATGAAAATTATTTTGTAAAAACATTAAATTTTTAAACAGTTTTCATACGATTTCAGTCTTTATTTACGTAATGTTTACTTAACTACTAAATGTTTTTTTTCCCCACAGATCTGTACAGCCCTCAAAAATATTGATTCAATCATACTTCATGACAGACTGGAAAAAAAAAATTCGAAAAAAATTAATTTTATTAGTTTCAAAATGTTTATAAAATACTAGCTGAAAACCCGCACTTCGCTACGTAGTACATTCAAATTAAATACAACGGTCAATGTATGCAAATAATGCCAAAAAAATAAATATATGTATATATATATTTATAATAAATACGATAATCAATGTATACAATTGATGTAAAAATAAATATACAAAATAATCGTAAGGTATATTTTTTAAGCAAAATAATGTAGAAATTAAATCTAATAGGACAAACTAAAGAATATAGTACAGTTAATATAGTGCAGTTTCAGGAACAATTCTTTTACTGAATTTTAATATTTTTTTGGATAATGTCCAATTGTCTGCCGCATTAGTAAGAAAAAAAAATTATCTATATTGTTGTTAAGCACGTGACGATAAATTTATTGAAAGTACCAGAAAAAGAAATCACGTGATCACCATTGAATAAATTAAATTCTAAAAATTAATCTTTAAAAATTCACCAAAAATCAGAAAATGGAGATAAAGATTCAAAAAAAATTCCTTTTAAAGATTCATTTTATGATCTTTCTCGTGATGTAAATTTTATTACCCAAAAATCATTATTTTAAATCCAAACTTAAAAAAGTTACTAAAACAGCTTAAAATTTAAATTTTAAAAAATCTAAGAAGAAATTTTCAAAAATATTTCTTAGTGCACCCCTACACTATAAGAAGAATCGCCATGCAAAATTTCAGCCTTTTAGGTCCAGCGGTTTGGTCTGTACGCTGTATGTCAGTCAGTCAATCAGTCAGTCAGTGAGTCAGTCAGTTACGGAACTGTTTTATATATATAGATTATATACAGGTTGCATTAGCTTTTGAAGGTTTTCGTCTGACATAGAAATTTACACTTTGAGTATGTCAACTGCACATTAGTTGAAATCTGGTCTGCTAATAAAAATAATTTACGTTTGCTAAAGTTCCCTAACACTGAGATACACTGCTATTGAAGAGGTCAACAATGTGTCTCAAATTTTTTATGGTCGTAAGATCAGGGCTATGCGGATGTCAATCAACACGCAACAATCCAGTAAACTCGAAATCATTACTTAACAATTCCTGCTTAGTGTCAAGGAATATTATCAAGTTACAACCAAGAGAACCCATCTGCATCGTACTGCCATTTACTTGGAGGAGGGGGGGGGGGCTATTTGTCAAAGTCATTAAGTTAAACTATCTATGGTTAACAGTTTGTCCATCACAACCAGTGTGCCCCGCCTGGGCCAAATGAAATTACCCTAATCAAGATATATGCTCTCACTTGGAAGCAGGAATTGTACACTGCGGTAAGTACAATTCCCAAAGTTGTTGACATACCCACACACAGTCATCAGAGTTTTGCAAAGTGTACATGGATTCCTCATTCCATATGACTATAGCATAGCCAGGAAAAATAAGCAATGCACCATGCCAATCGACAAGCATTTAAGGATGTAATAAGACACTTAGGGGCCGCATGATGGGTGTTGAAACCCAGAACAGGAATTTTTTGCGAATCGTGAGTGTGTCTACAGAGTTTTTCGACAGTTTCTTTCTACCGTGAGCCTCATAATAGAGTAATAATGCGTTGATTAGATGCAACGGCTTTCCGTGACTTTAGCTCCCTTATCATTGAATTTTTACGAAGAAGGAGAGATCTGCCAGATCATTATGACTGCCGAGGGACATCATTCTTAAAGCAATTACTCTAAACAACTTATCAACGTTGACTTAAGCACGTTTGAAACATTGCATTGTCTCTTATAAACAGCCCATTAGTGTAACAACCGACAATCATGCATTTTTCAAAGTTGCGTGTAGAAGTGAAAATGGTATAATTCCCCACGGTGTGTGGACAATCAAGAATGTATTATAAAGGATGCAGAGGCAGGGGTAAATGCAGGATTGTAAACCAATAAAAAATAGAAGAATAGCTGTCGGTGTGGCCAGTGATAGCGATCTGAAGTCTAAATTTTACAAGACGGCTGGTCGTTATTTTATGGTCCACAGTAAAATCGTCAGATGAGAAGGATCAAAGTTGTTTTGCAAAATAAAAGTATGTTGGGGGAGGTACTACATAGACGATGGACAGAGGCGACAGAGGAGGTATAATAAAGAACCAATTAGGGGTAGGAACCACTGAAAGAAAAACAGCCCACTGCCCAATGAAAGTGGAGGGCGTGCCAGAATGCCCCCCCTGTAAACGGACAACAGCTCCGCTAAGGACGTAAGGAATCGGAAAAGAAGGAGACGGATTTGAGATTGGGTTCCTGAGAGTTAGATGTCGGAGACTCTCGTCTGCCCCCATAGCCTTGGAGAAGTGCGAATATCCCGCCAAGGTGTTCCTACACCGGAGATGATACTGGATCCCGGTCGCCGATGCTACGATCATCGCTGCATACATTTTCAATAAAACTAACGTGGTTAAATGATAGAAAAAACCTTGAGGCTTCCATTTATACCATTATTGGGCATACTGCGCAACTTTTAGTATGCAGCAGACCAGCGATTGATTTTTAAGGGATATCCAGTGACTATTGTCAGTATCGTGAGAAGGAATACATCATAACAATTGGGTCTTTGGAGAAGAATGGGACCTCAATAAATTTGTTTCTATGAATTTTCATTTTACCAAACACATAAAAATAAAAACCAATACGAATATCCCAGTCATTATTTTTTGTTGAACATATATGTAGAGTACGTACAGAGGAAAAAGTAATTCCATACTTAAAACTGGAGAGATTTATTATTGGACCATATTGTTACTAACTATCACAAAACATTGTGAGCTAAACTCACAAATGAGATAGAAAGAGGAAAACTATCAGAATATTTGTTGATTTTAAATGAAGACAAGTTCTAAGCTGTTTTCCCCCTTCCTATGATTTGGAAATTTTTAATATTGCTAAGATTTATGCATGGATAATTGAAAAGGCTGTCGGCTGACGTTTTTAATGATAATGTGACATTACAGTAATGTCACATTATCATTAAAAACGTCGTTACATTACGTCGTACAACGTCGTCATTACATTCCAGTAATGAAAAAGTAATTAAAATATCAAATGATTTGAATGCATCTTAATTAATTAGTAAACCTGTTGCACTTAGTTATTTACTCAGTACAATTATTATTTCCTTTTCACTATTCTCCAAAAATGATTGATAAAATGCATATTTTAGAGAACTTTTACGTCTTTAAAAATGATTTTAAATGATTAACATACTGCGTTGTAGAACGAGAGGTATTTGCGTAAGCATAAAAATATATATTGTATGATGAAAAAAAATAGGGTTTTTAGTTTGGTATCTCCTGATCGTTGGTAGTATCGACCAATATCAATATAGTTGATATTAAATATCTGCGTGTATGTAAACTGAAGGTAAATCTATTTTCATTTGTTGTTGTTGCTAATGAGCCCTGGTTGGAGGTTTCATTCCCCAGGTCCTAATAGGCTATTGGGCTGAAAGGAATTATTTAATTAGCACCACAAGGGTCGGAGTCCGACTTGGCTAAATGAGCGGTCCCGAAATTTTGAACAGAGTCATGTGACGAGACGGAACACTTGATACCGCACCTCCAGAAGTAAATTTGAGAACTTGGAGGACATTGCAGGCACGACCTATTTTACCTGCCCCGGCCACCATTAGTGAACACGGCGGTCGATTTTCAGCGACGAGCATCGCACCAGGGACTTTTAGATCACGGACCCGCTGCTCTTGCCAGTTGGGCCATCGCGCCCCTGTTTTCATTTGTAATTTAGCCATCTGTACAATTGTTTTAAAACAAACAAAAATTTTTAAAAATACATCTATTAATTCAAAAGCGTATTTAAAGAATAATTTCCAAGACCGACTCAGACCTTTCGGTCTGAAGATTATTTAATCGTATTATTTAATCGTATTATTTAATCATACTGCCAAAGTGAAGAAAAAGGATTTTTAACTCACAAAATATATCCCTCACAATTACCCTCCTTTTCATCAAATGTAATACTGATTGTAAGAAAAAAGTATTGTTATCTGGAAATTAAAACTATCTTGAAATATTGAAAGCTGAAGTTTTCAAAACGTTGTATCACAAAATAAGCAAGGAGTCTACAATTTATTAATTTACAAGAAACTCAACTGTTGTTATTACATTGCAACTTGTATTTCTTTTTCTGTGCCTTTCTTCAAGGTACAAAAATCATGTCTCATGTTACAGAACTTCTAACCAACTTATTAAAAGTAACACAATCTTCAAAGTGTGTTTAAAAGTGGAATTTTTGCAAGAATTATTCTAAATTTTACTGAGTTGTTGCGAAAAAAAAGTAAGAAAAGACAAAAGTGTTTCAGAGAAAATTGAATTTTTTAATACTCCAGCAATTATAATTACAAAAACTTTTGTTTTATACATTCAAATCTAAAGGAATGTCTCTTCTGGTCCTTTTGTTCTCATTTTCATTCTTTTACTTCGTATTCATTATTAAAAAAGGAACCGGGCTGAGACTAAAAAATATAATATATGTAAAAGGATAATTTGTTTTCTTTTACATAAATAACTCTTTTCTAGATCCGAAATATTATTAAGAGTTCCTCTTTCACTTTGACAAACGGCAGTTGTGTTTTTTTTTTTTTTTAAATAAATCCTTGAAATATCTTACTTTACTATTTAAAGGTAGAAATGCTCTCAAAGAACTATGCTAAGCAAGTGTTTGTTGTTTGATTTGATTAAATATATTTTCGTCTAGCTTGTTATGCGAATTTAAAATTATTCTCTTTCATGTTAGAAACATTAAAGAAGGTAAGAATATTATTCTAACTGATTGAGATCTATATTGAAAATTAAGTTTTTAGTGTAAAACTAAGAGATTTCAAGATATTTTCAATTACAAAAAACAAGATAATTCAGAGCTATGAAACTGAAGGAAACAGATACTTAAATTCATATAAGGATGTTTCGAACTGATAGATATAGTATTTTTACAGAAGGAATAGAGGCAATAAGACCACAGATGATTCATAAAAGTCGTATGTATCCGTACAAAATATCTCGTGTAATGTTGTGTTATACAAAGGAGTTTAACTCGAATGTTATTTTCTTCTTCTATGGTCTTTTGTGGATTTAAGAAGCTGTCATTTACGATTTTATGAATCAATTTACTGTATTGCAAACTTTTTTTATATGGTATAGTAAAATGCAGTAAAAATAAATGAAAGTCTACTCATAAAATAAATTATTAATTATGCGAAAATGGACAACAAAATTTTATCAAAAGTTTGATGCCATTGTTTGTATATATATATATACATATACACACACACATATATATATATATATGTGTATATGTATATTTAAACATATACATACATATATATATATATATATATATATATATATATATATATATATATATATATATATATATATATATATATATATATATATATATATATATATATATATATATATATATATATATATATATACATATATATATATATATATACACATATATATATGATTATGTATATATAAACATATACATACATATATATATATATATATATGTATATGTATATATAAACATATACATATATATATATATATATATATATATATATATACCCTGCTCAAAACAATTAAGGGAGCACATGGTTTGAAGGAAATTACGCACATACTTACACCGATAAGTAACATAAAATAAATCATCCATAATTTAAAGCCTAGCAGTAAACAGGAGAAGAAAACTTCATATGCAAATCAAAGTCCATGACGTCAAAAACCAGAAAAAGAACCTAAGGGCGGAAATCGGGATGTTGCAGAAACGTCTGTTTCGCTGCCTTAATTGTGAAATTCGATTGCTCAGTTATTCTTTTTGAGAAAAGGTGACTTGAAAATGTCTCAACAACGTGATTTACCGGAATCCATGGCATGGCGTATTATAGGCAGACTTGAATCCGAGCAAACACAACCTAGTGTCGCGGACGCTGTTGGAGTCGCCAGAAGTGTCGTTGCAAGGCTGTGGAATCGATTCCAAGAAACAGGGAATGTTAGACGTCGACCAGGGCAAGGTCGACCACGCGCCACTACTGTAGCTGATGACCGGTATATACTGTTAACAGCTCGTCGAAACAGAACAGACAATGCTACTCAGCTGCACAGACAGTTGCTATTAGCAACAGGACGAAGGTTTTCCAGCCAAACCGTACGTAATAGGCTTCATCAGAGAGGTCTCTATGCACGTAGGCCAAAGGTCTGCATTCCGTTGATCTCACGCCACCATGCGGCCCGAAGAAGATGGGCTGCTGAACATCGAGATTGGGAGCACCATGATTGGAGCCAAGTGCTGTTTACACACGAGTCCCGATTCAGCCTGGAGTGTGACACACGACGTGTTTTGGTATGGAGGGAAAGGGAAACTCGAAATAATCCCACATTCGTTCGTTTTTGGTAACAATACAGACAAGCTGGTTTTATGGTATTGGGTAGAATCAGCATAGGTGGACGTACGGACCTGCATATCATTCGGAATGGTACTTTGACTGCCCGAAGGTATGCAGACGAGATACTGAGAACTCATGTCATACCTTACGCTGCAGCCATTGTAGATTCCTTTGTTTTCCAGCATGATAATGCCAGACCGCATACAGCTCGTCTTGTGAAGAAAATGCTTGAAGCTGAAACAATACAGCGTATGGAATGACCAGCTTCCTCTCCTGACCTGAATCCAATCGAGCATGTTTGGGACATACTCAGACGACCCATTGCTGCGAGACCAAGGCCTCCTTTTACTCTCCGAGACTTGGAGATTGCACTTCTTGAGGAGTGGAACAGTATTCCCCAAAGTCCATGGAAAACAGGTGTGCAGAAATCTTAGCTGTTCGAGGAGACCACACGCCATATTAAAAATCTTGCATCATTTCTAACCAATACGTTTTTTTTATCATTTACATGTAACCAAATTGTTGCCCTAAATCATCTTTTCATGTTTTTTCCATATTTTCAAAGAATTATAGCTTAATTACAAATTTTTTTACGTCTTTTTTCTGTATTGGGCATTGATACGCGTGTACTATCCATTTTATGCCAATACGTCGCTGTCTCGCATGGTTTTCTTAACTTCTTTGCTTGCTCCTCTAATTTTTTTGAGCAGTGTATATATATATATATATATATATATATATATATATATATATATTTATATATATATATAAACACAGTTCTTTTTACTAAAAAAGAAAAATAGGTGGCTATGCAGGTATGAATTTTCAGCACCGTGTTTATACAAGTCACGACACAGGGGAACAAAAACTCTCAATTTATAGAAAAAGACTTTTTTTATACAGGGTGTCCCAAAACGACCGCATAAACTCTGCACAGCTAGGTTCCTCGTTGGAAGTACATAAAAACTGCCCAAAGAAGCGTTCCTTTACGATCCATAGTTTACGAGCAAATACGAAAAACAAAGTATGACGTCACTGAGAGTTCAAGAAAAAAAACTTTATTGAACATATTAACAGCATGCACAATTTAAAGCAAATGTTCAAAGTGTCCGCAGTGCATGTCGAGGCAGGCTTGAGCACGCCGTGGAATGGGTGTCATCACACGTTGCAGCATCGCGGGGTCCATCGAAGTACAAGCAGCATGCAGACGAGCAACTAAGTCCATTTGTGTTGTCACTACATCTCGATACACCAGTTACTTGAGATGGCCCCATAGGAAAAAATCCAACGGTGTAAGATCTGGCGAACGTGGCGGCCATAGAACCGGACCCCCACGTCCGATCCAGCGGCCGGGGTATTCCATATCCAGCCAACCACGTACAGGAGCACAGAAATGCGCCGGAGCCCCATCATGCGGGATCCAAAGATCCTGTATTGCCGCTAATGGTATGTCATTGAGGAACTCGGTTAAGACCTCATTGAGAAACACCAAGTACGACTGTCCCGAGAGCCGTTCAGGCAACAGATATGGTCCAAGCAGGTGATCCCCGAGTATGCCGGCCCACACGTTAAGAGACAAACGTTCCTGGTGTTTCTGCGGCCGGATTGCATGCGGATTGACCTGGGACCACATATGGCTGTTGTGATGGTTGAATACCCCATCATGAGTGAAACATGATACATCAGTCCACAGGATAAGTGCAATGAAACCATTATGTGTGTTCTGTTGCTGCAACAGCCATTCACAGAAGGCCACGCGTTTCTGAAAGTCATCTGGTTTCAGACCTTGCACGGTTGTGTACCGAAATGGGTGTAGCCTCTCAGACCGTAAAAGCCTGTGCACAGTACTTTTACTCGAAGTCATCTCACGGGCTAATGCGCGTGTGCTTACCTCGGGCGTCTCTTCTACCCGCTGCAGTATTGCATCCGCCTGTGCTACCGTCAGGACACTCCGCGGTCTTCCAGTATCGTGAAGATTGGCTGTTGGCAAGACGCTTCCCGTATTTCGCAGTCTGTCGTCCAGCCTACGGATGACGTTGAAATCGGGAGGACGGCGGGACGTATATCGACGGGCATACTCCCTAGCAGTTCGTAAGGCATTTCCATTACATCGGCCGTACATCAAGTACATGTCGCAGTAGTCACGAACGGAGTACATGGCAACCATACGAAGACTACCGGTAGCTGCAAGATGCAGCCTTTTAAATACCAGTTCAACGGCGGCTTAACGTCATTCCATGGCTCGCGCGTATGCATGACGCGATATGCGCGGCGAACGTTTTAAACATTATCGTCTGGAAAGATATGCAAATATTGTTGTTTATATGTCCAATAAAGTGTTTTTTTTCTTGAACCGGCAGTGACGTCAAACTTTGTTTTTCGTATTTTTCTCGTAAACTATGGATCGTACAGGAACGCTTCTTTGGGCAGTTTTTATGTACTCCCAACGAGGAATGTAGCTGTGCAGAGTTTATGCGGTCGTTTTGGGACACCCTGTATATATATATTAACAAATGTTTCGCAAGTTTTTTGAAATTTCGATTATGTTAAGCCAAAATAATACATAAATAAGGTGGGTATACGCCGTATCCCCTCCTTTATGCACGCGCACACACACACACACACACACACACACACATATATATATATATATATATGTGTGTGTGTGTGTGTGTGTGTGTGTATCGCTTTCTAATTGGTCGATGGTAAAATTTAGTTCTACTAGCGTAAACTCTTTTTTTATCAGGTGGTTTAGAATCCTGTAGAAAAATTTTAATACATACATTTTCTCCCAGTGTTTAAAAAAATATCATGTTCTACTCGTATATTGAATTACATCAATAACATGTCGTTTTTATTAATTTAAATTGAATAGAAAATGCAAATGATCCCATATTTATAAAATTTATTTCTGACAAGTTACTCTATGATAGCGCTATATTTGGGTAAAAAACTTTAGAAATAATGATATATTAAACATTTAAGCCCCGTAGTACAGCAGTTTGATATCCTATAATATTTAAAGGAATATTCCTTAATAATTACTATTCCTAAAGTATCCTGTTGCTATAGAAATAAAGGGGTTTTCGTGTTGATTGAAACTGCTCTATTAAAATAAATTGCAATGACAGAAATTTATAAAGGATGTCTGCATAGCATAATAGAAACAAACAAGTAAGATAATTTTTTTTATTTATTCCTGTAGTTCTTACATAATATAAATGTATAAACACAACAATTATTGACTCATCTCATAGTTTCCAAACTGAAATGTTAAACCTCATTTCAAAAGAATAATCAAATTTAAAATAAAACCCCTATTGATTAATAAAATAGGCAGAGCTTTCATCTAATAATGATAAAAGTGTAGAATATATATAATTTAACAGCAGATTTCATTATTATGTACAGGGTGATATTTATAAACAGACACTACTCGGAGCCATCTGTAGCGCAATCTATCAGCCGAAATTCCACCAAAATTGATAGAGAGACTAAGGACGGCATGGGAAAGACTTTCCGTGAAAAAAAAGTTTCAAAATTCGCCGATAGGGGAAGATATGGCGCTGTTATTTGTCGGCGCACCCGAAAATTTGCAAAATACTCTAGTAAAACATCAAACTGCAAATTCACGACTTCGTAGTCGACAGCAGCGCCAATATTACGGGCTATAAAGATAAGTGGTGAATACCGAAAAAGTTCTAATAAGCAGACAAATGAATAGCAAAGACATTTCACTGCAACACCGTTTTATGCAGCAAATTCACTTCCCCCACCTTCAACGTGATCACCGTCCTAGTGGACGACACATTGCATGCTGAACACTACGTTCTCAACGACCGAGCGTAACATGTCACCAGAAATGTTCATCACAGTCCGGGATATGTTGTCGTTTAGGGCCGCCAAGTTCGAGACTCCACCAAGATACACCTTAGACATTAAATAACCCCAACAGAAAGAAGTCACATGGGTTAGGTGCGAAGAGCGCGGTGGACATTCAAGTGGAAAAGAGCGACTGATGACCCTTCCTTCTGTAAAGCGATGGCGCAACAGATTCCGCACCGATCTTTATAGCCCAAAATACTGGCGCTTCTGTCGAAAGCGTAGTCATGAATTTGCATTTTGATGTGTTACTTATGCAAATTCTCGGGTGCGTCAACAAATAACAGTGCCATATCTTCCCCTATCGGTGACTTTTGGAACTACTTTTTTTTTTTTTCACGTTAAGTCTTTCCCATGTCGTTCTTAGTTCCTCTATCAGTTTTGGTGGAATTCCGGCTGATAGATCGCGCTACAGATGGCTCTGAGTAGTGTGGCCTGAATAAAAAATACCCTGTATATTTCAGTAGCTTGAATTGTAAAATTAATGTAAGCCGGTTTTGAGACAGCTAAAGTATTGCTAGTTAATGTTACTGAATGATTATGTTGATGTAGTAAAATATTTAATTTTTATTTAGCTCAAAGCACCACTGATTAGTTACATTTTAACAGGACTTAAAGTTTTTATCACTTATTTTCTATACTGACAAGAATAAATGTTTAATGTGACTAAAATTAATTGTAATATGTTTTCTGTACGATATGCTGACTTTTTAACTGTTTTTTTTACATTTTTAGTTGTTTTATATATATATATGTATATATATATATATATATATATATATATGTATAGTTCATGTTTGCTTCATGTATGCTTCATGTTTGAATGAGGTAAGTTATGCATATCTTTATGATGATATAAAGTATATTACTTAAGGCTTTTTACTTACCATATCCAAGTAAATATTCCTGAAATAATTTTGAGAATTCATGCTTATATAGACTTTGTTTAATAGAGAATTTGTTGAACTTAAACGTTTTTCCCTATCTGGCTTATTTGTTAATAAATAAATTCTATACTGTTATCTCTAAGTGTAGCAGTGAATTAAATAAATATACCCAAAATCTTAATATCTATGAACTCTAAGGATCTACCGTAAAAGTAAATTGTGGCGCAGAAAAAAAAAGAATTTTTTTCAACAAAAAAAGCAAAGATAAAACCAATAACTAAACTACTTCACCAACTTTGCTTTAACTAAACTACTTTATTCCTGTGAGAAAATAATAATTTGCGAATAATAATTACAAAGAAGACAGTAATATTAAATTATTCTACTTCAACGGGCTAAATGTGGAACTCATCAATTTTTATGAAGGCTTAATTTTTTAAGAGCTGATGTAATTTATTTTTATAAGTACTTACTTAAAAATATTGCAGTCATGGAGTAATTTGTCAAAGAAAAAAATATCTTACGAACTTGCACTATTCCCATTTAATGTACATTAATTTAAAAAAATATATTCTTCATACTGTTTATCATAGAATATAATATTTTTAAAAACAAGTTCAAAAATTTACTTACAAGAATTTCTCTGCAGTAGTTAAAGTGGCAAAGATCCGGTAAACGAAACAAAAAATTTGAATTCAAATGATACCGCCCATAGACTTATCAAAAAGTCTAGACATCTAAAACTCAGAAAAAATTAGAAACAATTAAAAGTAATAGAATATCACATAAAAAGTTTAAAATAAATAAATATGGATGTGAAAAATTTAGTACGCAATAGCGGGCCAAGTTGCATTGATAGAAGTGACGAGGGCGAGATATTATATTTTACCAAGTGTTTGGCGTTGCGTGTTATAAAGAAGTTTTCAAATCAATCCAGTTAAGAAATCGAACTGGGAATGCATCGGATGCTTGCCTTAGAAAATAAAATGGTATTTTTCATTGTTCATTATAGTGACTTGATATTTTTTCCCATTCCTCTTTATATACAACTGACTAACATTTAAAAATCGATGTTAATAAATTGTAAAATATAAGTTCATTCAGCAGTATTCAAGGATTTGATATCAAACAGTTTTCAACAAGAGATTTTTTTTAGATTTTTTGGGGAAAGCATGGTAAAACATAACAGTAGCGTTGTTGTAATGCTGTTTCATAACTCTTTAACATCGGTATCCAGAATCTGAATTCATTTAATCAGCGTTACGACTGTAACACTGAATGCGTAATTTCGTCATCACAAAAAATTTCAGGTAGTCTCTTCTAACGAAACTACCGCGGGTTATTAAAGAAGGATTACTTACCTTTGCTTACCTGTTTTATAGGTATATATGCATGTATCTGTTTTGCATATATGTATCTATATATATGTATGTATGTATATATATATGTATGTATGTATGTATATATATATATGTATGTATGTATGTATGTATATATATATATATATATATATATATATATTATATATATATATATATATATATATATATCGGTAGATAAAGAAAGATAGTTGACGAAAATCATGAGAATTTAATCAGTAAATAATCGGTTGAAATGAAATCAGATTACAAGCGTCAACCACCCGGAATAATTACAATAGGGTGGTTCATTCAGTATTCTAATGCGGCGCGTATCCAAGCTCTTTCTAACAATGACTCAACCAACCGGATAGTTGTTAGCAGTTGTAAATTAGTTTAATTGATAAAATTTGCCCTCCTAAAGTCAGCCGTTGATAAGTAGCTGCATATAATTGAGAGTCGATTAGCATTAATGTACTTGAATCAGTACTTTATTCGTTAGAGCCTGAGAAATTTAATGCTCAAAGTAATTGGTAATTAGATAAAAATCATAAAACATAATAAAACGTCATCACATTATAAGATAATGAAATAATTAGATAATCAAAATTTTAACGAAGATTTAAATTTATGATCATTATTTCTAAAGAAAAAAATATGTTGAATGTGTGTGTGTTTAATTTAATAAACAGCAACTGGATTTACTCTACAAAATTGTTAACACGAGCATTTAATCACTTAGTCAAGATCTTGCGTTATCTTTAACTGCTGCGTGGAAAAATATTTCCACGAAAATGTGGTCTCTTATTTTCCAAATTTGTACTTTTTATGATCGCTTGATCTTACTCGTTTATATCTTAATTCCATTTCCTAATTTCGTCTCCGTTCATACAAAATCCTGCTTTATACAATGTAAAAATTAAATACCGTGTTTGGGATAGGGGTAAAATGGTGTCCTTTTATGTATCTATATTTCTACCAATGTCCTCCAACATAGAAAATAAAGAGGTTGTAAATAAGCCACTTTCTCTTAAAGCAGGGGTTCCCATATTTATTTGGCCTACCAACTCCTTATTAGGGAAAAAGATTACTCAGCGCCCTCCTAAAGATTTTCTTTTGCAAGCGAACAGAGAGCCAGAGAGAAATTTGAGTCCTTTTATGTACCTATATTTCTACCTATCATCTATACTTCAACATAGTAAACAAAGATGTTGTAAATAAGACACCTTAAAGCTGGAAATTCTAAAATTATTTATTAAAACCAACATTAGTAACATTCGCATGACACAGAAAAGGAAGATAACGAAGGATGATTTTAAAGTAAAAATTAAGAATAACATTAAAACTAATCCTAATGATAAAGGGAAACTTGTGCGCTGCTATTAGTTTGTTAATGTACGGCTCTATATTTGTCAGCAACGTCTTTTAATCATCACGATTAGCTATTTTTAGTTGATTTCTGTTTAACGTAGGATTACATTCCTCCATAACGGTGCTTCGGAAAGCAAAATTTCAGATGCCCTGCGTCGCGAGTTATAATTTTGGCACCCTGCCAAATCCTGTCTGTATCGCTTAGGCATGCATTGAACAGTTTAACAGAAAAGTACCAAAATGTGTCAAAATTTTGACCTACACACGCACACACACACACACACACACACACACACATATATATATATATATATATATATATATATATATATATATATATATATATATATATATATACAAAGGAGGTAAGCAACGATAAGTAATCCTACGTTAATAACCCTCGGTAGTTCAGTTAGAAGAAACTACCTGAAATTTTTTTAGTAAGCTGATTTGTGACTGCACTCAACCTATGTACCGCTAAATAGGATGAAAGAAATGCAGCAAAAAAATTTTGTACCATAGCCTATAGTCAATTATAGAGAATCGGTGTCTGTTTTTGCAGCCAGAACTGTTGGTTGATGAGTTTGAAGTTAAATTTACTGCCCTCCTAGATCGTTCCAATGCGTCCCGGGGAGCGGTATCGCCCACTTTTGGATACCCTGTCTTAAAGCATCTCCTTTTAAACTAGTTCGCTTCTACCAACGTATCCCACGACGTTCTTCTGGAAATTACCGTTGTTTCCCCTTATTAAGAGTTTGGTAATTCTAGCGTTTGTAAGTTATTCGCACCCTTAAATATGAAATACGTTTTTGGGTATATTCCAAAAATAGAAGTGTTACTTGAAGGGTAAGAAATTATGTGCAAGATTCCAAAGTTGGATAAGTAAAACAGGTAAACCAACTGCCCAGAAATATAATATCCCGAAACAGGTAGTTTTTTTTAACCTGAAGCAGAATGTCGTTTTTATAGAGCATAAAGACATTAAACTTAATGTTGCTCGGTGTTATGAATAACTATATTAATTCATTCAAATCCATCATGTGCCAACTTTTTTTTTGTAGACGTTAAGAAATACTGTGTTCCTTTAACAAGCTTTTTATTTAAATTCATATGGATATCGAGCTGATTTTGAATGATAAATATTTTTAATGTACTTAACATTTGAATAGATATTTAAGGAAATTTGAAAAGGTATAGAATTTAGATTTTTTAAAAAATGGCATAAATGCTTTTAGGAACAGCTAATCAAAATGTCATATAGAGTTGCAAAAACTTCAAGTGATTTTACAGGTCATGTATACCGCAAATGGTGGAACATAATCATTAAAAACACATTATCACTTCTGTACCAAATCATCATAAATGATCGAACTACTAAGTACCATAATTTTTTCCTTCATACCATTTGTAATTATTGCTGTTCTTATTGTGAGTGAATCTATTCAAGCCTTAAAACTCGAAAGCTACTATAACGATCTGAAGAGAAAAAAATCACTCATTTTAGTATTTAAGAGTAGATTTGAAAATGTCTGCAAGCCCTAAACCTCGAAGGAAACCATAATGACCTAAAAAATCACACATTTTAGATTTAAGAGTAGACTTGACAGTAGAAAATGACAGAAATTATGACTTAAAAAATATGATCATAAAGAGAAAGAAATGCCAGTTTCCAAAAACGAGCTAAAAGGGCGATATGGATGTTAAGGCTTTAATTATGGGAGGGTTTCAATGTGTGATTTCTCTCAAGTTCTTTATGACTGAGTAGTACTTTATAACGAAAGAGTATCGACTCTCGGGGGAATTTCACCTTCTAATGTCACGAGCTTCAGCATCAGTTGACATGTGAAAAGAAAGTAGTAAAATACATAAATTGATGACCAATGATATATATTTTACAATTTTAATATATAATGTACATTTTAACTCCTTTTGCTGAACACATACAGCTTTATGGGATATGACTAGCTCATTATACTTATGATATGCAGTGCACAGTACTTTAGATATTCCCAGACGCAGATAAGATGTGTAATTTTTAATGTAACTCTAAGACAAAATAAAAAACACAGTAGACATTCAGTAACTTAGCTACTTTTTTTTTAATTAGCTAGGCTTTAGTTAACTAGCCATTAAGGCTAAAATTATTTCTAGGGTGATTGGTAAATAATTTAAAAAATTATTTTACAGGAATTTTGATATGGTGCAGAATAAAGGGAAGACAATAAGTCTAATGGGGAAGAGTTAAAGTGACCAGGTTTTATGGATTCCTATATTTTCCGCAAAATCTAAGGGATTGAATTCTCCAAATATATATATATTATATATTCTTCAAATATATATATATATATATATATATATATATATATATATATATATCCAGGAATATAGATATATAGATCTGAGATTATCTGTGATAAGAAGTGATAAAGTCATTTCTACGTAGGTAAATAAATTAAATTACGCGTTTCTTTGATTATCCTTGAAAATTAATTAATCCCAAGTATGGCCAGAAAATTTGAAAATACTGATAATGCAATTCAGAAGCCATCTAAAGGGAAAAAATGCGATCTAAACCTTAGAAAGGATCTCGTTAGAAGTTTCAGATATCCTACATATTATCCCCTAGTTATATACCATACCCGTGCTTCCCCACGGAATATATTAGTACCATTAAATATGGAATTTGGTTATTTTAATAGAAATTAACTTTAGCAGTAAAGTATTGTCATTACTCAGAAGAGTTCGCTCTGTCATTTAACAGCCATGATCCAACATTAAATACGGGTTTTAGATTTTTTTTTATTTTGGGGGCTTAAAACCCCTCAAAAGTTGTACCATAGATTTTTTTTAAAAAAGCCTCATAAGTGAGCAGACATCATAAAAAATTTCAATTTCCTAGGTCCTATGGTTCCAGAGGTACAGTAGGTAGTAAGTCAGTATTACTATATCTCTGGAACTTTATTTTCAAATTTTAAAATAAAATTCCAGGTTCTGGATATTTATTTTAGAGGTTTAAGCCCATTGTACTCCCTCTTAAAGTTTAGTTAAAAAATATTTCTTAGCCCCTAGAAGATCCATTATACAAAATTTCAACTTCGTAGGACTTATGGGTTGAGAGGTACAGTGATCAGTTGGTGAGTGAGTGGTATTTGGCTTTACACACACACTAGGGTGGGGCGAAAAAAATAATTTTTTATACTCAATTTCTAATAGCACGGAAAATTTGCGCACTGGCATCCTAATAACGGGAAAAATAATATGAAAAAATATAAATTGGTTTTGAAATCGTGCAAGAGCCCTAAAGTTTAGAAAAAAAATCTGCACTTTTTAAAGACATATACAAATTTTTTAATAGTTTACTTTATTTCTAATAGTGTAAAAACTGCTCTTTGTATTTACCTAAATGCGTGAAAAATACTTTTGGACACATTGCCGTTCATTTGAATTCGCGCAAAAAGCCTTAAATTGCCATTTTCTTAGTGAAAATTGTAGTATTTCAAAAGTTTTTAAACCGACATAAAGCTAAAAAAACACACCCTTCTACATCGCAAATGCGTTCAAAGTTGTCGCATACTTTCTTACTAAGCGATACAGCAGCAATAGCTTCTGGTGTCCTGCATGATCTTGTAATGATCTCTGATTCAGATATGTCACGAGTGATTGACAAATGTAAGATTAGAAGGAAAAAAGTGAAGATTCGAAAAGCAATAAAGGAAAAAGAACACCAGCTGAAAGAAGTAAATGGAATCTACTTCGACGGTAGAAAAGATAATACATTAACACAAAAAATAGGAGCTAATATATACCGCAGAGTAAGATAATAAGAACATATTAGCATGATTAGTGAGCCTGGGGGCCAATACATTGGCCATGTGACACCAAGAACAGTAACCGATAATGATATTGCCGAAAGTATTTTGAACTACATGTAAAAGAAAGATTTTGACATGCGTGCAGTGGTAGCCATCGGATGTGATGGGGCAGTCACAAACACCGATTGGAAATGTGGTGCTGTACAGAACATTGAAGCTAGGTGTCAGCGACCACTGCAGTGGTTTATTTGTTTGCTTCACTTTAATGAGCTGCATTATAAACATTTGTTTGAGCGCTTAGACGGAGCAACAGCTGGGCCAACGTCATTCAGTGGTCCAATTGGAAAGCAACTGCCTAGCTGTGAGAAAAATCCTGTTGTTGATTTTGTGCCGATTCAATCTGAAGTTGTCATCATAATAAATAAAACTGACCTCAGTAAAGATCAGCAGTATCTTCTAGTCATTGTTAATGCATTCATCACTCGACTCTGTCATCGAGAATTAGCTGTTAAAGATCCTGGACCCCTCAGACACTCCAGATGGTTACCCTGTGCTAACCGGGTATTATGTTTCTCAAATTAGTCCGGCAAGAGAAATGAAGATATTTGTAAATTACACTGTAAAGACCTATGCTCCTGTTTGGTCTGATATTAAGATGTATTACACTGTGAAAGACGGTCCGAAAGATATAAAGGTCATTCAAACAACAAGACATTTCCCGGACAACATAAAAGAAATTATTGATCCGGTCATTCAGAGAAACTCGTTCTTCTGCCATCCAGAGAATATGATGTTGGCGATGATATTAGACGAGAGTAATACATTCGAGAATTAGGCTACAGGAGGATACTGAAAGCCAGAAATGAGCCGCCAGTAGTAGGTCACATTAGAGCCTACAAGCTTCCTTTAATTAATTTTCAAGCCACAGACTATACTGAACTTATTTATTGAACAAAGTGTAAGTCGACACCACCTCCATTGTTGTCAAATATGGCAACAGAATACATTTCAACTTTATTGAAAGACAAAACCCTAACAGATTTTGAGTATTTGAAACTTCCATGCCACACTCATTCGGTAGAGAGATATGTGAAACTTGTTACAGAGGCCGCTGGAAAAGTTTGCGGGCATGAAAACGCGGTTTTATTCGGACAACTTTAGGATCAAGGTCTTTGATGCCAAAGTTTGATAAGAAGTCAGAATTTAAAGGGACTTCAGTGTAAGTAACCACACCAAAATTGGTTGGTTGGTTGGGTAGGGTGAGGGTGGGACTCGACTTACAGCCACCTCCCCGTGGTGAGTCCTGGGTCATTTCAGCATAAAGGAAAAACATGCTGAAATGGGCGAAGAGCTGCAAGAGGTTTTTGCAAAAATAAATGGTATTTTAAGGCTTTTCGCACGAATTAAAATGAACGGCAACGCGTCCAAAAGTATTTTTCACGCATTTAGGTAACTACAAAGAGTAGTTTTTACACAATTAGAAATAAAGTAAACTATTAAAAAATTTTTATATGACTTTAAGGGGGCAGACAACCTTTAAAACTTCAAAAAATCTATTTTTGGTTTTTGCTATATTCTGATTTTTCGGACATTTCTGAACAATATGCAATAACTCGCATTATTTCTCGACTTATGAGAGTTTATGTAAAGCTCACATTATTGCTATGCCCATGTGTATTCCAACTTTAACTTCCGTTTTCTCAAATATGTTAATTTTTGGATTATGCGCACTGTTACTCCCAAACTATGTGTTCTACACGCACAAAATTTTTATCAGACTAGCCGCTGCGCGACCAGCATGGTCACTTTTAGTTTTATATTTTCTTTTGCAAAACAACTGAACTGAAAGTAACATATGTAAGGAATGTTACCATTACCTGTCATCATAAATATATGTTGTTAAGGGGTATTCTCTGCAAGGCTGATTCTAAAAAATCGTGATTAAAAAATGTGAATTTCCATTACTTCAGAACAGAGTTAAAGATAAAACTAAGAAACACAACACCGATGATTTTAAAAATTGCATCCCTCTCTGAATGTACTATTTTTGAAAATTAAGATATTTACACTTTATCATTACATCAAATAAGAAATGTTTGGTAGAAAATTTTTTTCACTTAAAAATGGAGTAAAAATTCAGCAGGTACTAAAATATAGTGTGGATTACATCACTCTCTGTATGTAATATTGTTCACAATTCAGATATCTCCACTTAATCATATCAAATAATAAATTGTTGGGAAAATTTCTTCACTTATAAAATGTAATAAACATTCAGCAAGTACTGGAAAAAGTGTTGAAAATTAACTATTACTGGCTGTCGGTTGCCGTGTCGGCGACGATTAAGACCAACCTCGTAATCATTTATGCTCTCTCTTTCACGCCTCTCTCTTAATGAATTATTTCTTCTTACTGAGACCGTTCCCAATTTTCACTTGAACGTGTAGCTCGATTTCGAGAATTCCTCATTTTAGCGCGTTAAATCCATGTTGACACGAGGTTGCAAATTGCGGACGGCCGCTAATGTTTACATCTGGTAGTTGGAGCCGTTGTCATTCGGAGTGTATAAATATCGTCGATTTTTGTGCCGCATACCTACGCATTTTATATATATAATTTTTATTTTAAAACTTCTTTACATACTAAAACCCAAAAAAATGTAAAAAAATTGTAAAAAAAAAAATTACATTTGAAAATGTTTTTAAAAAATTGCTAAATTTTAATTTGTTTTAAATTTTATATTAATTTTTAAATTTAAACTAATTTTTTTGTGTATTTTTTGGTTTTACATTAAATTTGAGTATATTATTAATTTAATTTGACCAAAAATAGTTTCTTTACGCATATTTCTTAATTTTATGATGCACGAAACATCCAATGATTTTTTTTTCCTTTTTAGTAGTGTGTACATTTAAAAATAAAATCTAAAAATTATTTATCGATTCACAAGTTCTATTTTTGTATAAAATATATCTGAAGAATTGTAATTTTGATATAAAACAAAAAAATTATATATATATATATATATATATATATATATATATATATATATATTAATATTATTGGAGTTTCAGTAGTTCGAATTTAATCCTGTTTACGATCATTTGAGTGTAGTCAAAGGTAGTGTAGTTAAATTTTTTTTCTTAACTTTAGGGCTCTTGTGCGATTTCAAAACCAATTTATACTTTTTATGTTATTTTTCCATTATTAGGATGCCAATGCGCAAGTTTTCTGCGCTGTTAGAAATTGATTATAAAAAAATAATTTTTTTCGCTCCACCCTAACACACATAAATAAGTAAATAAATATATATATATATATATATATATATATATATATATTAATATTAATTAGAACGTAATTAAAAAAAAATTTCAAATAGAAAATTTCTGTTTTTTTTTCCAATTCGACTCGTGTTGAAATGTTTGGAGTGAAATTTTGTTTTAACCAAAAAACTTTTTATGAGATGTGCAGTTAAACAGAGGATGATTACGAAATATATTTCTATTAAGACTTTAAGCAAGCCAAGAAGTTTCTAGAAGTTTTGAAGAAGGTCGTGTCTCCGTCTTAATAAAGTTTACCTTAATTGCTGTTCCATGTTAAGTTGTTTTACTCGCTGAATCATGTAGATAAATTTTCTAAAAATTCTCAATTTCAGATAAAATTTCAAAAAGAAAATACAGCACAAGTGTATGACTCTTCACCATATACTGAAATGGCACATAGATTAAAGTCAGGGTTCTTTCCTAAAAAAAACATGAACTTTAATTTTTGAAGTTAAACGACTGGACTAAAAGTCGTTATGCAGAAATGAAAAGAAGACAAATAACCTATCTATGACGGATTTATCTTCTAACTAACTTTCATTCGTGCATTATTGTTAACCAATAGTTCTCAATTTTTTATATTTAGGATAGAAATTGAGAAGAACTAAGTATGAAATCTAAGTAACATTATAGATCAAAAATTGAGCTTCGCTTCATTGCTATAAGAACTTGGAGAGGGTTTCATCAGATAATAAGTTCTCGGGATCTAAGTACGAAGTCTAAATAAATTTCAGTAGTAATCGTAAGGTCTTTGCCATACATTTTTACCTAGTGCCATAAACCTTGCCAACATTCTGTTTGATGCCAGCTAAATATGCTTGGCGACATAATTCCTTTACCTAAATGCGAGCTACTTGAAGTACTCTGTAAAATGCCTAAAAAGGAACAATGGATTAGAGTTCATAACGTCCACTATTTGAGAATATTACAATATTTGCCTGGACTAGTAATTAAAGGTCAGACTTTGTTATAGAATAGAAGCAGAAGACCGCTGGCTATTGTTGTATCAAAGCATATACCGATATTTTCTTCTATAAGGCATGTTGTTTTGAAAGTTTTTCATTGTTAAATGATGACAAAAAAATGCCTTTCAATGATAGATGACCGTCTAAGTTACATTTCAAATTGAAATAATGCTTCGTATGTAGTTGCTTTCAATGTGAGATGTTGCTTAAGAAATATATTATGCATTATAAATTATATTCATTTTTTACCACATATATTTATTTCGCAGTAGTTAAGAAAAATATTTTTTAAATAAAAAACTTAAATACTTTCTTTTCAAGAAACCCAATCAATATGTAATTTTAAAAAAAATAATGCTTTGAAGACCTCTTCTCTAATCGACGTCTCCCTTAACAATGTTTCTTTATTAACCTAAATTTAAAAAATACCTTCATACATAACTGTTTCATTAATTATTATCCTTACTTGTTTTTATTCTATTTAAATATGTAGTCTACAAGGGCTGTTACCTTGTACTCGTGAAAATGCTTAAGCAACAAAAAAGGAAAATAAAATATCGACAAAAGGGAGCAAATACCAAGGAAATGTGAAAACATCGTTAAGAAATTAATTGGGAAAAACTTTTTAAACTATCCTGTTAAGCATACAAGTTTCCGAGAGGAAAAACCTTAATGAAAATAAAAATTAAGGTTGAACCAACATTCCAGTTGATTACCTAAGTGGTGATAAATGGTTAAATATTTTAAGATAAACATTTACCTTTGCCGTTGAAAACTAACAGTTTTTTGGGGAACTAATATATTGTCTTTAATGAATAACAATTAAATTTCATTCTTTTATCAATAAAAAACATAGCAAGTGAAATAGTTTTTGAAAACTCCATTCCTTAAGAGATTTTCTTTTATGTTATGCGATGTATATCTGAAAAACTGATGTTTATAGGAATGAAGATACTTACTTTTTTTTCACAATCAAAAAATTAAATACTATGCAGTTTTTGGCTAAATAACTATCTAAAAACACGCTATTAGATATCTTGTTTTTAATAAAACACAAATTAATAAAACACGTGTAAAGAAATTTCACTGAACCTTACTTTGATGACCATGAAAAAGGACAAATTTACATACAAATTCATTAATATTTAATTTTTTAACCTAACGAAGCCATACATCAAGAATACTATTTTCCATTTTTCTATAGAATTCAGCTTGCAAAACAGTAGCTGATTTTAATATTTTTGATTTTATAAATTTGATTTTAATATTGATATTGAATACATACATGAAATACATACATACTGTTGTTATTTTTCTGTAATTCTTCAGATTTTACATTATACAGAATAGCAGAAATATTTCCTTAAAGGAATATTTACAAATACGATATTTATTTGCATTATGAAATTAGATTTTAACACGTTAAACTAGGTACGTTTGATTATTAGGTATACTTTTGTTTTACAAAACTACATACTATTTTGCTTCAATAACTTAACATTTTACCTATCCAATTAGTAATTTTTAGATGAATCAGTTTAAAATATAAATCCATTAAAAGTACCGTAGTGATTAAAGAAAATTAATTTGTCAAATTAATTTAATTTTAAAATTTATGCAAAAGAAACTATAGAGTTCGCTCTTTTCCACTACTAGTGTTAAGGTAAAAGTATTCAGTAATGTTCTGTTAAACCAATATGGTACCACAGTAAGGTATTCTGGCTTCTCGTAAGTGTTGTCGCGAACACTGGTGAATACGTCTGTGATTACATAGAACCAAACAAATTACTCCTCTGCAAACTTATTTAACAGTCTTTTTCTTGTAACATTTTACATCTGCAAACAATTTTTACAGCTACGACTTCGTCATCGTAAGTTCAAGAAGCTCTAAACTTGGTGAATATCCTATCCGTAATTACTAATTTTTTCATTACCTGATATATCCTTTAGTAAATATCAGCTTATATTGCAACTCCCACATAATAAATACTCGCCTTAAATACTAGAAGAATGGAGTTGCTTATCCCTTAGTCTCTCCAAAGGAGATTCAGAGATTCGGAAATAGTATCCTGAATAATCTTCATGCAGTTTTTAATAAATGATTTTAAAATGTGTACTGATAGATGGGCAGGAGGTGTACTGTCTATGTCTTGTCACTTATATATATATATATATATATATATATATATATATATATATATATATATATATATATATATATATATATATATATATATATATATATATATATATCTATATATATATATATATATATATATAAATATATATATATATATATATATATATATATATATATATATATATATAAATATATATATATATATATATATATATATATATATATATATATATATATATATATATATATATATATATATATATATATATATATACATATATATATATATAGGTGTGTATGTGTGTAATTAATAGATAGACACGTATATTAGATAAAATGGAGTACTTTTCAGATACGTGAAAAGGAACCATAGAAATATTTTGAGCATGACAAATAATATTGTAAGATTTCATATATATTGTGAAATATTTTAAAAGGAGCATTCGTTCATTTTTTCTCTCAGGATTATACAAGGTAATTCTATGAGGACTTTACCTCCCCCAAAAAGGACTATAAATTTTAAAGGGGAAACATTTCAAGCTGAAATATAAATATAAAGTGCCTTACTTCTTCACAATCACATCGGTACCTCAGAAGCATCAATAAGACTAGGACTATTCACTAGCTGAAAAATAGCCCCACGCAGGAAATTGAAACAATAAATACCAATGTGCTGAAGTGACAATATGCAGCGGCGAGTTGATCTCTGTTTGGAGGCCAATGGTGGATATTATCAGTATCTTCTGTGATATCGATATGATTGTGAAGAGGTAATTCATTTTGTATAGCTTGTGATGTTTTCCCATTAAAAATTATAGCGCTTTTTGGAAGAGTAAAACCCCGTAAGTTTCATCCTATATAACTAGTTTGAAAATGCCCTGGGAGGGTAACTTGTACACATGACTTAATCAAAGAGCAGTTGTTGTTAGTTTGTACACAAGACGTAGCCAAACCACCGTAGATTATTGACTACTAGTTTTAAATTACCTTTTATTGGAAACTTATAGAAAATGTAATATTAAACGCGGCATCGACTGGTAGAAAAATGGCAATCAATAATGTTTAAAGATTAAAAAAAATCACAGCAAATTAATAATTTAGTCATCACCCACAACTGTTATAATTTTCTCTGATCCTCTACGAAAAGAGAATAAAATCTTACAAAAATTATATTCTTCATATTTTTTACATGTAAGTGAAGTTTTTATAATCATAATTAAACATACATCTTATGAAGCATTTACTAGTTCCTACAGATTTAATTAAGAATCATTGTTATTGCCCACTCTTGAAATGAATTGCTGCCTTTTCCTTCAGGTTCAGCCATAAAATATATCTTCACAGGTACTACGTCTTCTATTAGTTTCATTACTGCAAAAGAGAGAAAAAATAAAGCATTTCATAACCCTTCAAATGGTAATAAGTGGAAGTTTGGATAATTATACCGATAAATTTTGTTTGTAAAAAATAATGCCATGTATTTATTCTTTTGAATTTTGTTTAGTATTGGAAGGAAAATTTTTACTTGATCGGATTTGAAGGATAGCTAATCTAATTTTTTTAGGGACTCATGTTTTTTTTCTGTCTTTATTTATTTTTTATAAATTTTTAGTTTTACATTATTTTCAGGTAGACATAATAAAAATATGTGTTTCTGTCAGATATTTTGCTCTTTACTTACGCAAAGAATATTCTCTCCACTTCCATTTATTAGAGCCTGGAATCCATTTTGCGGAATATTCGTAGATAACTAGACAAAAAAAAGTATAAAATAAAAGTCCCAATAAGATATAAAATAAAGTAATAGAAAGTATTCCAACATCTCACTAAGCAAAGAAATGTAACTCTCTTCAACTACACAAGAAATGGAAAATTTCTCGAATTTCAACAATGACTTTTGTAAAATCCTAGCAGGATAATTATGTATAGTTTTTTGAAAATCTGAATACTTCATTTTTTAACGTAGGATTACGTTCCTCCATAACAGTCCTCCGGAAAGCAAAATTTCAGATGTCCTGTGTCACGACCTATAATTTTGGCAGCGCGCCAAACCCAGTCTGTATCGCTTGGGCAAGCAGTAAACAGTTAAACAGAATAGTACCAAAATGCGTCCAAATTTTGACATACATATATATATATATATATATATATATATATATATATATATACATACATACATACATACATATAGATACATATATGTTACCGTGAAAGACCGAAATTGTAGAATGTCGGCATTCCCCGGTGTATGTCAAAATATACCAAATACGTCGGTGAAAGACCGAATATTTGGTTATATTCTTATACATTGCGACCATCACCGGTGTATGTCGACAAGCACGACATGCTTTGGTGGATGTCGGAACGAGAAGCCGAGAAGATAGACAGTGTATTTAAATTTATGTAAACAATGTCAAATGAAACATAGTGCACATAAAAAAGGTATTGTTGGGGAACCGATAGTCAGTTAGTGAACTGACCATTGGTTCCCCAACCAATTGGTTGGTTGAGTTAAACTCAAGATGTCAAGTCGATCTGATGGACCTGCAGTCACAGAGGGATAGTGAATATAAGTTCATAATTTTGTATCAAGATCATTTAACGAAGTTTGTCCAGCTTCGACATTTGAAAACAAAGACAGCTGAAGAAGTAGTGTATCACCTTCTTTAAATATTCTTAATATTTGGTACCCCAACTATATTGCATTCAGATAATGGCAGGGAATTCAGTAATCAAGTCATATGCGAACTATGCGCTATGTGGAAAGATGTTAAGATAGTTCCTTGTAATCCTCGTCATAGTCAAACACAAGGCTCAGTTGAAAATGCCAATCAGGATATACAGAATATGTTAAATGCATGGATGAACGATAGCTATACAAATAAATGGTCAGATGATTTGCCAAGAACACTATATACCACGAAGGAACACACCAAAGTCCTTATGAAGCCCTGTTTGGCGTTAAACCAAAAATAGACATAGCATCGTCACCTTTGCCTGGTGAACAAATTGCAAATTTTGAAACTGTAGAACAGCTTGAAGAAATTGTTAATAATTTTGAAGAAAATTTGAGCAGTGGCCATACCGAAAACCATATTCCAAAGAAACATATTGAAGAGGCGCAGCAACCTACCACATCTTCATACCAGGCCCTGACTGAACAACACGAGTTTATCTCTATAAAAAGAGAGGCCGCGAAAGAGAATCTTCTACTGAAATCAACGAAATTGTTACGAACCTCAAAAAGAAAATTTCCACCTGCTCAAATTGGTGGTACCGTACGAATATAAGTCCCCGATGTCGACCGTGGTCGTACAGTAGCCCGAAATGTGTTGGCGGTTGTTGTTGGAAAAGATGAATCCGACTTTTATAAATTAGCAAACAAAAATGGTACCCTCAAGCAGCTTTATACCCGTAATCAGTTCGCAATTTGTAGAGAAAAGTTGCTTTCCATAGGTGATATTTCTCCTTAATAAATGTCACTGAAAGAAGCAGCTGCAACTAATTCGATAAGTGGAGGGCAAGACTATACACGCTGTCATTGCAAAAAGAGTATACCACGATTAAATGCAGTTGTAAAAGCAAGGGATTCTTGTGCAATTAAAAGTGTCATAACAGTTTAAGTTGTTGCAATAAATAAGAGTGTATAACGTCAATCACATAATTAAGTTTATTATCGGTGTTATTTTCTTTTCTCGTTTAGAATGTACTGTTCGTTTTAAGTTCAACAGTTAATTTGCATGTGCTGTTACTTAAGGTTTCTCCTATTATGACATATTTCATAATATGTTTTAATAATAAAGTGTGATTTATAAACGCAACAAAAATATTTTTATTCAACATTCACCATCAGTGCATGGTGAATGTCGACATTTGCAGGTTTAAGTGATAAATAAGGATATTTAGCAAATATTTCGAACATACACCAAGCGAATATATGAATGTTGACATTCACCGGAGAATGTCGACATTCTCCAGATTTCGGTCTTTCACGGAATTATATATACATAAAACATACATGCATATACATACAAAAGATATAAGCAACGATAAGTAATCCTACGTTAATAACCCGCGGTAATTTTGTTAGAAGAGTCTACCTGAATTTTTTTTTGTACAAAGAGTAGTTACGGATGATCCGCTATTCAAGTTTTCCTGGTATGCCCTGATGCATTTATGGGGTTCGATTGTCGGAATTTCAGTGGAATTATTCTTGATACATGTACAACATCGCCTCTACACTGAAATATGTGATTTCTTTTTAAATCTAAATTCTTCTCTTTTGTAAGGGTAGGGTATTGTACAGGAAGAAAGTTAAAAACAAAGAATACTCAAATTTAATTTAAGCATATTATTATATAGATAAAAACTAGCTTTATTATATTTTTATCAATTTAAAATAAATATTTAATTTTAACATCTTTATTAAATTTTGAAAAATTTAATAAGATTTAATATCTTCAAGCTTTCGTTTGTAATTTAATTTTTCTAAAAAAAAACACTCTCAAAAAATCAATTATGCAGAGATATTTTAATGAATTTTAAATAAAGTATTATATCTCTTTAAAATAAAAATCATATTCTTACTAAATACTAGATAAATAGTGCCATCATCATTTTGAGTAAATTATTGGATATTATCCCTTTACGTCATTATATTTTTAAAATGTAACAGTCTTTATTATAAAGAAAATTATGATTTCCATATTCGGGCAAACATTAAAGTATTACATGTTATCAAAGGGTGGTTAACATTATTAAGATAAAATGCAATATTTCCTTCTGGCATATTAGATTTGATAATGATACTGATAATGTACTTCAGCAATATATCATAACTATCATTTTTATCTTACTTTTTTCAACTGATTTGGAAGAAGAGCATAAATCACAGAAATAAACCTCCCAGAATCGGAGTTAACAAAAGATTTAAAATTGATTGAAAAATGTGCGATTGATTAAATACAACTGGGAGCTTATATAAGATTATTAATTACCATTAGACAAAAATTAAAGTATTATTTGTAATAAAAAAATTAAATTTATGGAACTCTATTGCTGATCAAAATCAATCACATACTGGTTCAATAAAAACAATATTTTTGACAAATTTCTTTCTTTTCTCATTATATACTGGTCAATTTTTTAAAAAATAGTTTCCTCACATTACGACTTAAAAATTTATTCTAAGGAATGCTTTGATTTTTTTAAGTAGTCCATGATTTTAACTATCGTGCATTTTATGTGTAGAAAGATCAAAAATGCTATTTAATTTAACAGCAATGTTTTATAAACCCGATTCGTTTTTCTTCCTAGACAGTTTTGTTGTTTGTAACTTTGAAATTATTCTACACTTTGCAACACGCTCGGAATGATGTCTTCGTCATAAAGGACAATATGTTACTTTATCTTTCACATGCCCTTGCAACAGGACAGTTGCACGCAACATGTCACATCTCAAACTGTGCATAAGAGAAGAAAAAAATATTTGTTGTTAAACGCATATATTACTAAATCTCGTTGAGAAACGCATACCAGAACTACACGTGTAAAACGCATGTCATCAGTTTTATGCCCTTCGTGCCCTTTGGTGACATTACACGAAAATACCTTATACGCCTAAATATGGCTTGTCAAAAAACCTTTATAACAGGAAACAATATATTTCTGCACGCTTCCAACAATGAACGTTGGAACAGATGTTTTAATTTTTACCAGTCTTCATGACTGTTTTGGATGTAGACGTTTTCATCGATTCTTGAGATCGGAGAGGGTGGGAGATCCCCCCAGATCTCCCTCTGGGTATGCTCGGTCAAAATTGAGGTGGCAATTAGGTAACACGGACTCCGACCTTTGTGTTGCTATATAAAACCTGAGCCGCACACTTCTGTCCTAAGCCTATAAGGACCTGGTTTGGAACTTCCATCCAGGGGGCATTAGAAACAACAACAACAAAATTGAATCTTAGTTACCATTGCTTCGAAAAGCAACTCCAAAATCACGATCCCATGCGTCCAGAAGAATTGCCCAATTAAACAATCTTTGAGACCTTTCCTCGCGTCTTCTGTAACTCGTATATGTTTTTTCTCACATCTGATTGGCTATGATTCTGTTGCTGAAAACGGCATCTTAGCCCGCTTCTATAAACATAGGTTTGAAAGTGAGAGGATGAAAAAGCTGACTTCTGGCCTTGAGGTTAATAATTTAGCACACAATATAACATGCTAATGAATTAATAGATTCTGGAAAGTGAGGCAAACGCATCGAACCTCATGCTGCATCTTTCTGAGACTTTCTATAGCATTATAGAGTGATTGTAATATTTACAGTGGACTTCTCGAAGATTGTAAAATTATTCACGTAATTACGGGCATACTTCATATTATTCATATAAACACCTATCCAATTTAATAGTTTTAAGAAAAATCTTGGGCTTGAGAAACGTTCATGTACAGAAACACCGGGTGTCATAAATTCGGTAACTTTTTTATTATCTTGGACTATTAATTTCTCGAATTAACATCTACTTCAGACAATAGTGTAACTCCCCAACTACGTATTGTGTCATGAACATAGGAACATATTTTTTAATGATTAATATTAACTTACAGTTTTTTTCGTAATTAAACTTAATTTTTTTTTAACATTTTACTATGTAGCATGCATATTTTATCACAAGAAAGCAAAGGTACATCCAAAAACAAATATTTTTATGGAGTAACGTGTATCCCAATAAATGTTAGGTTTCTATCGTAAGAGACAGCTACAATAAAACTTCCCTTAAACGATATCCAATGCATCAATAAATCCCTCTGCACCGATTTTTTTTAAAGATTCCGGAAAATTTACATTTATCCTAAACAATAACCTATTGTACACTGTTATATTCATGGGACTTTAGCCCTAATGATTCGAATTTCGAAGGACACGAGACAGGAAATCCCGAGTAATAGATCTGGTAGTTACGCTCACCGAACTACGTTTTTCTAAGTGCAGTTTCATAGCACGCCATCATTTCTGCCCTGTTTTCTTCTCATAACTCATTCTCATTCGATTTTTAACTGAAAATTAGTAATGTCGAAAGATTTTAGAACATTGCAATTCAAAGAAAAATAACTTCTGTATTTAATTCAATTTTAAGGGAAAATATTTAATTTAGTGATAGTGATAGAATGCAAATAGAAGTCCCCCCCCCAAAAAAAAAAAATGCAGCTATTCACTATCGGTGATAGCAAAATTTCTAAAGACGAGAATGAATGTTGAGCTGACTATAAATTTGATTGAATTTCCTCCCCAGGGAAAAGGAAATTCAATCAAAGTCATAGACTAGACTCTACTACGCTTCGATGCCACCTTTGTAAATTAGTTCCGAGAAGTACACATTTATTTGATACATCCATAAATGAGCAGGTGCTACGTAAACAGATTAAGAAGTGTGCTTCTACCCAAATTAGGAATGCAGGATAGGAGTATTTCCTCGATAGACACAGTTAAGTTCACGTTTCAAGGTGTATACATGGAAGAAAAGTTGAAGACAATGACTGAAGTTGTGAATGCATTAAGAGAGGAAAAACAAACTTTTCGAAAAATCTTCTGTACAAGACTTTATGTAACACCATGCTAATAAAATAGGACTCCTATCCCAACACTAATCCCACTGGACATTAGTAGACACTGCTGACCTTTAAGAATGAAAACTGTAGCCGTGGCAAAAATCTATATAAGAAACTGACTGTATTTCTGCGTGAGAATAAGTGTGGCTCGTCTAAATTAAAACCAATTGTTATCGGAAATTCTCTGAAGCCAAGAAGTTTTCAAAATAAAAATGCGAATTCATAACACAGCTAATAACTGATTTAATAATGGAAAATACATTTAATGAATAGATGGTCATTAAGACATGAAAAATTAAGAAAGAAAGAACTGGAACGAAATTAATTCCATTAAAATAATTTTATTTATGTAAAGGGAACATTAATTTACATTTTAAATTTTTTATGTGTTTTAGAAGTTGATTGTATCTGAATTTTTTAAGTAGTTGATTTTTGAGCAACATTGGTATTTTTATTCTTAACATTTATATGTATAAATGCAACTGAAGCTAGTTCTCAAAGCATAAACCAATTTAAAATATAATCTGCAACAGAAGCAAATCAAATTGGTCTCTAAATAAGTAACTCTCATCTCCAAGGCTTGTGATATGCTGCAAGCACTTCCGATAGAATCTCTGTTTCTTTTTCAGAGTTAAATAAATATTATTTTATATAAGATTAATTTATTTATGTTTTTATGCAATTACATTCATTGTCTGTGCATGTTTTCAAACTTTATTACATTTTAGTTTTAAACCAGTTACTAAATTACTGAAATACCATTTATGAGACAATAAATTTAGCTGATGTATATGTTAGAAGTTGACGATATCGGATTTCTTTACTCTAGGACAGTGCTCCGCAACCGTTGTGACGTGGCACACTAGTGTGCCGCGAGGTGATCTTGACTGTGCCACGGTGATTTTATCGATTATGATAATAAAAAAAATTAATCACCGCATTAAATATAAATTTTTCTAAGTAAAATATTCCTCTAACTTTTTGTTAATATGTAATTTTTCTGGGTCGAAATTATACACAAAGCAAAATCATGTTGGTAGCCATACATTGTATGTATACTCGAGCGCCATATTTCTGGATTTCAGTTAAGAAAGAATATCCAAAAATTTCTGACAAGGCCAATGCAATTTGCTCCCTTTTTCTATGACATAAATGCGAACAAAGTTTTTCGACACTGGTTCTAATTGAAAAAGACAAACGATCATATTTAAAGGGCCTTGACCACGAACTGTAGCTCTTTCTAATATAGAGCTAAATATAAAAAGTGCAAATATAAAACGCACATGTATCAAAACAATCTCCAATATCTCATTAATAAATTAGTTATATTTAAATTAACTTTCATTTATTAGACTTAAGTAAAGACCTAAAAACAAATTTTAATATAAAAATTTAAAGAAAATTTTTTTTTCTTGTAAACTATAATTTTATATTTTTGTTCTTGTGTTGGTGTACAATTCAAAATGATTTATATAAAACTTAAATGATTATAATTATCTTGATACATAGAGCTATTTTGTTGTGTTTTGTATCTAATAAAAACATATACGTATTTATTGTAATTTATATATTCGCAAGCTTTTTCTTGTGTGCCACGGAATTATCGAAAAAAACGTTGTTGTACCGTGGAAGATAAAAGGTTGCGGAGCTCTGCTCTAGGATGCACACTACGATTATAAACACTAGTCCCATATTATTCGCTGATTGGTCTGGTCTTTTCTGATGTTGCAGTTTTGTAACAGAATATTTCCTTATTTTTATAAAATCAAATTGGTTATATTTTAAACAGGTTAATTTCAAAACTTGTTTTTTTTTCTCTGTGCTCTGTTCTAATGCATCACAACAATGTTAAAATTTCATTTCTCCTATATTGGTATTTTTCTAGTTTCAATCAATATCTGTCGCTAAAAACATAATGAATGTTAAAAATAAAACAAAATTAGAAAAATTCATGCTTTTAAAAGGGACAGTGGAACCGTGCTTGAAAGAATTTTCTAACATAGATTCAAAACCAAAATAATTGAATTAAAAGCATTTTCATTATGTTTTAAATATGTTACTTCAAAATTTCCTTTTTGTAAATTTTTCATTAAGCAGTAAACAACCATTTCCGCTTTTATTATGTAAAATGTCTACTTTAGGAAAATTGAAAGCAATAAAATCATTAATTTACATAAGGAGCTTCCTTCAACTCCTTAGTAACCTTTCACCGCTAAGTGCAAATAAAGCTTTTAAAAAAGCTTTTTAGGTTCTTTTGTCACTAACGTTTCCTTCACTAAACGGTTTTCTTCCCATTAACTCCTGATTTATTTAAAATCGCTCCCAAGTTACGCTGTCAATTTACTGGACCAATGAAGAATAATAGTTGTATGCATTTTTCAAGAATACCCCTTCTCTTTTCTAATTCTAATAATGATTAAATATTGTCCTTTTAATGCATTTTTCTTCATTTGCTTGCGATTATTTTGCATTTTAAAGATATCATTGGCTACAATAGATTATCATTAACGCTGACAATTTCTACGATAAAATTAAGACTGAAGCAAGAGAGTCTAGGTAATTCGTCGCTAACGTTTTATAGGAAAACACGCTGAAATAAATGTCGGGCAGTTTAACTGTAAAAAGTTCGTGAAGTTATCGGTAAACTACTGGCAATTTGAGTGCTACTAATTTGCCTTTAATTTATGTAAAATAATAAAAATAAGGAAGATTTCACCTCCTGTAATTGCCGTATCTGAAAGAAAATTCATAACTCGTCATCTAAATATTGTGTATATTTTGTCTGAAGAATTTTCAAGTATAGGCAAAATGGATATTTGATGAAAATTTTGGAGCTTTGAAGATTACAGAAGTTTAATCTTGAAAGGGGGTATTATAAGCGTTATAATATCCTCCCCTTGTAGTTAATAAAATAAATTCACAAAGGAAAGTGTTGAAAACCTTAAATGCATTCAAAATGAGTAGTTTTTCAATGCTACATTCCTAGAAACAGTATTTAGCAACGCAGTTTATAGACTGCACATTGAACTTGGTAGGGATTTTATTTTATTATTATGATCTTGTAATTTCAGAATTGGCTAGGAATAAATAGTACAAATAGTACTGTAACTAACTAACTCACACACACACACACACACACACACACACATATATATATATATATATATATATATATATATAAGCAAAGAAGGAACTGAGGTTTAAGTGAACCAGAGGGTAGGACTAAAAACTGCAGAAAATCCAAGAAATAGTACGTCTATCAAAAGGTACTGGAATAATTCTAAATCTTAAGAACATATTTGCTCAATTTCAGATCTTTTAGTTATTTTTTAACGACTTAGGACGAGATTTTAAAGTCAAACTAAAGCTGATTTGACACGGTGCCATATTTCATCCCTGCCAGGTTTCAGTCAAGTCTTGCCATTTTATTTTTCAATTCACTTGTCGTGAGACATTCGCACAATATACCACGGAAACTATTGACTACTTATTATCTGGGAGCAACATATATGTGAGTAAATATTACTCCCGGGTGCCACCTCAAATTGAACAAGCATTGCAAGGGGTGACGTATGGAGTTCACGTACATTCCGTCATATCTTTGATCGCATGGGTGGATTATACGGTCTATTGATTTAACGTGCCCATATACGGAATAGACATGAAGGCATTTTAATGGGCTCGTCTGGATTTCACTTGAGTGCCCTCTGTCCAAATCCAAACGTGTTTCTCTCGGTTCCGTCTTAACAATATTGAAAATAACTCTTTAAGGCCCTTTTCAAGACCTTACGATTTTGACGAAACTGCGTCATAAAAACAGGGCAATTTTTTACTAAAATCTTAACCCTTCTGCGGGCGCGCCAATTTTTGGAACACCAGCAGGCGCGCGTGGCACAAAATGCAACGTCTCTTTCAACCTTGATTATTCCTTTTGTAATAAACTTTTTGTTTTCAATTTGAAAGTAATAATTCTGCGTTTTATGACAAGGTATAAAAGGTTTATAATATTGAGATTGTTTTCATAATTAACGGAGGAAGAATGCAGATACAATCACCTTATTTCAAAACTGTCCATTTTATTGGATCTAAGGACGACTTGCGAATGGATTCCTATTATGTTCAAGAACTTAAAAAACAATGAGATTGTCCATCTTCGTTATATGCGGGATACCGTGTAATAGCTGCACATTTTAGCGAGTACATCAACTCCTGATTTTGTCGTATTGTAATCCAGTATAATCGTTAGTTTACCACGGTTAAATCACGACTACCAATGAATGGAAAGGAATACAAGGGTCAGAAAATGAGACCTGTATTAGAAAGGGTGTAGCTATAAATAGAAACTGCTCAGAATATTCAAACCTTACATGTAAAAACATACCATTCAAAATTACGAAAATGTTGCACTTTCTACACGGGCGCACCCGCTGAAGGATTAAATTGCTTTCATCTCGAAGTAAACAGTGCATTTTAAACCATGCCAGTTCTACGAAGTAACAAAGAAGTTTCACACTTCTTTGTTACTTCGTCATAAAATGAATTAGAATTGGATTTCTATTTTTGTGTCATTAATGATTGATGATTGCGAACTGCAGCATTAGAGTGCCGATTCTTTTAGAAGCCTTCTTGTTCGGATGAAGGTGAGAAAAATAATAAAAAAATTAACGATAAATATTCTATTATATTTTTCTACTGTTTCGAGCGGTTCTTGGGTTTATCAAGAAGTAAATTTAATCATGAAAAAGCCCTCACTTACCGTTTCAAATCTATAAAAAAAGTAACTAGTACCTTAAATTCTCTATGTTGTAACTGAATCACCATGAAACTACATCTCAACACTGTTGAGAATGTGTTGGGGAGTTTAACACATAGTGAGAATATACCAGTAGTAAACAATAATCTGAGAAGACCGGAATAGAAAGGGCGAATATGAAATTCATGTTCTTAGAAAATCGTGTTTAACCCTTCAGCGGGCGTGTCCGTGTACAAAGTGCAACATTTTCGTAATTTTGAATGGCTTGTTTTTACATGCAACGTTTGAATGTTCTAAGCAGTTTCTGTTTATAGCTACACCCTTTCTAATTCAGGTCTCATTTTCTGACACTTGTATTTGTTTCCACTCATTGTTAGTCGGAATTTAACCGTGGTAAACCAGCGATTAAACTGGATTACAATACGGCAAAAGCAGGAGTTGATGTAGTCGATCAAATGTGCAGCTTTTACACGGTATTCCACATATCGCGAAGATGGACAATCTCATTTTTTTTTAGGTTTTTGGGCATAATAGGAATCCATTCGCAAGTTGTCCTTTGATCCAATAAACCTGACAGTTTTGAAATAATGTGATTGTATCTGCATTCTTTGGCCTTTAATTATAAATATATCTCAATATTATCAACATTTTATATCTTGTCATAAAACACAGAATTATTATTTTCAATTTGAAAAAAAAATGTTTATTACTAAAGGAATAATCAAGGTTGAAAGAGACGTTGCACTTTGTGCCACGCGCGCCTGCTGGTGTTCCAAAAATTGGCGAGCCCGCTGAATGGTTAAAGTTTGGGATTTCTCTTCGAGCAGAAAGAGCGATTATGAACTTTATACCCCAGTTGAAGAACATGCTGGCGTGCGGCGTGATTCAGTCAAGTAAACAGATGAGTTGTATATTCACTCTTGCTCCTCAAACAGTATAGCACCAAAATTTCAGATATTTTTATGCTGTCCGTACATTAAATGCTATTTACAAGATACTAAGGACGAATGTAGAAAAATAGTGTTAATGCGGTGTTCTTAACATATCAATAAATATGTCAGTAGGTGAAAAAATTATTCGCCCTTTCTCCTCCAAACTTCTGATATACGGTTAATGAAATAAAGTGGTTTTAATAAACCACTTTATTTCATTAACCTTATGTGTATGGTTTATGAAAAAAAATGTGTAAACATTTACGTGCGGTTTATTTCACTAACCGTATGTAAATGAATTTGTAAGCTTTACACTCAGTCTAGGAAAGCGCATTTGTTCCATGTGATCTTTCCTCAAGTTAATTACAATAGCAGTGGAAATTAATCAGTGTAATTTCCAGACGCGTCATGCCTTACAGCAATGGTTCTTAACCGGGGGTGCGAGAGAACATTTCTAGGGGTGCGAGGAAGGTTCTAAATTTTTAAAGAAAATTACCGCCTAACCGCTTATACCGGGTGTCCCAAAAATGACCAACGGTTTGAAAAATCAATTAAAGATAAACGGATGGTGATAAAAATGTACGGTTTGCTGCATTCTGCATAGGTAACCAGAGAATTTATTCTCACCAATTTTCAAAATTAGTTAAAAAGTTCGTCAAAAGATGTCACTGCTGACTGGGAAAACTATAAAAGAATGTTTTCAAAGCAAGAAGCATACGCAAAGTGGAATGGATTGGCCTCCCTATGCGCCAGATTTGACGCCATTCGACTTTTTTGTTTGGGGGTATTTCAAAGACCAGGTGTATCGTCACAATCCACAAACTATAGATGAACTGGAACTATACATCTCTGCTGTTTGTCAGAACATTCAAACTGAAATGATTGCACGGGCGTCTGCGAATTTTGACCTCAGACTACGCCACGTTGTTGCTGCAAACGGTGGTTATTTTCAAAACAATGTTTTATAGATTTTCCCAGTCGGCGGCGCCATCTGTTGACGAACTTTGCAACTAATTTTGAAAATTGGTGAGAATAAATTCCCTGGTTACCTAAGCAGAATTCAGCTAAACGTACATTTCTATCACCTTCCGTTTTTTTAAATTGATTTTTCAAATCGTCGGTCATTTTTGGGACACCCAGTAAAAAACATGCCTTATTCTCTTCGAATCAACAATGGGAATTGTCAGACTCTCGTCTCCCATTCTTTAGTGGAATTGATGAAGGTGAGTAATAGCATCTTCAATAAGCCCAAAATAGACGCAAACAGGTGTCGAACGATATACACCTTTGGAGATGTGCTACAATGCAAGTCATTTAGAATGATTTCTGAAACACATTTTCCAAAGGGAGTGCGGTCAGGAAAGAAATTCACCGTAGGTGGTCTGCAGAGGGAGACTACTGGAACCGGAAAAGGTCCGGTATTTGAGATTGTTCGAGAAAGGGTTGAGAAGAATGCATAAATAACGACGCGGTTGCGAATGAAGAGGAGAATAGACTTGGACTGTTGAAAAGTCGCCACGCGTACGGAGAGAGAGAGTGGGTCTCGTACGGACTTTGAATAATGAGCCCTGCTCTCATGAGTGTATTAACGTTCGTCGGAACGAACCTTTGTAAATGATTTATTTAACCAAGATTTTAATGTGTCAATAAACCAGATGTAAATAAGAGTTGGTTCTACAGTTATGATTACTTCTATAAGATAATGATTTGTCGGATCACGACCATAAAGTTTAACATTTGCGTAGTCGAATTAAAGAACGTGGGAGGACCCCAACGATACTGAAGGTATCAGAAAAGGATGATCTAGAGTACTAGAGTGGTGATACATCAATAAGGAGACGCAGTTTCAATAGAAGTTGGATTCCGTACGAGTTTACTGGGCACGACTTCAGCGACAGATATTTACTCGGTAACTGGTCAAGAAACGGGAACAGAAACCTGTGCCAGGAGAAATTCAAGGTCGGAGTGAGGTGTGCATCGGTGACGTGGCTATATAGTGAACTCTCTTGAACTGTGATCAAATTGCGGCAGCGGAGAAAGATTATAGTGACAGTTTTTCATCGAGGTGAAAAAGGGGTAAGTGATTCTATCTTTTCTCCCTGTGTATGAGATAGCGGTAGTAATTAGTTGAAGGAATCGAATTATTTTTTATAAGTTTTGAAGTGTTGAATCATGAGTATAAAGTTGGAAGTAATTTTTTGAGTTATTGAATTTTTGGTAATTGGATTATTATTTTAAAAGTAAAAAAGTGTTATTTTGTATAACGAGAAAAGTGTATAAGTGCTTGTACTAGTTTATTAGTGGAAGGGATTTATAATTGTAGTAGTTAAATGCTCGTAGAATTATCATAATTGTTGAGGTAAATAGTTCAAGATAAGTATAGTTGGTTATATTTTGATATAGTGGTAAAAGTGAATTTGTACTTGTTTCCTGCATTTCTGATCAAAAGATATAAGCGAAAAAGGGCATTCCTGGGGAAAGGACGTAAGGCCGATTTAATTACGTTGGCTACAGAGTTTAAGAAAGAAGTCCCTCCGAATAGCACAATGTATGACCTAAAACAAATAATTCAGGGAAGTGAGAAATATGAGGAAAAGTCCACTAAGGAACGGTTATTTGCCATAATTAATGAGAGAGTGGAAAGAGAAAGAATTGAAAAACAAGAGAAAGATAGACATTGGGAGGAAACAAACAGACAATGGGAAATTGAAAAACAGGAGAGAGATAGACAATGGGAGGGGACAAACAGACAATGGGAAATGGAAAAAGAGGAGAGAGATAGACAGGAAAGATATAAACAAAGAGAAATGATGTTAAAATTGAAAGAATTAGAAGTTGAAGAATTGAGGATGAGGGCAGCTAAAATACTTTCAAGTTTAATGGTCAGAGAAAGTATTGGAAGGGTTAATAATAATTTCGAAGAAGTTTTGAGAGATGAAAAAGGGTTATTCTTGAACCACTAGTTAAAACAGATAAGATATTTGCCAAAATTGAAAAAGGAGGATAAAAGATGTTTTGTCTGTAATAGTAAAGACCATTTGAAATAACAGTGCCCCAAAAGAGTTCAAAATCTCTGAAATAGAGGGGATCAGATGGGAAATAAATTTTAGATGGAATTTAACAGAGGCGAAATTATTCAACCTGAGAATAAAATTGAAACCCAACAGGAAAGGGAAGTGAGGTATGCAATTACTCAAGGAAAGGAGGTCCTCGAAGGGGTAGCATATTCTCAAAGGCATTTGAGTAAGAGTATAGATCAGATATTAGATGAGGAGTTGATTATTCCTCCTAATATGTTCGAAATTGTAAGGGATACAGAGGAGGAGATGGCTATTCCCCCGAATAGATTTGAAAGCGCAAGAGACACAGAGGAGGAGATGATTATTCCCCTTTATATGTTTGAAAAGGGAAGTGAGACGAAGGATGAGGAGATGATTATTCCCCTTTATATGTTTGAAATGGGAAGTGAGACGAAGGATGAGGAGATGTACTATAAGGGAGGAGGTAGTGAATTAAGTCCTAATGAGAATTTAGATGAGACAGAGGAGGAGATGATTATTACCCTTTATATGTCTGAAATGGGAAGTGAGACGAAGGATGAGGAGATGTACTATAAGGAAGGAGGTAATGAATTAAGTCCCAATGAAAATTTAGATGACGTGCGAGAAATGGATAAAATTTTGGATGGGGAATTAAGTCTCAATGAGAATTTGGATGAGGTGCGAGAAATGGGATTTTCAACGGAAAAAGAGAGGAAAGATCAAATTGATATGTTGAGAAATAAAGGGTTAGAGGAAACTAATAATAGGAATGGAAATAATCAAAGGGAAACACGAAACGAAGAATTAAATGCCCAGGGAAGTCCCAACGATACGGGTAGGAAGAAGACGCAAAGTATGGGAGAAAAGACTTACGCAGAAAAGGGTGATTTTGAACCGACACTAGATCACAAATTCACAAAGGAGTCAATGAGAGATGGTGAAATAATAAAGCCAAAAACCCATTCGTAATTATTTAGGGTCTCCTTAAAATTGCAGATAGGATCACAAATTTAAGTAATTCCCTAAGAATTCCGGGAAACTGAAGTAATTGTGTATTTTATAAATGTTCTAGAAATGATAAAAGTAGCTCTCGAAGAATTCAGGGAAAATTTAATTAAATGTGTATTTTGGTAATTGTATTGATAACTAATATTGTTGAATCCTAAGAAAAACGGATTAAATTTGTAAATATAATGGTATTAAGAATTTAAGTGTATAAGTTATGTGATAGTTATTTTTTGGTGGTTTTGTTGTATGAACACTTGGTTTATATTTTTTTAAGTGAAGAACTAAGTCATAGCTTTGGTTTGTGCTGTGTTACTTAAAGTGAAGGGTTAAATAATATCCTTATCTTAATGATATTATGTGAAAAAGTATGAGAAATAATTTAACGCGATTCCCAAGGAATCCGGGAAAATTTCATCAATTACGTAGTGTAACTAGTGAGGTTAATGTTAAGTAATCCCTAGAGTTTTGGGGAAAATTCATTAAAATAGGTAAGTGTAACATGTTAAGATTAAGCCAGGTAATTCCTAATGATTTTGAAAAAAAAAGAATCAAAAGTGTAATTAACTTAGAAAATCTTGCATTGAAGATAAGTGATTGGTAGTCAAATAATTTGTTAGTGTTTAGTTTAAAGTAAAGAAAGGAGCAAGAATTATAATTTAAATTTCGTGTTAAGGATTAGTGTGTAAAAGTGATTTTTGTTACCTGTAAATGTTGTGGCTATCTCATATGCAGATAAAAACATGGAATCAATTACTTGTGAAAATGTGTTATTGTTGTGGCTACCCGTTACAAGTTGAAAGCACAGTATTAACCCAGGGTAGTGCCTCGTTATCCTCTGATCAACAGGGACTGGTGTTCAAGCATGAAAACGTCTCAAAAAAGACTTTTTCCACTTCTAGAGGAAGGGGCGTAATGTCAGACTCTCGTCTCCCATTCTTAAGTGGAATTGATGAAGGTGAGTAATAGCGTCTTCAATACGCCCAAAATAAACGCAAACAGGTTCGAACGATATACACCTTTGGAGATGTGCGAAAATGCAAGTCATTTAGAATGATTTGTGAAACCCATTAGTGGCGCGCTTTTCCAAAGGGAGTGCAGTCAGGAAAGAAATTCACCATAGGTGGTCTGCAGAGGGCGGAACCGGAATAGGTCCGGTATTCAAGATTGTTCGAGAAAGGGTTGAGAAGAATGCATAAATAACGACGCGGTTGCGAATGAAGAGGAGAATAGACTTGGACTGTTGAATTGTCGCCACGCATACGGAGAGAGAGAGAGTGTCTCGTACGGACTTTGAATAATGAGCCCTGCTCTCATGAGTGTATTAACGTTCGTCGGAACGAACCTTTGTAAATGATTTATTTAACCAAGATTTTAATGTGTCAATAAACCAGATGTAAATCAGAGTTGGTTCTACAGTTATGATTACTTCTATAAGATAATGATTTGTCGGATCACGACCATAAAGGTTAACAGGAATTTAGCAAATTTTCCTTTTCTGGATTCGATAATTTTGGAAAATGATAAAACAACAACTACACCCGAAATTAAATTACACCTCCACCAACTGAGTGAATCATTTGATGGATTCTTTTCCACGGAAAATATAAGCAAAATCAATAGATTTATACTCGATGAATTTTTGTTTGATCTACATTCAATGGATCACAATGTCTTATTAAAAGACGATCTTATCGCAATACGAGCTAAAGAACGTATTGAACTGTAATTGGAAAAACTGGGCTTAGAATAGTTCTGGTGTAACTTTCTCTGGTGTAACTGGTTTAACTTTTTCTGGTGTAACTTTATCCAGAATTGGCGAAAGCAACATTAGAGACACTTTTACCATTTTCCACCACTTACATTTGTGAAATGAGGTGTCTCCATCACTTGCGCATCATAACAAAAGCCAAAAATCGCTTTAAGGCATCTGATGACACTTACGCGGACTCTTTCAAAAAAATATCCTCCTTTTAAAAGGACAATTATGAACAAACAACAACAACATAGTTATTACAAATTTAGGTATTTTTTTATATGTAATAATATGGTATGTATAGTAAATCTATTATTTTTTCTGCAATAAATAAATTATCATGCAATAAATGTCTTTTCCTAAATGAAAAATAGAAACACATTTTTTAACGGGATGCGAGAGCTTTTTTTTCAGATTCAAGGGGGTGTTGACTCTTAAAAAGGTTAAGAAATACTGTTTTACAGGGAGCAACGAATTTTTCTTTTTTCATGAGCAAGTTTTTTAAAAAATTGCAATTTATGAATTTCAAAATCTTGTGCGTTCTTCAATAAATCCCAAGTGCTATTTTGCTTCACTTGCGCTACAAACAAAACCCAAGAGTAAGTAACCGGGGTTTTCTGGTTATTTTGTCTAAAGTTTTGAGAAAAATCGAAGTAATTTGATTTTTTTAGTTTTGCTGACGAGCCCAAAATATTTTTCCCTCAAAGATCAAAATATTCATATAAGAAGAAGCGATATCAATCGATATTGCCTACGGCAGCATATACTCTTGAGCGGGCTTTGTTTAAGCCTGCGTTAGTAAATCTTTTATATTTTTTTCTGTATTTAGAAAAACGCGTAAAATATGAATCCGGCTTGTAACTAAATATAAATTTACTGGTTATACATATTATAGAATAGTTTTAAAATTCGAACGTAAACCAAATGTTTTGAATAAAATTTTGTCATACAAATTTTAAAATAATTTCCCGAAATAACCATAAAATATTGCTAGTTTTGCAGTTGCAGTATTTATTTCAATGAAATATTTCATTCTTGAACATTTATTTTTCATAAATGTCTTAGCTTATGGAAATATAAATGGCAAGTTTTATTGCCTGTCATTCCTTCGTTAATTTTCCAAAGACATTTAGAAAGTCTAACTATTAAAACTCACAATTCCCATTCATGATTAAAATTTGCACTTGAAAAACACATTCCTAGTTTAATGGAAAATAATAACTTTACAATTAAGTCCTCTTAACTATGTTAAATATTTAAGCATTCTTTCAATTTCTCTTAAAGGTAAATTTGAGAATGTAATTGAAAGTTATTTCATGAGGTCATACTTTTGTCAGCCTATCACTATTAGTTTCAATTCTTTAATTCTGCGAGTACGTGCCCTAAAAATTTATAAAGGATAGTAATTAAAATTTATCTGAAGAAACTTCTAATTAACTTCAGTAATAGTTGGTACTTTTCCTTTTTTTTCGTAATTAATGTTGGGTGAAAATACAATTCAAGTATTATTATTATAGTGAGATTTAGATACTTAATTAGTCAACCGCTAATTAGGAGATGAAGCGAAATTTTAAACACATCTTAAGAGAGAGTGAACGAAAACTTAACAAAATATTCATTGTTATTAATGAAGAGGAATTTAAGCCTTTAAAAGGTGTTTCTAAATTACCATGATTCTAACATACAAATGAAAAGCACCGAACGTAAAGTCTAAAAATTATTCCAACATTTCGGTTATATTTTATCACTGACTGCTAATTGGCATCTAATATGTAGCTGTATTTATATTTTTTTCTGTCGCACCTTTAAATACTATTAATGATTATTTTATAATACTTACAAATTATATAAGAATGTCTATATTGTATTTTCAGGATTAAAATAACATGCATTAAAGAAGGCATAAAAATTTAAAACAGTTCCTCATAAGTACCTTATTGTACATCCTCAGTTGTGATAATGCAGATTTGAACCTATATTGATAAGTATACACAATTGCACGGAAATGAATTGTTAATTGAGTCTAATTTTTGTAATGCTGCTATTAGTTTAATGTTCCTTAATTAACATTAGTGTCCCTAACTATTATCCTCCATTCTTTCACACAGGTTTATTCCTATGTCTTTTACTCTAATAAAAAAGGAAAACATTATATTTTGCGTTAAGCAATGTTCAATTTAAAATTAAGCTTATACTTTTTAAATTGCACCAGTTACACTAACTTATAGTTCAATTGTTCACTATCGTAATCAAATTGTGATGCCTGAACTGTACATTTAACTCCGATTCCTCATTTTTTTCATCGAGATTTGAATTTCTCCAACGCCTTACACAAGCAAATTCAATTTTTGCTTATGTAAGGAGTAATTAGCTTCATTCCTCAATTATCTTCGGAAAAGGCTTAGTCTGCTTGCGTCATAATGCCAAAATATTATTTTTCTGAATATTGCTTTTAGCTGGAAACAGTTTAAATAGAATTCTAAGTGATGATACAGAGATTCAAGGAAACATGTTCTCCGTTTCGAGAAAATTAACTGACCGCAGTCAAAACTGGATATCAGTGATTAGGAATAATTTCGTGCAACTTAAGAAGGCGTCAACCTATAAAACTCAAATCAGAAAAACTTGGCAGAAGAGAATCGTATCTACTGTCGTAAAAGATATTCTTTAATTTCATTTTTACTTCTCAAATTAGACTAAACATGCACTTTTCAAGAAATGTTAAATTGTTATTCATTCAAAACAGAAAGTAACTTGGCCTTCCACATATATCTATCTTCGGCAAGAATTATATAAAGAAAGATGCCAATTAAAATGTCTCAGTGCTTTAAACTGGGTGAGTACTGAATTCTTCGGAAAACAACATGAATTTCCTTTTGGTGGTAACTGTTAACTGCACTTGGGCAGAATACGTTTTTATGAGAGTGAGGAGAAGCTTTTCGTTGTATTTTCAAGTAGCGTATAGAAGATACTGGATGCTATTATTAAAAATTATACGCTTAAAAATTACAAATTATTAAACATTTCGACTAAAACATTAAATAGGAACTTGAAAGCATCGAGCTAATGATCAAAAAAAAGTGTACGTGGTGTGTTTAGTGAAAGGCGCAGTAAATAAAGATTATTCCACCCGCATCTGTAAATTGACTGAAGGGTATTCTTTTCAGTAGGAAGAATTTTAAGTAAACTGGTTTAATAAAACTGAGTGATGAGCATCGGTAATTTTTTATTCTAAATCATTAACAACTTTACGAAATATTCCGTCAAGTGCATGTGTGTTTTAACGTAGAATTACGTTCCTCCATTACGGTCCTCCGAAAGCAAAATTTCAAAATTTAAAACCGTTCTTCGTCGTGAGTTTCAATTTTGGCAGCTTGCCAAACCCAGTCTGTATCGCTTGGGCAAGAAGTAAACGATTAAACAGAAGAGTTCCAAAATGTGTCAAAATTTTGACTGACTGACACACACACACACATATATATATATGGGGATTGTATTATCCCAGGTCTCCGGTTATAAGCAGTATGCCGCCGTGTACGTTATGCGACGGCAGAGCTTCCAGGATTCCTAGAGATGTACTGGGAGAAAGTGTTTGGGGGGAGATAAGCTTTGGAGACGACGCAGGGCAGAGGCTCTCGTGCTCTGGTGTTAAAGGACGGAGCTCTTAATTGAGAATGGGGAAAGAGACCCCGGAGATTGGGCCTAGCTTGTAGCTACTGGCCGAAGGGAAGCGATAGTTAGCTCCCGTGCTGTGGAAGTCTCATTGACTTCAGGAAGCCCAAGCTGGTTGAGTGCTTGGCAAATCGTGTTGAGGAAGTCTGAGTGACTTCAGAAGTCCAAGTAGTAGAGTTCTTGGCAATACTGTCATTACTGAAAGGTCAGCTGTTACATGTTAAATGTTATATGTGTGAACTGTGAAGTCAAGTAAATAAATGTCCATCGTTATTATTAGTGAGAGACTATTTGTGAGTCATCCTGAGTCTTGTATTAAATGTGGGGTGCTAGATTGGTTATCAGACGACTAGTTTAGCCCAATCTACAGGAGGCATCCCACATAGTGGTGTCAGAAGTGGGATAAGTGACTCCCAAGTGCGATAAGTGACACCCAAGTGCGATAAGTGATCCCACAAAGTGTGAAGGAGGATAAGTGATCCCACATAGTCTGAAGGAGGATAAGTAATCCCACAAACTGAGAAGTGCGGTGAGTAACGCCTATTGAAGGGACGTTGCGTGAGTTAAAAGTTTTGTGAAGGCGAGTGACAAACTTGTGAAAGCGTGAAGTGCCACTAACGGTACAAACTGTTAAGTGAGACATTTGTGACATTTGCGTAATTTAAAATTGTGAAACCGAGTTTAAACGGATAAAACGCAGAATCTGACATAAGTGGAAAAATTTTCTAAGATGGTGAATCTGGAGCAAGCGAGAATAATAGACCTGGTGACTCTGGTCGACGAACTGTGCCTAGAGGTCCCAGATAACCCAGAGATTGAGCAACTAATCACCCTGGTTAAAACATCGGATTGTGACGATGTTTACATCTAGAATCTCCTTAATTCGATTAAGGAAGAGAGAGAGGAGCTAGAAGTCGTTGAAGCCGTTGAAACCGAAAGAGAAGCTGAGAAACAGAGGCTGGAAAAAATTGCAGCTGATAAAGTTGAGTTTGAACGCAAAATTGCTGAGATTGAACGCGAACTTGAAATACTAAGATCAGAATGACAGTTAGCGCATGAAACGAACTCGGATAGTGTGTCTGTACATAGTATGGACAAAGGTGCAGAAAATTCCCTGTGCCACCAAAAGAGATATTTTTGTGTATCTGATGTTGTTTTCGTGAGAGTAAATCGACAAAGTGAGGAAGAAGATCGCGCAAGCAATATCGCAAAACACCCATTTAATATTGTATGAACAGAAGACTTTTCCTTCTCTTCGTTTCTAACTGTTGTTGCTGTCGGACATGCTGTCCGCTCTCTCTTCGTTTCTAACTCTTGTCGCTGTCGGACATGCTGTCCGCTCCTGTATGTTTTTACGTCCCGTCCTGGCATGTACGCCGGACAAGTCATGTGGCCGCTGCAGCCTTCGCGATCCTTCATAATTGAATAAAAGTGATTTCCTGGATATCGTCGGAAATGTGTGTTTCTCATCAATGGCTCCATGTTTGTTTCTACTAAATTTCGTCAGTGTTTTCCTGGAACCACACTCAGCCCGACTGCATCTCTCCAAGTTGTGCGCATCAATTCAACTTGTGCTAAATTTCCCCAAATGTGATTATTATCACACACACACACACATATATATATATATATATATGTATATTTATATATATATATATATATATACATATACATATACACACATATATATATATATATATATATATATATATATATATATATTGGCATTAATTGCATACATTGACCGTTGTATTTAATTGGAATGTACTCCATAGCGAAGTGCGGGTTTTCAACTAGTATTTAATATATTACATATATATATATATAGATACATATATACATAACACATACATACATATATACATACAAAAGAAGTAAGCAACGATAAGTAATCCTACGTTAATAACCCATGGTACTTTCAATAGAAGAGACTACCTGGATTTTTTTTTTCTTTTTAGCTATTCCCAGTTTATTTTTTGAAATTTATATCTTGTCGACCAACAATTGCCGGTAATTTAAATCGATTGATATAATTTAGGGTTCAAACACAACTTCGTTATCTGCATTGTTGTATTTTAACACATTAAGAAAATTTATTTATACATAAGTGTGTCCAATATAAGAAACCCTTTAGACAGAACTGCTTGTTTGATCCTCACACTGTGCTAAAACTGTAATTATTTACTAAGACATTTTTGGCAATTTCATTTTTCTTAGATAACATAAAGAAAGTCTTCTAAAAATAAAACGAAATGCTTCAAAGAGTAACAGCTTTTGTGAGTTATAAAAAAAAGTTTTTAAATGTATTTCACCGTTACAAACTATGTTAAACTGCTAGGGAAAATAATAAAAAATAAAAGTTTATTACATTACGATTAACTTTTAGAGTTAACATTTCTGAACTTGTATTCAATTTAATATTTTTCACTTATACAATTACTTGAACTAAATTAAAAGCATACGTTTCAAACTACGAGTCTCGCAAAGGAGAAAAAATTGTTTCATTAACAACTTAAAACGTATTAAAAACTGTTTTATGCTATATTATATTTAGAGCCGTTACTGAAAATACTCCTTTTTCAAGGTTTCTTTTATACAACACTTTTTAGATAATTTTCAAAAGGATATTTTAATTGCATTAGCAGAATAATTCTTTAGTTCATCTTATGACGATTTTTTTAAATGAAATAATGCTTTGCATGGTAAATGCTTGAGATTCTACCTATGAAAAAAAATCACTGATGAAAAATAAATTAGTTGGATGCATATGTAGAAAAATAAATTTTTTATATGTTTTACACAAAATATTTTGCTTTTCAATATTTTTTTATAGAGTAACTTTTTCATGTTAATTCATAAAAATGTATCTGTAAGAAACTGGATGCGATAGAAAAAATGCATAAAAAATTTAAATTAGGATTTTATCAACAATTTGAATTATTATATTATTTACTCTGTATATTATGTCAAACAAAATTAAAGTAACTTGTTTTTCCTTAAGAAATTAATTTCAGATTTAACCTCAATTTAAATTTAAATATACAATTTTTCGGAAAATTATGGCATTTGATGAAAAATAATTGTTGATTAAGGAGTAATAAACTTATAATTGAGATCAATTTGCTCTTTACTTTATTACGAGGAAAGCATAGTAATATATTATAATACAAATATATTACTATGTTAATATAATACTATATTACTATAGGAATATATAAAGTAAAGCATCAACATCACAGACTTAAATTTAGGAAGCCAAAGCTTTGATACGCTTGCAAATTTTAATCCACAAATAAAAATTAATAATGTAAATTTAGTTGCAAGTAAACTGTACTGGTTTTTATAGCTGTTGTGAAATTCTTTTTTTCTTTCTTTTTGATTAAGGTCGTGTTCGACTAGGAAAAGTTTTTGTTTTCACAAGAGAAGCATGAATAGCATCTGCGTAGAATACTAAAAATACTGATATCATTAAAAACTTTTATCTGGGATTAAACTCCCAACGTTTACTTTTTATAATAAAAGTTATCACGATTATTAAGTTAGCTATGTTGTCAGTACCCACTGATTTCTTAGGTGCTTAAGTATGTGTTGACATGATAAATATATTTTTAATATCTTTAATTTTATTTTATTTTTACCTGATTGTTGTTTACGTCTATGCTAGGAAGATTAAAAACTGAATAGCATGACAGAGAAGGTAATTTTCTAATGATTATCATATTAAGTAATGAAACAAAAATGTTTTATCTTACAAAATATTGTACCATATTTTACAAGCAAACATATTAATAAGTCTAGGTAAGATCCCAAGTAGAGCCATAATTAAAGAAGATGATAAATATTGTTTAATAAATGAAACATTTATTTATCTTTCAGAACGGGAGCATGGTGGGGGGGGGGCAAAAGTCGGCAGTATTGCCACGACCCCTAAGTTCTAAATTATTAGCACGAATAGGCGTACTCTCGGCTGTCAATTCAGGATTACGCGCAGCGGCTGGGCTGCAGGTTTATTCATGCCGCATACCTAATGGTCGGATTGGGTTGCTTTATTGATATGTGATTATCTTCCAGGGCAATAAACTAAAAAGTAATTCATAATAATCGAATTCTAAGCTCTGTTTAAATTCCATTTGTTCGCATTTTTACCTAATTTTAAAGAGAATTAAAAAAAATTCTATTGATAAACCGATTTCTTAGTACCAAACATAAATCCAAATATAAAAGAAAACTGTTCATACTGTTGAATGCTGGTGTTACATTAGAGGACATTGTAGACACCTATTAAAAACTCCTAACGTCGTAACTAGTAACAGTGAACGAAATAGTCAGAAAAGACGAAAAGGAATCAGAGGGATTATGAAAATAGAAGACGAAAATGCTCTAGCTCTTGAAGCAGCTTAGTTTATATGTTGTTGTTATTCTTAATGGCCCCTTGCTTGAAGTGCCTGGGAAGGTCCATATTGGTTTTGGGCTGTGTAGTACGGCTAAAGTTTATAATAACACCTCAAGGGTCGGACTCCGTCTTGGCTAGATTTTCGATGAAAATTTTGATGAACAAAAAATTTACTCCCAAATTCATCTAATTTTAAGTTTTTAAGATTTAGCACATGCAGTTTTGGCTTTATTTCTGCCACATGTTCCAGTTAAAGCTCAATTCTTTGGTTCCAATTAAGGAACGCAATATTCTTCTGTTAATAATAGCTTTTAACGATTGACAGCAAGCTCTCTGGACTCTATTATTTACTCTATTATAAGAATATTTATTCATAACGCAGAGAAACCTCCTGACTAAGAGAGAGTTTGCTGGGAAGCGACAACATTATTTTGAAACAGACGTGAACACAAACTGTGATAGCAGTGTGGAGGGTATATGAAGGCAGCTTCTTCTGTTGTTTTTCCTGGTGCTTCCTGGTCGGAAGTCCATATAGGCTTCTAGGTCCGTATGGGCTTCGGGCACAGTAATGCGGCTGCGGTTTATAATAGCGCCACGAAGGTCAAACTTTGCTAAGTACCACCACAATTTTGACAGAGCTCTTCCAGGGGCGGCATTTGGGAGGAATCGTACCTTCCCCACCCACTGACCTCATAGAAGGACTTTCCAATTTACGTTTTAAATTATCTATAAATGTGGATATCGGTTTTAGAATGCGGTAAAAAAAATGAAAGTAAATAGGTGAAAATGACATTGACAGTGTAAAAATGAGCGAAGGCAATTGAATATTTTTATAAAACACAAATTCAAAGTGGTACCAGTGAAAAATATCGTTCGAAATTATTAAAAAAAACATAGCTTCAGGTAGTATTTTTTCATTTTTAAAAGTAGATAAAGGATTCATTCATCGCACTCGGGGAACGACGATGATGGAATCTTTTCGAATATTCGATTTAAGTAGAATAAATACGCTTTTACTTTAGGGCACACAGAACGTCTCCACAACCAAAATGTAGCGATTTTAGTAAAATGTTTATGAGCATGTATTTAATTGCAGAATACATATATATCTGCAAAATAATTATATACCAGTAAATACATGCATTATATTTTATATTTAAAGTGAAATGGAAGAATTATGTTAAAAATTTAGTTTATTGTAGCGATTTAAAAACTTTGTAAGGTATACATAAGATTCGATTCACAGGAATCGAACTTTTGAATGAATAAATTAAAGAAGCTGCTTGAGATATGCGAATTTCGGCAAACGCGCTTGGTATAAATAGAATGCAGCTTGATTAATAGAAAGGTTGTTAAGGTTGATAAATAAGCGAGTTAAGGGAGCTACGAGGTAAGCAGCTCCAGGTGTTAACCGGCGCTTGTGCTAAGGGGGCCCAAAGTTTACGTGGCAGAACTGCTGGTTTGACTCTCTAGTTTTTGAGCATTGCAAAGTGTATTTTTATTGAATGCTAATATATATTCCGTACAAGTAGTACGTATGCTTATTGGTGTAAAAGCAAATTCTATATGTGCAACAAATTCAATAAACATTGTTTCATGTATAAACTGTGTTTGTATCAAATTCATTTAGAGTACCACTTCAATTTATATACACCCAAGTCTGAGTAGAAGTGAGCTATACTCTACAACTTGTTAAATGTTTGATACTATTTGTCAGTTAGTATGTACACTTTTCTAAAAATCTATTAAATTTATCTCTTTGAAATTTAGTATGGTAACATAAATTATATTAATTGGCAATAATACGAAGTATTTTATTTCGAAATTAGAAAAAAAATTTAAAAAAAATTTCTTTGTGGAAAACTTCGAAAAACATAACAATTTTAATTACATATTTTTTTTATTTTCAATTTCACTAGACCTAAAAGCAAAATTATTTCGTATTATTGTCAATTAATACATTGTTTGTTACCATACTAAATTTAAAAGAGTTAAATTTAATAGATTTTTAGAAAAATTTACCTAACTGACACATAGTATCAAACATTTAAGAATTTTTTTAAATTGCTACAATAAACTAAATTTTTAACATAATTCTTCCATTTCACTTTAAATATAAAACATATTGTATGTATTTACTGGTTCTATATATCTGTATTCTTCATTTGAATACATGCTCATAAACGTTTCACTATCGATTCATTTTAGTTCAATATCGCTTCATTTTAGTTGTCGAGATGTTCTGTATGCCTTTTACTAGATAAATGCAATTCTTGAATAATGTCAGCAGGATTTTAGCTGAAATAATTTTTATATTTTTTACAAGCACTGTTTATGATTCTGTTTTTTATATACATGAACCTATAAATTCGAAACAGAATTCAACCATTTTTTTAATGTATAAAAATTCAAAATTTTTTTCATCTCTCAATTCTTAACTATAAGGTCGTTTTCTAGAGATGAATATAATTACTCGCACCAACAGAAAATAAAGACGAACGCATAGAAAAAAATCTGTTTTAAAACACAATAACTTATTTTTTTCCTAAATAACTATGGTTCGAAGAGAAGGTCAATTCTTTAATTTCGGTGAAATATTATTTTTAACAGAAATAATCGATTTTATTTAAAAATGTGTTGAGAAGATTTTCATGAAAAAGACAATAAGACGGTCTGAAAATAAAATATGTATATATTGTACTATGTTAATTGGTATGTTTTTTATTATTTCTCTTTGAAAAGAAATCTCAATTTTAATTGCATTTTAACTGAATTTATAATTAAAGTTATAAATAAGAGTTTTAAGATAAAGTAATAAGCTTATTAAATTAATTTTCTAGACCGTATAAAACACTTGATTGAACATTTATTAGCTTTTATTATGCTTTACAAAACTAAAACTTCCGCAGAAAAAATTAATTGGATAACTTAATAATGGATAAATATCACTAGAATAATAATTCCTTATCATCAGCAATATATTTTATTAATACTTGTTTTAATTAGAAGATTTTTGGGAGAAAAACATAATGAGTATTAATTTTTTTCCTTATATTAAAACCATGAGTAATTTTAAATTAAAAAATACGTCATCTTGCAAGTTTTAATTTAAAAATATAAAAGACGCACCTGAGCACTTCTCCACATTGACTACCGATCTACTGAAATCAAGGCTTCTTATAAATATCCGATACTTAAGTGGCCGTCAAAGAAGGGAGATACACATGCTATTTTCCCAGGAGGTATAGTTGGTTATACTTAAGGGGACAAGGGACCTTTCATCTTGCTTTCTTGAATATTTTAATTTACATACGAAAGGCAAATAATTATTATTTTCTGGTACATTGAGGACACTTAGAATTCCCAATAAGTATTTTGCAAGAGTAAGACCTGTTTTTTAAAAAAAATTCTTCAAAAATCCTAGAATTTTTCAAAATGTTCCATGCGCATTTATTTCCTCCTGATTTCTTCCAAATTTCTTAAGTTTGATTATTGAAGTGTTTGTCTCAAAACTGTGCATAATTCTTTAAAACCAAATATTTTATCAAATTTAAAGACCCTAAAATAAAGTGAAAACATGCAAAAATATAGAGAAAATAACAGTCGAAAAAATTATTGAAAACATCAGATTCAAAGAAAAAAATTAAATGCACAATTATATTTATACCTATATGGTAAACTTATAATAAACAATTTAAAGTTTTTAATTGATATGGAATACGCATGTGTCATTTTGAACAATGTCAGCATTAAAAAAAATTAAAAACAGAAATTATTCTGCCAAAAAAAATCCTTGTTTTAATATCTAGGAATCCTCAATGTATTAAAAAAGAGAATTGATTATTCTCATTTTGTATATAGAGTTAAAAATTGAAAATTAAAAAAATTCAATGTTGAAGGTACCCTGTCCTCTTAATGCTTTTAAGATACAAAGTATGACAATAAAAGCAGAAAATATAGTTTGAAAGAACAATTAATCACAGCCTATAATGTTAATTCGTTTCTAAAAGTCCGTAATAAGTAATGAAATGTGATATCAGTTGTACAAATGGATATAAAATTATTTTTGATCCAACTTTATATTAAATCGATTCTTGCATATGTATGATTGAACGAAAGGGGAATATTAGGTCCACATAAGTGGGAAATTAGGCTCAGTAAATTTTACTGCCCGTTTTGTAACATAAGGATGCGAATCCTTTCCGTTTAAGCCAGTACCGTGCCATTGAAGAAAACAGGATAAATGAGAATGAAGAGCAGGATAATTCAAGAAGCTGGTCGTTATCATGTGTCAGTTACGGATTTGCCTTTAGAAATTAATTTTTCCCGAAAACCCTTTTTTTTTTTACATTTTGGAGACAGGAAGCAGTCAGCGGTATCAGGGATTCGCAAAGGTAGTAGAACGCACTGTTGTCTGCCTTTTAAGTTAATCTAATCATAACGAAAAGTTTATAGTTTTCTACAGTTTTTTTTAAATACCCGACGTAAAATTCATAATCTTGGCTTTTGTATATCAAAGTGGGGGAAATCTCCGGCCTGTAAGGAAATTCCTCTTAGGCCTTTATCACAAATATTAGGCTCAGCGGAATAGAGGTATAGGATACCTCAATTTTTAGACACTGAACTGTTTAGATAACATACAGGGGAATTTGTGAATTAAAAACGAGGTACATTTGAAAAACTAATAACAATTTGAAAAAAAAAATGAAATAAGAAATAGCATTTTGAACTTAAACTTGATATATTACTAGAAAAGTCTAAAAATATCTTTTGTGTAACCAGATAAATAAACATTGATCAATTTTGCAACTTGGACAAAATGGCGCCTAGACAAGTACAAAAGAAGTAACGAAATCCCAAAAGATAAAATTATTAAACATTTTAATGACTGGCAATTTCAAGTAATTTTTAAACCTTAAGGGACTGAAAAAGTTTTCTCTCGCCGATTGCCTTAAAATCATGATTTGTTTGACAATAGTATTATATACACGGGCACAAAGCAACAACTAAAAATTGTTTTTGTAATCAATAGCTTATTAATGGGAATTCATAATTCCTTAACTATACATTACAGGGAGTGATTAGGAATATTGCAGATAACTGCTCTTGAACAGAGTGTGCGTTATAATCGTTCACTGAATGAGGGGTACAAAAATCACCGCATTGAAACATATTTAAAGCTCTTTACTACATAAGAATTTGAAAATTTGGAGATTTTATGACTTTTTTTACGAGGACTACATCACTAAAAGACTTCTAACCAAGAATTCGCGCTTTATTATTGACATCATGCAGTTTAGCATTTTTGAAAAAAATTAGGCTTGATGTCCATGCAGGTTATTTTTTCTACTTACGAATTTCGCAGTACCTGAATTACTGCAAGGAAAACACCAAAATTTTCCCATGAATCCCAATATAGACCTTGAAGCACACACTTAAAAATTCTTTATTATGGAGGAATAGATATCATGCATAGATTATTATAAACCACTGTAGAATAACACCAGCGAAATTGATATATTATCGTCGATAACATTTAATGTAGTAATGATGATAACCTTCTCTAGAAAACGTGATACTTACTTTTTTCTCTATTAAAACTATAAACTGGTGTTTGAAATTTCCTTCCAAAAAAGAACAGAAAAAAAATTCATAACTACATAGACATATACTCAATGTTAACAGCTAAGCAACGCGATTAAGTACGAAATAGTGCGTAACTTGTAAACATGGGCTTTTTTTACAAAGGCCACAGTCACATTTCCATTTTTTTAATGTTTTTTTCTTCATTTAACATTTTCTCTAGGTCATTTTAGAATGGAGTTGTGAATGTATCACTAACACCCCTCATTAAATAATAAACTAGATTTTTTTTATAACTAGTTTGAAATATAGTTTTAAAAGAATCCAAAAAGGTTATGGAAACATACAAGGAGGAGAAAAGTGTTAGTAAAAAAGCACGTTATTTTTTATGCTGTACGTTATCTAGACAAATATCTTGACTATTATTCTGCTTTTATTAATGTTAGCTGTTATTACTATCAATATTTAAATTATTATTAAATGCATAAAAATTTAGGGCAGGCATGCTCTGAATGTCTGATCTTCTATTCCTAAATTGCCTTAATTACTTTCCCCTTATTTTGATATAAGACAACTTGAATTTCTTGAATACCATAATTTTCTGATATAACCCTTCTTTTTGTGTAATATTCCCTAATGTGTAAGCTGTCTTATTTTTGTATGGTTCAATAAGCTCCATATCAAGTTGTTTTTGAAAAATTTGTTCTTTACCTCTGAGATCTAAAAAATATATATTTCACGGGAAAAAATAATATTAATCCCACTAGTATTTTATATGTCATAAAGAAACTGAAATATCCCCTTAGATTCCCTTAGGTTGTCTGTACATGCAGCTGCCGTTTGTTTTTATTTATTTTTTTATAAATAGGGCAGTCCTTGTGGACCACAATGTACAGCACAAGGCTTACAGAAGTAAGTAGAAACAACAAAAAAACAAAGAAAAACAACAGAAAACAAACAAACAAACTAATTACAAACAAGACTAATTAAAAATGTGAATTCACTACGCAATCTGTTATGTGAGTGTAATATGATATAATTTCAATTTTGGTTGGGTTTCAGCACATAGGTTTTTTTCATAGCGGAAAATTATTGATTTGAGGATTACTCATCTATTCTCCCTATAGATATTTGTTTCCCAATTTGGGCGATACTGCCCCCAAGAGAAGCGTTGGAACAATCCAAGGGGGGTGTAAATTTAAATTGAGACTCAACTGCCACCAGTTCTGGCTGCAAAAACAGATACCGAAATTTTTCCCAGGATTATAAGCTTTGGTACAAACGTTTTTAATTTCATATCCTTTATCCTATTGAGTGGAACATGGGTTAAGTTAAGCACAAATATGCTTACTATAAACTGAAACGGACCCTAAGATGGCTAACTGCGATAATATATAATTTTAAAATGCCGTCGTGAAAACTAGAGTCGAATATTAATAAATTGATAGCAGCACGTTCATCCGTCTGGACGAAAATTTTAAAAATTCACAAAAAATAATCTTTAAAGTGCCGGGTGGGCAAAAAGTCCGTATAAACTTAAAAAATTCATAAAAACCGAAAAAATAACCAAAATAAAGAAAAAAAAGTTTGCAGGGTTAGCATCGCTAGGTCATGGGATTTTTTTTGAGACAGGAAAAAAAAACTCAAAAAACAGCCGACAGGTGGCGTTGACTTACACAAGTCAAAGAAAACATACTCAAATAACGAAAAGAATGCTTCTAAATCGTTTATTACAGCAGTAGGTGTTCCACATGACCCCCACCACAGGGAATAAGTCATTGAAGTCTAGTCACAAATCCAGCAACGGCAGAGTGCAGCAGGTCCGGATGTATACATGACACCTCTCGGCGGATCGCGAACAATGGTGAACTGGTTGTGGATTAGGCTCGCACGTTCTTATAGCCATCTCATTTGCATATGCCCAAGGAATTCGCTCGTACCAGCGCCACCTGTAGGCTGTTTTTTGAGTTATTTTTTTTTTTCGTGTCTTAAAAAAAAAAATCCCGTGACCTAGAGATTCTAACTGCAAACCTTTTTTCACTTTGGTTATTTTTCCGATTTTTATGAATTTTTAAAGTTTATACGGACTTTTTGCCCACCCGGTATAAATTTGCGCACACAAGTACAGTGATACAGGTTACATTCGGTTCAAGATCCGTGATTCTTAAACCAACTATAATACTCCATTTAATACCCAACATCTAACGGAATTCCACCTCTAACATTATAACTCATTGTGATTAGTTATAACGTTATTCATCGTTTTTAATTTAATATTATTCTTCGTTACTTTCATTTTTTGCTGTAATGCGAATGCTACTGCGGTTGAGTTTAATAAATAATTTTATAATTTCAAGCTTTTTTGTGTCTTATTTACAATATTTTTTCTTCACTACGTTGAAGGACACAGGTAGAAATATAAATAAATATAATTACAAGATAAAAAGAACATTTTATATACCATGTATTTAAATTTTCTGTTGAATCATATAAACTTGACAATTCTATGTATTAATAAATACTTTTTAAAATTTTTTTGATGAATTAACCCATCAACCTGAAATAAAATGAAGTTAACTTGCGTTTAACTTTTCGTTCCCGTCCCGGGCGATAGATGGCTGCACCAGTTTAAAAAGCAAAATTTACGGAAAATAACTGAAAATTAATTTCATTCTGCTTAAAGATGGTTAAAAGTATTAAAATAATGCATTGTCATCGTGTTCTGAGCTATTCTAACAGTTTCAAATGTCTAGCTAGTCGGGAAGTTAGTTAAAAATAGATTGCAAGATTTGGACTGGACAAACACACAAACACACAAACATACAAACAAACAAGAAAGCGAGTTAATAAAAACACGTAAAAAATTTGTCACTGCATCTCTATTTGTTCGCTTAAGATGGAAGATTTCCATAGGTGCACTGAGTAATTTTTTTTTTGTCTGAAAATTTTGGGATCCCCTGCTCTAGACGTAAGGCGCGTGAGTAAAGCTCTTCTAATTTCAAAATTTAAACGAAAATCTCTCCTAATTACATAGTTATTCCGATTACCACTTTTAAGTGTTATGACAGGTGTAGTTTCAACGGTATGGTTACGTTTTAAAATTCTTAAACAATTCCACCTTTAAGATATTGTTGAAGTGATCTATAAATTAACGGCAAGTAAACTTGAAAAATATTTCATTTATGAATATTAAAAAGTTAGATAACCGTTTATAATGCAAAATGATGTATAATTACACTGAGGGTAAGTTTCGAAAAGATTACGGCGACCACGGCTTTCGCCTATACGCCATTTCAAACTACTGACCGGTCACTACGTAGGAAAACCTGTATACGCAGTCGAGGGTTGATTTTCCAAGTTCGGAGCAGCTCATTTTTATAGGCTTGGGCGCCGGACGGACAGTACAGATCTGCCGACCAATTTAGGCAACCGTGGGCCCCTTACAATGAAAGTAAATTTAAATTGTTGCAATTCATTTAGATGAAAGTAGATGATGAAGCTCATCGGACGACGAGTTAAGGACCTGTTCACATAGGAGTCCGTTGAGTTGCGTTAAGGAAAAGATGACGTTGAGGCGAAAATAAACCAATCATAGGCGTTAAAAATTTCATTGCTAATCGTTTGGAGGCATATGATTGGTTTATTTTCGTCTCAACGTCATCTTTTCCTTAACGCAACGCAACGGACTCCTATGTGAACAGGCCCTTAGAATGGTGCAATTTGGATGGGTTAAAAAACTTGGATTTTGATCAGGAGGGATTTGAATCTAGTGAAAAATGTTTCAATGTTTTTTGTCAGAGGTGGAATGCCGTTAGATGTTGGGGGTTAAATGGAGCATTCTGGTTGGTATAAGAACCACGGATCTTGAACCGAATGGAACCTGTATCGCTGTACTTGTGTGCGTAAATTTATACTTACGAAATAAACTTATACGAAATTTATGTGCGTAAATTTATACTTACTTAAATTTACACTAAAGTTATTTTTATGTGAATTTTAAAAATTTTCATATTTTTTATAACATTTATTTGTTTAATATATAATTTTTTTACTTGGATATTAATCTTTACTCCGAATTTTTTAAATATAATGCCAGTAAAAGCATTTCGCTTTAGATGTGTGATTACTTCAAATTGAATTTTGTCATTCCCAAGCAAAATAATTCTTTTGTTTTAAATAGAGTTAGATTAAAATTAAGAACGTAACAAGTTACTAAAATTCCTATTTTTAGGTAATTAAAGTTGTATCGAAAATAACATGGAAGAAAATGTTTAAGACATCAGGTAAAAAGAGAAAAAGCTGTTATCAAGTCTGTATATCTGAATGATAGAAAAAAATTGAGATCGAATTACAATTAAGAATCTGAAGTACCAAATCTGAAACCATGTTTTTTAACAGACATACTAACTATTACAACACTAAGCCTCCTTCACTAATAATCCTCACTAATCATCTCCCTTAATGATCCCCACAATGTAAAGTTATTTTAGACCAACAACTTTAGATACTTATATTAAATTATTCCTTACAAGCGAATCGCTAATGTATAAATATAGATAACATACGCTATAAAAAATTAGTTTCTCACTCTAAATATTAATAACGACTTTTCATAACACGCAGCTTGTAATGAAAGAACGTGAAATTTATGTAACTATGTTCCTTATATTAATGAATAAGTAAATAATTAATAAAAGTTTCAGATATTTGTTACTTCCTGTCGTATATAGGAAATATGAAGGACAAAAAATGTCCATATGAAAGAGAACATAGTTTCATTCATTTGCATTTGATTAATAGTTTGCACATAATGCTCTTGTTAAGAAATATTTATTACTTTCGTAATTATCTGTCGCTATATATTACATAATAAAGAACGGAATATTTTTGGACAAAATAGTGAAAGTTGTTATAAAACACAATGCCTATTTATTTTTCATGAACATTCTATAATGTACATTTCCCTTCATATTGAATAAGCAATTATTATTTTTATAAAGTTAAATTCTTTCTATTTTGTAATAATGACTGGTAAAACTGAAGTACGGCTATTAAATTATCTGTCAAATTATTATCCAAGACTCTGGATGTGTACCTAGGTAAATAAATTATTTGGTTCTTTCTTCATATTCTCGTAATAGAAGTAAAAACATTTCATATTCATTATATGCAAGTGAGTAAAATAGTGCATGAAGCATAAAGGAGAAGTTAATCTGTCTTAAAAGTATCATATAAGTGCAATTAAATGGTGGAACAATAGCGCTTTAGAAAATAAAATAATTATCATATTTTACTATAAAATCCTAAAAGCATCTAATATATTATGAAGTATTTTGTCTAGTTTTGATTATACCGAAATGAAGAAATAATTGATTCGTTTAATTTTTAGAGGATGTAGATTCCTTTACAAAAATATATTTTTTAAATAATAATACAATGATAAAAACTTTCCATTACATGATAGAATCATTAAATAATTGTGTTAACTTTTATAAATTGTCATATTCACAATAATTCATTCTTTTCTGTAGTGATAATAATAATTTTAGGAATTATATACTGTTAGAAACTGGTATATCAACAAAATATTTCGCTTTTTAAATTTTCTCCCGACATTATAATTAAAAAGAAAATATGTCAAAGATTTAGATAAGCGAATGTTTTAAATATAAAGTTACATATACATACTTTTTGTTGCGATTTCTATGCTGAAGTTGAGTATTCATTTGATAAATTTCCACAGGATATTTCCCTTATTCTTATAAAATATGTAAATAAAATTATATTAGACAGTGTAGGAGTCAATCAAATTGAAAATTTAATAAATTTTGTACTTTCGTTACTTTCGAAGTCCTTTTTATGTAATTTAAACAAATTTATTAATCTAAATGTTAATCTAGAAAGATATGTCAGGAAATTATCTTTGTTTTTATGCAAATTTTGAAAATATCATTAAATATTCAGGACATACACAAAAATGCCCATTTATTGCTTTCATGTATTGAAAATTTAAAATGTAATTCATAGCCATGGATCAAAACAGTTTTGGGATTTCTGTCTGCTAAAATTATATCCTCTAAATATAATTTTTTAACAGTCGAGACATGTATATAAAATCCGGCGAATTTCTCAAACGAAATTAAACATCTTATGATTTTTCTCTGCTTAAATTTTATCCTGTAAACATATATTTTTAATAGTTGGCACAAGTATAAACCCGTATATACATGTTAAATTCATGGATGTTAAAGTACACACACTTTGCACCTGCATAGGTAATGAATTTTGAGGCAACAATACAACTTAATTAAGATGAGATTACTTAGGGAATTTACTAAACTATTCTTCTTTTCTTTTCACTGTGCTTCAAGGATAGATTAAATTTTAAAATTCATTCAATTCTATGATGAGACCAGGTTTGTATTGTAAAGTTGTCTAATATGTTCTTTTAATCTGAAATAACTGTCATAGTGCAATTACAAGGACCTGAAAAAGTGCATTCATCAAGTTTGCGTCTTCAAGAACTCTAGATTCTGTACCGTAATTCATGATAGACAATGGTTCTTTTAGTTGTGCTCTTCCTCAGTCACCAGGAAAATTTAGAGAAATTCCACATTGGTATTCTTTCTTCTCCAACCTACTTATTGGCTTACTGGGGACGATAACAAGGACGAAACTTAGATAATCCGAACCTTAGATTTTTTTTTGCAATCATAAGGCAATACTGCCTTGTGTCATGTCATTTCGCCTATCTTCGCATGTATGGATGTCATTCTGCTTAGTGTTTGAAGGAGGAATCTGAATTTGCTCTCTAAATTCCTGCAGAGTAAAACTTTCAGTAATAGATTGGGGAAAATTCAACAAGTTTCTTATCTATGACTTAATACATGCAGCTGTATTTCCTATTACTGATAAAACAAAAGGTAGATCAGTAGGTTGTGTTGATCATTTGTGAAGAATATATGGTTGCATTGGTGTGTGAAGATGTGGAGGCATTTGTCCGGAAAGTAGAAGGTTCCGGGATCAGTTGTATTCACAATAACTACTTAACTGCAACAGTAGTTTGTTTAAATAAATAAATATTGAAAAAATATTAGTACGGGAGGTAGAGTGCGCTGCAAAGCTTCATGTAGTTTGAAAAGAAGCTAAAGGGAAAATATTAAACAAACCGTTTATCACCACTTTCTTTGATACCGCAAGTAAAGGGTAGATGAAATAGATAGCCTGCAGCAACTAAATTAACACAGCGCTCTTAACCGCAACTCATCCGTACAAATAGGCTGACTTTAGCTCAAAAATATCTCCCTTCATCTTACTACTCCGTCTGATAACTATTTCCCTACATGTGTCATTAACACGTCTATATAATTCTTGAATCCACTCAAATACCAACTTTTAGGCCTGATGTTGATTCCTTCCAACCCACATCACTTTGCTGAGACAAACCTCTCCAGAGCTAGCACGCAGGAATTTACTCTGTTGACCCATTCTCTCTGTTCCATCATACTTCTGAATACTCACATCTTCGATAAGTTAATCTTACAGCCTTGGGTGAATGCTGCACAAGGTCTTGAAGAATATGGCACCAAAATATATTGGGAGCTAAAATAACTAAAGATGAATCTGAAAATAAAAATACCAATATCATATTGATCACAATTTTGAATTACACAGGCCAACGATGAAAAAACTTTTTGAATAAATTTGCATTATTCTTGTGGTTTTTTAGTGTGCTGAAACCGAATATGACAATAAAAAAGCCGCATCACCCACCATTTTTTTCCCATTTCAACACTCAATATTTAAAGAAATGATATTTTTAGCGAATTCAACGCCATAAATTAACCGAAAGCAAAGTGGTTTTACCAAATTCCCATGTTTCTTATGAGAATGGTATACTAGGGCAAGGGATCAACATTGGTCTAGAAAAATCTGACCTGCAAGAAAATATTTAAAGCCTGGAAAGAAGAACATTCTGGGCAAGAACCTCGTGGACCCGGAAAACATTCTGCTACCACCTTTAGACATAAAATTAGGCCTAATGAAACTGTTTGTGAAATCCTTACCCAAAGATGGAGAATGTTTCAAGTACCTCTGCGAGAAGTTTCTTCGTCTATCAGAAGCAAAATTGAAAGAAGGCGTGTTTGTTGGGCCTGACATCCAAAAAATGGTGTTCGATCCCAACTTTTAATCAAAAATGACTTTAAAATAGAGGGAGGCTTGGGATTCAAGTAGATTCTGACCAAGTTCTTAGGCAACAAAAAAGGCCAACGTTATATTTCTATTGTAGCCAACATGCTCGAAAAGTTCATATTTTTTATGGTATGTTCGGTTAATTTCCTAGTTTCCGACGAAGTCACATTGTGACAAAACTGTAGGTGATAGAAAAAACTGAGGTCAGATACGGATTCAGCACCAAAAATTACATAAGATACAGCTATTTACGTTAAAAAAGCTTTCAAAAAGTTATTTTTCGTTGGCCTGTGTTATGTTTAGATATTTAACCGTAAAGCCTTCTGATTGCATCTATGGATACTAACTAATCTTGTATCTGTTCCTAGATACAGGAAAATTCAAATTCATGTACCTTAAATCTATTTAAGATGCAAAAAAGTTATGAGAAAAGTTAACAATATACACCAATTTTTATCAAAAGCAAGCATGAATTTTCAAGTTAAATCTATTTTTGAAGCTCTATAAATTGTATAACTATTTCGGGATGCTGAAGTGTGTATTATAATTACGAGTAAAAAATAATATACTCATTTCAGTAATTTTTAATAAAGACGCAGTTTTTGTTTGAAGGATACTGTTTGTCAAGTATAAAATCACTCTCATATGAAACATGACATCACTGGGATTCTGATTTTGAATTCCTGTAGTTATATAAGCTTATCTTCTGTCGCTTGGGGTTTTCTTTGCAAGTAATATCAATGAAGTTTATTTATCAAGGGAAGCCTTTAGAGGAAAAATACTGATAAAATGAGTTATATTCATTACCGGCGTGTTCCTTCTCCATATCTGAATAACACCCATCTCCATTTCTAAGTTTCAGTAAACTTAATTTACTAGGAAACTAGACAGATTTCATAAAGTTACTGTAGGAAATACATTTTTTTAGTTGGTAATAATTGATATTGCTTTTCTTTTTTGTTTGGGATGATAGTTCATTCCGTATATAAATGCCAGATAATTTACTGAATTACGGTTGTCTATAACAAAACTTTTATGTGTGTTTGCGTGTTCGGATTAACTTTAAATCATTGATGATGTAGTTCTATTTTATATAATGTTATTAAATTCTGAAATATATCCATCCTTTATAAAATGATAAAAATTACAGACAGCTAACTCAGATTATACTTCTAGACATGCAATCCTATATATTCATTATCTTTATGTAATAAAGAGTGTTAAGCTGTGTAGTATCGTCTTCCAAGGGATGTTTCTATAAGAAAAGAAAGAAGAGATAATTTTCTAGTCATAACATAATATTTGAGACTGTCTTTTCTTATAACAAATAATTAAAAATAACTGCTTTCATTTCTAACAACTGTACTTACAGGAATCTCAAAAGAAAAGAATTTTGACTTAAACGATTTTAAAATTTTTGGTATTATATTATAAAATGCAGTACTTTCTCATTGATAATGAGGATTTAACAAGGATTATTAACATTACTGTTATGTTTTCGGTCTTACTGAAAAAGTAAATTTTATGCTATGTCATTTGATTTTTCTTTCGACAGAATCCTATATGTAAATTTCATAGCTATATGTTCAAGTTTTTTACTTGCAGATTTTGCCAGATTTTTAACTCGTTCCGACACCACATGTTTTCTGAAGGGCAAGTGAGGCAAATAGTTTTCATTATTGTTTACAATTAATCGTGGTAAATAGAAACGACTTATTTAAAGAAATTATTAAAATGGACATTGCTACATATCTGAAACTTTGATAAAGGTATTAAAGAACTCTTATTGCTAATTTTCTAAAAATAACAAGGTTTTTCATATAGCACGTGAGAGAAAATTTTACCTTATTTTTTTCGTATTTCTTTTGCATGCAAAAAAAATGATCAGCTACGTAATGATAAATTATCATGTTCGTCCGTGGTATTTCATTATGGATCATGAACTTTCCATCAAACCTGTAACTTTAGAAATGGTATCAGCATCAGTTAATTGAGAAATAAACACAGTTTGAAAGCCCCTTAAAAAGAAATTAAATATATAAAATACTGATAAGTTTATAAATCCACTCTCTGTCTAGATAAATATTACAGCATTTTCCATAAATTTGTTACGGACTTTATTCCGTGACTGACTTATATGCATGGAACACAATTTGGGGAAATTAAAAGATTAAAAAACGAATGAAAATGTGGATAATCCATAATGTTAAATTATTTACAAAACTTGAGAAAATAATAAGTAGTATTTTACAAAATGGAAATTTTGCTTAAAATGTTTTAAATTATTATTTTTTCAGGTTAAACCCTAAAGCGTATAAAAGGAGAGTTTTATATACAAATTACTTATACAAATTACTCTTTAAGATACACATTACCTCTCACCCCTCGCTCACTGAATAAACTCCTAACATTTGATCGATCGACAGCGAAATAAAATTTAATTGATGACACAGATTTTTCAAGCAAAAGGTTTAAATTAAGTTAAATCGTTACCGTATAATCAATTACTAATGTTTAAAAAAACGAAGAAAAATTGCTCTTCCCTGATTTAGCTCAACTCAACGCAAACAGTAAAAGATGCTTCCGAGAATGGGCGTGTACCGAGAATTTTGCGATAAATCTGCGATCAGTTTCCTCAAAGGAATTGGACTGGAAAAGGGAAGTATTCAAGATTCTGATTTAAAGCGCCATTACATTAATCGCTCATGATTTCTTTTCCCTTTAACGAAACGTAATTGTCATCCATTTCAAGGACAACTTAACGACTTTCCTAACACCTAAACGACTTCCAGGAGGGAGATGGCTGAACCCTCGTGGGAAAAAAAAAGAGAGAACTCCTGTCTCGACTGTATAAAGATAAAAAGCTAAAGGTAGACAGGGGAGGCAAATATTAGTTATTTCCTATATGGACAAGTATTTACAATAAGAAATGTGTTAAAAGACATCAAAATCAAGAATTTTAAAAGGAAAAAAAACTCAGTTAATCTAACGACTGATATATAAAGAAAATACCAAAAAACAAGAGTTTTATTTTTTGTAATATACACTGTTGGCCATCCAAATTGCAACACCAAGAAAGACAAGAGATATCACAACAAAATTTATTTTGTAGATAACATGTTGATCAAGTATCAAATGATTAAATTTATAGACTTCTGTGAAGTGTGGTTCCTGCCAAGATCAGTAGCCAGAGTAGCCGCCATTGTTGGAGATCACCGCTGCCACACGCCTCGGCATTGATTCAAAGAGACTTTGAATGAGTTCTTGCGGTACAGCAGACCAAGCAGCTTCCACACGTTGCCAAAGTTCATCTGCTGTGGCAGCTGGGGATGGAATCTGGGTCAATCGTAGAGCAACCATGGACCACATGTTTTCTATCGGCGAAAGATCCGGAGGGCGAGGCGGCCAGGGAAGCAATTCAATCTCGCGATTGACGAAGAACCGTTGGACAATGCGTGCCACGTGTGGTCGCGCATTATCCTGTTGAAATATGGCTGTGGGCAAGCCCTGAAGGTAAGGAAGGACAACTGGCTCCAACACCTCGGAGATGTAGCGCTGGCTGTTTAAAGTACGGGCAATGCGTACTAGAGGTGTGCGAGAGTGATATCCAATACCGCCCCATACCATAATACCCGGTGCAGGGCCAGTGTGGCGGTGCATAACGCAGCTGTTCAGCATCCTCTCTTCACGGTGTCTCCAGACTCGAATGCTACCATCGTGGTGTTGCAGACAGAAGCGGGACTCGTCAGTAAAGACAATTTCATTCCATTCTGCCGTCCACATCCTTCTGTCATCGCACCATTGGCGGCGGAGACGTCTGTGGTTCTGCGTCAAGGGTAGACAAAGCAATGGACGTGTTGCGGACAGACCACTCTGCTGTAAACGGCATCGAATGGTACGCGCAGACACTGGATGATGCGTTACAGACTGCATGTGCTGTGCTATGGTTCGAGATGTGACTGAGCGATCCGTCACTGCCATGCGCTCAATTTGCCTGTCATCACGTGAAGTGGTGCTCTGAGGTGGATGCGATCGAACACGCCGGTCCGTCGTACCCTCCTGCATCCAACGATCACATATCCGCATTACAGTTGTTTGGTTTCGTCCAACACGACTACCGATTTCCCTGAAAGATAATCCACAATCTCGGTAGGCCACTATCCTTCCTCTGTCGAACTCGGATACTTGATCAAAAGATGATCGCTGTTTTCGACGAGGTATAATTGATCGTTTTTTGGAAAAAAACACAAGAAAAATACAATTGCCGAACTTGAAATCGTCGAAATCTCCAAGCCTTAAATAGCGCTTTGAAGTGGCGCCACAGGCGCACGTGATGTGCGTCTGAGCTGAAATTCTAATCATTTGCATATCTCACCTCCGCTAATGCATGTTGTAAATTTCATGTTATTTGCATGTTTCCTTCAGGGTGTTGCATTTACAGTGGACAGCAGTGTATAATAATATTGTGGTAAGGTTTTCAAAATATTGCTTTCCGAAAATTATATGCAACTAGTTGGTACCCGACAAAACATGACGGCTAGATAGTAAATAAATGTACTAATACACAAATTATACTTAACACATCATTGCCAAATGTTGAAAATCATACTGCGCAGAATCAAATTCATGTTTTTAAGCGGCCTCGAGCTTAGTATCTAAAGCCAAATTTTTAAATGTCACTGAGTTTGCGCAGAAAGCAATGTTTTAAATTGTAATTTATTGCTAACTAAACAGAACGAAATAAAAATTTTCAATTAAGTTTAATCTTATAGTTCACAAAAATAATTATCATATAAATAATAATGGCGGAGAGAGATCTAGAGAAACTCCTGGATAAACGTGTTTATCTTTAAAACGTGTCAATGAACATGCGCAGAAACAGCGAGTTTCTAAAGACAGATATAAACTTGCCACTGAGCATGTGGAGAAATCAATTTTTAATTGTAAATTTTGGCTAATTAATAGAAATTGCTTTTACAAAAACCAAATTTAAAAAATCTACAAATCACAGTCTTTCGTTTAAGACCAAAATGAAGTAAATTGATGCAGTAGTTTTCTCTCACGGACTGTCCAAAAAGTCGGATTTGCAACTTAAATATATAGATTGAAATGCATATCATATTGATGATACGTATATTTTTTCATATCATCATATCGATTTCAGTATGATTCATATTTATTTCAGTAGATATTAAAACTTCGTTTCCCATTGGCGAATTTTTAGCCAGGTCTGGGACATCCTTTTCAACAAGCAATTTTGATTATAATGATATTTTTATTTCTAATTAGCAGTCTATTTTTCCTTAGCAATAATTGTTTTGTCTTCTTTTAATTCTGAAATATTCTGATATCATTTTGACAGAAAAGAACATGTTTAGTGATGAAAAGTAGTATTTATAGGAGCAGTTCTATAACAAAGACGCAAATAGTGTCTTACACAATGAAGTCACAATGAGAGAAGGTCTTTTTTCAGAAGGAGAGAAGAAAATTAATATTTAATTGAATATCATTTTAAAAATTAATTAAAATTACTAATACTAAGCCTATTTTTTAAATGCAATTAACTGCAATTTGCAGTAGTTAAATGACCTCTGGGGTCTTGAACTTATCGTCTCCCGAACTAAAATTTATCAATAAAACAAACACCTCTCTTCTATTGTATGTATTGATTTAATGACTAATCAGCATTCTGTTTTTAGTAACAGTTTTATGACTTCAAAAATGAAAGTATTTAATCTGTATAAAACTTTAGTAAGACAGATTATTCTATATTGCTGCGAATGCTGGCGCCCTAAATAAATCTGATGAGATGAAACAAGTGGTGGGATTCAGCCGGTTTGCAACAGTGGTAGGATTCAGCCGGTTTGCAACAGTGGTGGGATTCAGCTGGTTCTGTAGAACCGATACCTTATGTTGGTATCGGTTCTACGAACCGTTTGCTAATGAGCACCAGCTGCATCATTCAAAGGACAAATATTTAAAAAAAATAAACCTACCCTACACCGGGCAGCCGGTCCAGTCTAATCAGTAAAGGATGGAATCCTACTCCTGCAGTGCAAACATTGTTAAGAATAAATCACATAGCCTATGTATGATAAAAGCAATGAAAATGCAAAGTGAGGACGCCAATCAAACAGCAATGTGTAAACATCTTCAATACTAGTTTATCAGGCATTTAATATTTTATAACTATTTTTTTAAACATAATGTAGTTTCGCGTACCTCTTATTATTTTTATTTGAGTCATTAAAGCATCTATATATTTAAGTTACTAAGCCGACTTTTTGGGCAGTCCGGGAGAGAGAACTACTGCATCAATTTACTTCATTTTACTTTTAAACGAAAGATTGCAATCTGTAGATTTGTCAAATTTGGTTTTTGTAACTACAATTTCTATTAATTAGCGATAATTTACAATTAAAAAATTGATTTCTGCGCATGCTCATGGGCATGTTTAAATCAGTCTCTAGAAACTCTCTGCTTTTGCACATGCTCAGTGGCATGCTTTAATGCTAAAAACGGTTATTCCGAGGAGTCTCTCTAAATCTCTCTCTGCCATTTTTATTTTTATGATACTTATGTTTGTGAAATATATGATTAAACCTGATGGAAATTGTTTATTTCGCGCTGTTTAATTAGCGATAATTTACAACTAAAAAAAATTGCTTTCTGCGCATGCTCAGTGACATTTTTAAATCTTGCTTTAGATACTCACTAAGCACGAGACCGCCTAAACACTTTAATTTGTTTCTGCGCATAATTATGAATTTCAACATTTGGCAATGATGTGTTGAGCATAATTTGTCTATTAGTACACTTATTTACTATCTAGCCGTCATGTTTTGACGGGTACCAACTAGTGAATTATTAAACTACCTTTCGGTATATTGTTTGGTATACTTAAATTCGTCATTAGGACATAGAACGTGTTGTTAATTTAACCTGTTTAATTGTTTTGAATCTCACCACAAGATGAAACTCTTAGATTTTGAGCGAAAGATTCTACGCAGAATTCGAGGTGCAGTACGAGAATATAACATCTGGAGAATACTTAATAAACATGAATTATACCTTAAGTCCTGGCAACCATATATAATAAGTGTAATTAAATTTTATATCAGATGGCTCGGCCATATTTATAGATAAAGACATTGACTCTGTTAAAAAACTGACTTATAAAATGGAATGTACTAGAAGAAGAGTGATACCATTTACTAGATGGATTTATTGTGTCGAGAGAGATTTTAAAATCGCTGGAATTTACCGGTGGAGAATATTGGCTTCTGACAAGGCTGGATGGAGAAAACTGACTGGGATTGCTTTCGCCTGAACCAGGCTGTCGTGAGGAGGATGATGAAGAAGAAGAAATGAAACTATCATAGAAGGCCTTTTTCTTTCTTATTTTGTATTGCTAAAAAAATGAAATAATAACACAGGTTTAACAAAATTAAGCCCTGACACCATTACTGCTGATTCTTAGGTATCCGACTTCCTGAATCCGAATATATACATCCCCCTTTTTCTCTCATCACCCACCGTTTTAGGGAAGCTCCCTCCACGTATTTTTATCACTTTTCGATAATTTGGAGGGGAGAAAAGGATTATTTTAGCCTTTACAATTCTTCTGATGAGCTAGAGAGGTGAAAAGTTCTAAAACATGAACATCTGTAGCAAGGAGGTAGATTTGGGGGGGGGAGATTTGCCCCCTTAAATTGTAAAACAATCATTAAAAATGATCGACTTTCCGGCTTTTTCGTAATTTTTTCATTTATTTTCTACATATTTCAGCTTTTAGCCCCCTCCTCCTCTCCCAAACATTCCCCAAAAATTAAAATATATAGGAACAATAATAAAAATATATAGCAACGGTTCGGAAGATTCAATGTACCACGCTGGCGCCCTCAGTACCTCGCGAGCACAGGTTTGCACAGGAATTTTCATGATTTGGCAAGTTTAAACTTGCGTTGCTCTTGTCGCTATAATCCTGCACTGTAATCCTTATCTTCCCTCAATACATCTCTCAGTTTTCGTACGTCTCCTTCATATTCACAGAGTATGTAACCGGGACTGATGGTAACTCATTCCCATTGGCCAACGGAACAACTTTTAAATTTGTCTTTGATGAGTCTTTAAACAGTAGTATCCATTTGTTTGGGTCACATGGCATATTCAGTTCTATTATCAATGCATATGGATTAAGGCAGAACACTAAGCCTTCATCTTCCGAAAAAAGCAATTTCAGGGTTGACTGCCTGATTCTATAAAAAGAGATTTTTACTTTCTTTTCTAAGAGATTCAACTACTGAAGTCGAGATCCAAGAAGTTGAGATTTACTCTTAGGTAACTCCAAATTCCTGAGATCATTCAATTCCGACTGAGTAATGAGGTGAGGTTGTCGATGAGCTGAATCAGCTGAAAACTCTTCACCATCGGTGGACGTATCATTTGATGGTCCAGGCTGTGGCTCAAGTCTTTCAAATCCGTTTCTGGCTCTAGAGTATAGGTTTTGGGGGCACTCGGATTGGCAAAGATTCATTCTGAGGAACTGGTCTTAGATCTGAAGGGATATTAGGATACTGAATTGTATGCTTACTTTTGCTAGAGAACCCGACGGCGGAAGTCATACAAAAGGGACAATATGTGATATGACAGAGAGGTTCGCGCCAAACCATGGGCACAGGAAATGACATTGATTTAGGGCTATCTTTACAGTGCAGGACAATAGTGACAAGAGCAGTGCAAGTTTAAACTTGTCAAAACTATATATTTTTATTATTGTTGCTATATATTGTTGCTATATATTTTTATTATTTGGGGGGGTTGGAGGAGGATGAGGGTGGGGCTAAAGGCTAAAATATGTAGCAAATAAGTTAAAAAATTGGGAAAACCACCGAAAAATCGATAATTTTTAATGATTTTTTTACAATTTATCGGGGAAATCACACCCCATATCTACCTTCTTGCTACAAATGTTCATGTTTTAGAACTTTTCACCTCCCTGGCCCCTCTGAAGAAATGTAAAGGCTAAAATATTCCTTTTCACCCCTCCAAATTATAGAAAAGTTATGAAAATAGGTGGAGGGCCTCCCCCGAAAATGGTGGGTAATGGGGGAAAACGGTGTTATATTCGGATTCAGGAGGTCATTTTACGTAAGAATCAACAGGAATGGTGTCAGGGCTGATTTTCATGAAACCAGTGTAATTGACTTAAACTGATAGTATGTTTTAAGGATTTTTTTTCTTTTTTCGTTACTTTTTATATGGGAATAAATGCGTTTCTTCTTAAAAAATATCTTCATTACGTTCGTTATAAATCTGCTGGACCGTCACCAAGACGGCGATATGTTGATGACACCTATAACTGTTAATAAACCTATATCTCTGTTATGACACCTATATCCCTGTTTTTAATAGGAAACGCGTTTATGCACATATAAAAAGAAACGAAAAATGCACAAAATCCCCTTAGAACATAATGACAGCTTGAGTGAATTATTATTTTGTTTTTAATAAAGACTGCGATCTCTTTCTCTCATTTTATCTGTCATCTCCTTTAACTCTTCAACTCAGAGTACTCTAAAATAGAAATTTAATAATTCTTGAATTTTTTTTCTATTTTAGTCTCTAAAAAAATTTTGGTTTATCGGGAACCTTTCGCTGTTTTCTCACCCCGTAATAATAATCATCCCCAAGAACAGAAATTATCTGCTTTATGCACGTATACATACCGTGTGAAACAAGACAAATCTGGTTTGTTATCACTTACCTCTGAAATCAAATACAGTGAAACTTTTCTAGCCGGCCACTCCTCTAAATAGCCATATTTTTTTCAAAACCGATTAAAGACTCTAGAGATTCATTGTTATGGAAGAAACCTCTTTTCGGTGGCCACTCCTTATAACTGTCTTTTTTCTTCGGAACCATACCTGACCGCCATATAGAAGTGTCACTGTACTTGAAACTAATTTCCTTAACTCACTGTTATAATATTTCTGTGATTCATTAGTTTATTTTTTTTAAGATTAAAGAAAACTAAAATACCATCTCGGACTAAAAATTTTTCTCCTCTTTGATAATACTGTGTTGATCTGTGTGTGTTACAAAATTCCCAGTTGAAATTGCTTGATTTATTTTTAATGTTAAATTTAAACTTATTAGTAAATTACAAATTTCTTCCAAGAAATATATTATCCATATTGATAATAAAAGGGATATTTATTTTATACCATGTGATTGCAGCCTTGTCTGCACTGCCTAAAAGTTTCGACTCAAAGAGCATAAGAGTTATGCGATAAAAAAAGAAAGTTCCCATTCGTAAATTTCCTCCCCTTTCTTGAGACTCAGGTCGTAAGTTTGTTTTTCCAGATGCGTGTATCCATCGCACTCCCAGTTCGATTTCTCAAATGCATTATTTTGAAAACATCTACATAACTCGGAACTGGATTTTTTTTTAACAAGAACAGTTCAGCCCTTTATTCTAATGTATGTAAGGGGAAATTATGTTCAACTATTCCCAACTGTTTTATATTTTACCAATTTTTTTCTGTTTTGTCCCTGATATTTCTTAATCTCTGCTTCTTGATAATCCGAGCGTTAGAAGTTTCTCTGTAGTGGAAAGGCAATACACCCTTGTGTCAGGTCATTTTGCTTGTCTTCGCTTAATGTGTGAGCGTTCTCTTGCTCTGTGTCTGTTGAAGAAAGCTGAATTTGCTCTCCAAACTTCCCTAGATTAAAACCTTCGCTTATTTATAATGGCAAATTTGACAGCTTTCTAATCTGTGACTTAATTTGTGCAGCTATATTTCCTATTATTGGCATTCTGTCAATTACCGCATTCACATGAATGTTGTTCGTGTATATATATATATATATATATACACACATACGAGTATCTCTCTCTCTCTCTCTCTCTCTCTCTCTCTATATATATATATATATATATATATATATATATATATATATATATATATATATATATATATATATATATATGTGCGTGTGTGTGTGTGTGTAGATGTATGTATGCATGTATATTATGGAGGCTGCGGTGGTCCAGTTGGAAAGAGCAGCGGGCCAGTGATCTGAACGTCTCTGGTTCGATACTCTACGCTGACAAAATCAACCTCGGTGTACTCTAAAGGCGGCTGGTACACGTAAAATCTGTCGTGGTTGCAATGTCCTCCATGTTCTCAAAACTTACCTCTGGAGGTGCGGGATCAAGTGCGGGATCAAGCGGGGTCCTCTAGCCAAGTCAGACTCCGATCCTTGTGGTGCTAGATTAAAACCGGAGCCGCACCACTCAGCCCATTAGCCTATAATAGCCTTGATCTGATGTTGCTGTCCTTCAAGGGGCATAAGCAACACCAACAATAAGAACATGTATGTATGTTCCAGCATAACTCTGGAATACATGCAGGAATTTCAACCAAACTTGGTACACATATGACTTACAGTCTGGAAAAAAATACTGAGGGGGTAACACAACCCTAAAACTAGAGGTCTAGAGGTAGGAATGGGAAGGGTTTGACATCTCAAAATAATCGAAAATCACTGATGTTAGCGTCAAATCAATAGTTTTCGGGGCCGCTGAGATGAATAATGACACTCCCAGTGCCGATTAATTGCAAGATCAGACCAATAGGCATATAGTGGAGGGGGGAAATGACCGAAGGCGGTGTGGAATCCATAGTTTTCTGGGTCGCTAATGTGATTGGTGACATCCTCGATGACATATAAGCCCAAGATTATTGCACTCCTTGGGGTGGGAAGGTAGTGACATTTATGAAAGCCGAGATTAGTGTTAAATACATATTTTTCAGGGTCACTGAAATGAATGGTGAGACTCCAGATGCCAAGTTCCCCTGTCCAAGTTCAGCCCCATCGGCATGACTGGGAAGGGGAGAAAAATCAAATGTCCAAAATGACCGATGTAAACCGAGATGTCCCAAATACCTGGGTAACGTCGAGCAAACAACTAGTGTGTGTGTTTGCATATATATATTTTTATACAACCATTGTCCAGAAAGTTAGGTGAAAGACGTCATACTGCTCACGGTCGTAAGAGTTTGCAACTGGCGCATACCGTGCCGGGCAGGTGAAGATTGTCCTGAACCAGTTCCTGAGCGGCGGCGTTGCGAGTTTGCTCATCGTGTGGAAACAGTTCAGTGTAGAGTGAAGGTGTTGTTCGCTCGGTTGAAATTCAAAATGGATCAGCGAACGAATATGCTGTTCTGTTTAAAACTTGGAAAATCAACGAAAGAGACTCATGAAATTCTGCTAAAAGTTTTCGAAGAACGTGCTGTTTTCTTGAAGTGCGTGTATGAGTGGTTTAATCACTTTCAAGAAGAGCGGGACACCATTGAAGACTCCCCCCGAAATGGCCGACCTGCAACGACACGCACCCCGGACAACGTACAGAAAGTGAAATAATTGTTGGCCAAGGATCGTCGTGTGACAGTGCGAATGATAGTGGAGGAAGTGGGAATTGGTCATGAAATGGCCCACGTCATACTGACTCAGGATTTGGGTAAATGCAAGCTTTGCTCCCGACTTGTGCCCCACAATTTGACGTCGGAACCGATGCAAATTCGGCTTGACGCCTGTGGAGACTTCATCGACATGGCGGGTCGAAACCCAAATTTCCTGAAAGTCATTGTCACGGGTGACGAGACCTGGTGCCTGAAGTACGACCCCGACTTCAAGCGTCAGAGTATGGAGTGGCGGGGTCCAGGGTAGCCGAAAAGCAAGAAGGTGCGAAGTGAGAAATCCCGCATCAAGACAATGCTCGAGGGGTTCTTCGACTCTGAGTATCTCATCCATAAAGAATTCCTCCCTGAGGGCATTCCTCCCTGATGGCACGAATTGTGTCCCTGAATCACCAATCCTACTCCCCATACTTGTCGCTCCCGGACTTTTTTTGTTCCCCAAATTGAAATCCGCTCTGAAGGGCCATAGATTTTGGGACATTTCGTACATCCAACGTAATGCTTCAACCCAACTGAAGGCCAGCTAAAGACGACGACGGCAGGAGTTTCCAAGAATTGTACAGCCGTCCCCAGATGTTCATTACCGCCTACGGAGATTACTTCGAAGGAGAGTAACCGCTTTTTCATGTAAGACAACAATCCATTGTAACTCTAGACACATTCACCGAACTTTCTGGACAAAGGATGAACATATATATATATATATATCCTCTAGAGCCCCGAATCTAAAATAATGTACTTTATTCACAATTTTTAACTTTATCGAGCATAAATAGCATTAAGTGAAACAAATATAAACAAAAAATTTCAATTCAATATTTTTAATTATGTTAATTAATTGGTACCTAATTGGGTACCTTGAGTTTCAATACAGACAAAAATCAGTCACTTCTCATGGAATTCTAAGAAACGGTTTCTGTTTTGTAAGTTCAAAAATAGATTACATTTAATGCATCTAACTCTGGATTTTCCTTTACAGCCTGAATTGCAGCATTTCTTCTGATTTTGCAATTTGGACTGCACTGGGAAATGCCCCATTTTGTCATACCTCATATGATTGCCTGGTATGGGAATCACTTTTTGGACATTTTTCGCTGAACTGCCTTCTTCTAATAATTTTGAGGTTTCTTTAAGAATTAAACTTTCTGCAATTACAAGTTTGAATTGTATCAATTGTAGATAGTCTTTTCTTAGCACCTGACTTTGTTTGCAATGGCGTGGGTAGAGTATGCATTACACGTTGCCATGTCAAGGAAATGTGTAAAAATACGCATTGGCCATATTTTGGTGCGTGTTGAAATGTGATATGAAATAAATCTATCCATTTGATCTACTCCACCCATATATTATATGCTTTCACAGCAGCAGGTTGCTTGAAATCTACCCTTCTTTTTTCTTCCTTGCTCCATCTCTTGCAAATTCCTTCTGGGTTGATGCAAAATGCACTGGACAACATCAATACCGACTTATTGTCCTTCCATTTGACTAAACAGGCTTTTCCGCCTTCACGAATTCGGAATTTAAAAGAGCCTCTTTCCATATCTCGATCTTGAAGAAAATTAGCTGCAGTACCATCAGTTCGTTTGCTCATTACGGTACCAGTCAAAAAAAATTATGGCAATAAGGTAATCAAGAATTGGTATACCTGTGATAAACCTGTCTGTAAAAGATGAAAAATTGATGTTTGTGGCACTGTACTAACTAAATGCTTTACTATAGCTCCTCCTAAACCATAAGATGTCTTTTCCTCTGTTGGCAATGTAACAAAATCCAAAACTAACCCATCCTGTGTAGTACAAAATTTTTCAATCCTATAGGGTTAGGCTTTGATGGGACATATTGCCTCATGGCACAACGACCAGTAAATGGGATCATCTGCGCATCAATGGACAAACATTTTTTCCGAGGCAGATCTTTTTCTCTTTTTCCTGTCTGGTTTGGAGCAGCAGGTAGTACCTTTACAGAAGTAATTATTTCTTCTCCATTGTGCACAGTGTTCACTTTCAGGTTCGAAATTCTCAAGGAAATCAGGATCATCAGTATCTGATAATTCTCTAACACTTTTCGCAAGAAGAGCTTGAATTTCCTCTTCTGTCATATAACGAACTAGAAAAATAAAATAACAATTTTTTTAGCATTCGAGACCCGAGGTCCCCAATTGGGTACCTTCTTTTTGAACATCGTTAATAACACAAATAAATATAAATAATGTGTATTAATTCATGTTTATATAGTCACTATAGTCTAAATTTTAAATAAATATAACAGAAAATGTGAAGGAAAATTTTTAAAGAATAAAAATAAATGGTTTTCTTACTTCTAGTACGTTTAGAAGCCATTTTCAGATTTCCCGCCACTTTAACTGAAGAACCTGACTTCTGATCTGGAACTGGTAGCACCATCTATCAGGAATCGCTTAAAATAGACTTTACCTAGTTAGGTCCCGTCGGTTTCGAAGATGATAAAGGTAATTAATGATTCTGGGAATGTTTTAAAAAGGTACCCAATTGGGTACCGTGGTACTCAAGAGTATATATATATATATATATATATATATTATATACTTACAAACAGACACATATATATTCCACGTTATTGATAATCCCTTTATATTATTCACTAATAATAATCAATACTATAAAAAATAATATTAATTATTAATTATAATATTAATTATTTACTAGAGCAAATGATTACTATAGAATGCAGTCATGTTCATAATTATATTATAGAAATAAGGAAAACCCGTGTAATATTTCCTATCTGAAAGGAATGTGTACACTTCCTAAACAAACACTCGATTATAATTAACTATATTAAAAGAAAAATCCTATTATGATCAGAAAATACTTCAGGTGAATATCTTTCTATTCCTATTCATTTCGTTGGTCGCTAATTTTACGTTCATTTGATCCTTTCTTTTTTTTTCTTGGTTTTAATACCAAAGAGAACTGAATGTATGCTTTTAAGAAAAAAAATATCATTTTCCATTAAGTATAGTTTCTATTTAACCGCATAAAGAACACATTTATTTAATGCATTTTCGTCCGAATTAAAATGAAACCTCTAAGATATATATTTTAATAAAAAAAAATCAAACATTAATCTTCATCGCGATTTCTCCATATAAAAAGACCTAGAATAATGACTGGGAATAAAAATATTTTTTTACGTGTTGAAAAATGCTAATATAAATATAATTACAAGATGCGTTAAGTGACTACTTTGAATGGAAACCGCTTTCAGGATATGATATTCATATTTTATGAATCGAATTTTTTATGCCACTGGGTCTGTTATATATTTTAAATGGAACAACCAACTACTAGTTGTAATGACATGCACTCTACATTTAATTTATCTTCTCTGGATATTAAAAAAACTGAAATGAAACGCATTTAAAGAAATGTCATATTGTTCCATTACAAACCGGTTTTTTTTTCGTTTCGATTCTTGTTTCAATTTTTTCAAAAATCATTCATAATTATCTCTTACTTCCCCTCAGATGTCAAATTGGTAACACAATCAGTTTGTGCGAAATCCAGTGCCCTAGGAACGAGGTTTATGATAAAAATAATATTTCATGCAAGTTAGTAAGTTTCCAGTTCGACAATAGTCAGTGTTAAGCGAGATATGTTGTAGCCAAGCCCAAGGTCAAAATCAGCCGAGACGAATGCCGTCAAGGAGTTTGTTAGTTAAGGAGCAAAAAGGGAACCCGGACCTCTAATATATTTTTTTTGTTTCGATTCTTATTTCATTTTTTTTAAAAATTCATTTATAATATTATCTCTAGTAATTCCCTTCAGAAGACAAATCAGTAACACAACCCAGTGTAACGAAATTCAGTGTCTTAGGAACGAGGTTTACAATAAAACGTGACACTTCATATTAGTGAGTATGTTTCCTGTTCGGCAATAGTCAGTGTTAGGCGAGATATGTTGTAGCCAAACCTCTCATCAAAATTAGCTCAGACGAATGCCATCAAAGAGTTTGTCTGTTAAGGAGCAAAAAGGGTACCTGGGCCTCAATTTTTTTTATTCTTATTTCCCTTTTTTTCAAAAAAATTTCATAATTATCTCTTAGTTCCCTTCAGAAGACAAATCAGTAACACAACCCATAGTAACGAAATTCAACGCCTTAGGAACGAGGTTTATAATAAAAAGTGACACTTCATATTAGTTAGTAAGTTCCCAGTTCACAAATAGTCAGTGTTAGGCGAGATATGTTGTAGCGAAACCTGAGGTCAAAATCAGCTGAGTCGAATGCCGTCAAGGAGTTTGTTATGGAGCGAAAAGGGTACCCGTACTTCTAAATTTTGTTTTGTTTCGATTCTTCTTTCACTTTTTTCAAAAATCTTTCATAATTATCTCTTAGTTCCTTTCAGAAAACAAATCAGTAACACAACCCAGTGTAACGAAAGTCAGTGCCTTGGGAACGAGGTTTATGATAAAACGTGACATTTCATAAAGTTAGTAAGTTTCCAGTTCGGGAATAGTCAGTGTTATGCGAGATATGTGGTAGCCAAACCGGGGGTCAAAAAGAGCTGAGACGATTGTCGTCAAGGAGCAAAAAGGATAACCGGTCTTATAAAAACTCGGAAATGCTCCAGGAATTTTGTGAGTGGTTTCGCTATAATTATGAACCTGCCTTTACTCATATTAGATGTATTTAATCACTTGTAATTTTAAATTAAGAAAAAATGTATCTCGAGAGTTTAAAGCTCTTTATTTTTTTCTTAGGTAACAAACATATTCTGTTAAAATATCTTTCAGAATGAAATTAAGTGAAATTAACAGTGAATATTTCAGTGTATCTTTTTCACTCATCTTTCACAGTGAAAATCATGTGCACATATCACTTACGTATGAGAAAAATTACATTCCTCGATGACAGAATTTTATGTCACCCCAAGCACATCCAAACAATCCATAGTTCTGAGTATTTTTAAATTGCTTTTCATTAAAAAGTATTTAGGTTTGCCTTTTATATATGCATTAAAATTCAATACTCTGAGAGAAATTTGATGGTGACTAAATGGTTTAAAATATTTTGTTATGGTATAAAACAAATTAAGAAAAGGGTTTCTAATGTTTCCTAAAATGATATCAATTTGCAAATAATTTTTTTTTATAAATCAATCGCAGCTACTTAAATTCAGAAACCCTCCATGTTTAACTCAAATATTTATTTTCTTAAAGCAAAATGTTGATTGTGAAATGATAATAATATACATTGTATATTCAAATACAATTTATCATATTTTGCAAGAAAAACAAGCATGATAGACGATAATTTGATAGTTCCAAATTTCTGAATAATATGTTTCGTACTAAATGATATATGTTCAGTTTCAATCACCGATCTTCAATTCCTTTCTATAAAACAGGAAGTTTGTTGCATTTGCGTGCATCTGCGATTTATACCATTTCTCTTCATCTCCAATAAGAGATTACGGGGCTATAAAATCAACGATTTTTAATATTATTTATTACTTTCTGCATGAGTGATAGAAACAATGATTATGAACATCGGGACTTTAAAATATTACCCCATCGGATCGTTTCTATCTTAAAATTCTTGCATTTTTCCAAAAGAGCTAAAATTTAGTCATCGATTTTTGCATTAAGGGGATGGGGTATTTTTGTTTGCTGAAAATGAACTTCAAACGAAGTCGCGTATCCCCTCAAAATTGAAACTTTGCAAGAATTTTTTATTATAAGTGATAGTTCATGTTAAACATTTTCATTAATTAAAACTATTTTATTTGTTATATTAATGTTTCTTTCAAAGTATTTAATGATGGATACTAGTTATAAAACAAAGTTTCGGCAAGCATAATAATCTTTTTCAAAAACAGACTTTTTTTAATGTTTTTTTTAAGGTGACAAGGAATTTTCAACTCTTTTTTTTCAATATTATACTGTCTATACCACGTGAGTATAATTAATATTCTTTTTTATTACATTGAATTCATTTAGAATGCACAAATAAGTATTTAAGACTTATTTTTCAAAAAATTCTTCAAAAATGCTGTATTTTTTCAAAGTTCTCCCTGCGCATTCCTTTTCTTCTGATTTCATTCAAATTTCTCAGGATTGTTAATCGGAGTATTTGTCACAAAATGGTGCATAGTTCTTTGAAGCCACAAATATCTTTCAAATTTATAGATCATGGAAAAGTAAATAAATGCAAAAACAAAAACCTAACAGGGAGAATTTTAAAAATATATATATATCTAAGACTTCTGATTCATACAAAAAAAATCAATGAACAATTATGTTTATTACAAGTGTGTATATATACGATAAACTTATATTAAAAAAATTAAGGTTTTTAATATAATTTTACCATAGTGATATGGAATGCTCAAGGAGCATTTTTAAAAATGTTGGCATTTAAAAGAAAAAAATTGAAAAACGCATTTTTTTGACAAAAATCCTTATTTCGAATTCAATGGATCTTCAATGTAGTATAAATCAATATTAATTATTATCATTCTGTATGTAGAGTTAAAAATGGAAAAAGCAGAAAAATCGAGGTTGAAGGACCCTTCTCTCCTTACATAAGATATACCAGATTTTAAGTACCAGACGTATCGATACTTTTTGCTACATTTATTGACTACGCAAAGCTTTGGTTATTTAGAGAAATTCCTATAGTAAAAAAACTAATAAATATGTTACAGTGATTGTAGATAAATGGTAAATTGAGTTTATTTTCATATATAAAACTTCTGCTGACAATTTAAGAATTCCGAAATATTTGTGCAGCTATTTGTGTTTTTAACAATCATTAACTAAAAATCTCGGAAAAATTTCTGTAACAAGTCAGTTACAAAAAAATATAAAGAAAATAACATCAGCAGGAAAGAAAAAAAATTTCAGCTATTTATGCTTAGTATTTCCCTTTTGGAAGTATAATTCCTGAAAGAAAACATAATGATTAAATCAAAGTAAATATTAAATAATTCAAGTATATGAACGTCAAGAATATAAAAATGAGGCATAAATATCATGAGTAAACGGTGATTAGATCAGCAGGGTGAAGAGGAGAGAAGGATAACAGACAAGTTTAATTTTCTCAGATAAATGAGAACATTGTAAAATCCTCACAAACCAGAGTAAAAGTTCTTTGAGGTATAGAAGATTTTCGTCTTCATTATAATTTTCCTATGGATATCTATGTTTTCTTTTATTCATTTTTAAATAAAGCACTACAATACAAACACTTATAAAGTAAAATAAGAATAAATCTTCAGCCTAAAAAGAGGATTCACATTTATTTGTTCTGGATATTTTATGCATAAATGTGTGAAATATTTATTTCAAATACGTCAATGTTTTAAGAAATAACTCATATTCAAATTTGAAGTTTTGTTGTCTTTTTTTCAGCTAGACTGTAGTTCTTCTAAATGGCAAGAAATAATGTTTGTAACTTTTGCAATTTTGTGATTAGACAGACCAACGAATTTCGTGATAATTTTTTAATTCTAAGGTGTTTTCTTTGAATACTCTTTAACATTTTTTACAAATGAAGAATTTTGTAAACATAAGCAGATATATGGTTCTTCCAAATATGATTTATAACAATTTGGATGTAAACATACATGAAAATATTTTGAAATAAAAGCAATATACTCTAATGTGTTTAACCACAAGAAACGTTTATAGTAGTTGCCAACATTACAAGTTATTTAGAGATTTTCGTACACAACAGTTAATGTTTTAATAACAGCTCTGTGAACGTATTAAAATGTAAATGATATCAGCAAACAAGATTCCAGATGCCTCGCAGTAAATGATGGGTATCAACAAAAGTCTGCTGGCAATGTGCTATAGATCTCTCTATGTAATGATCCGATAAGTTTGCTATGGCAAAGATCAAATGATTTATTGGACAATCTATTTTGCAAATCTATTAGGATATTTCTTCAGCTAGTTAGTCTTTATTCGAGAATCATCTGTGCACTGTAATACATCTCTATCACAATATTAACAGAAAGTATGCAATTTTATGATAAGGTGTTGTTGATGACGATAAATAATGACAATAGCATGCCAGATTTGATCCGATCTATTGAAGTGCAATTGCATAGTCCCCTATTTTCGATGTCAAATGTCTATTTTTTCCTGATGAAATAGTAAAGCAACTTTGAGGATAATTTAGACCGCCAAGGACAAATGTTGTTGCATCAAATATTCTTTTGTTTTGGGTTAAACGGTAAAGAATTCTGGTTTAGGATCTAATAAATGCTTAACCTCTTATGTTCCTATTGTTATCTGCTAAGATGACAGTCTGCTGCCTTGTAATTATTTGAACAACTCCGTACAAACTCAATGGTTGTTTGGTTCAGATTTATAGCAATTATTTCAAATTATATAATATATTCTTGATGATATCAGGCCGATATTTCAGCTTTTTAGCATTGCAAAAATTAAGAAAACAGCATTTTTCATGCAAATCATCACCAAATTGACATTTATTTTTCCATATTGTAGATAACATTTTTGAAATTCTTTTCCGATGCTTGAGGGTTTGATCATTGTTTTGGTTGCGGTAATCCAACTGGTAAGCGATAATACTGATTTTGATATAGTTGCTATATGTTGTAAGGAATTACAATCAGAAGATAAAACTATTTTGCATAACCCGCAGGGTCTTGTCCAAGTGCATAGCTCGTGCATTCGATTCTCATTCCTAGCAGATAGTTGTACAGATGTACGTGACCTGAGATTCTACTTGTGTACTGAATAAAACAATTGCAGAACACATCTAAACTCTAAGTTTTTTCTTATGATTTAAATCTAAGTCTAGAGTTACATGCGGCATATCTAGTGTCTACCCTTCCTTTAAAAGTCCCCGCATATGATGAAACATTCAACTTATTTTTCTTGTGACATCATAATTGCAAATAAAACATCTTAGCCAAACATAACACTTCGTTAATTCTTATCATAACGCTGCAACAGCAGGTGAAAATTCATTTTTCACACTTAGCAGTGTACACACCGCAGAACACTAAATCATGTTTATGGCAGCTAATTTTCGCCACACAAGTGAAATAGATAAAAAGGTGCATTGATTTTTACATTAAGCCGCCTCAGCAAATATCTATTTACTATCGGTAATGAAATTATTGGCATGAAGACCGGAAAATTGATATAAACAAAAATGTTCTCACCTCCCTTCTTTTTTTGCACAACTATTTAAATCATGATCATATATTGTTTTGGAATGCAAAATTAGACTATCATGCTTTTAGGCTAGAGTCAAGTCGTAATAAAAATAGCTATGATGAACTTAATTTCTTGAAGGCATTTCATGGTAACTAGACACATTAAAACAGGTATTTTAATTTGAGCTTTTTATGTATCTAAAGCAGAAAAGAATTCTGCTTGATTTTATCTAATAAAGCTATCGGAAAAGTGTTTGAGATTTAGAAATATAACTTGCAATCTTAAGATTTTGAAGTAAACACTATGCGTTAATTTTACTTATAATACTTAATTAAACATGCAAAATTATACTGCGTTATTCATAACTGACTATATAAAATATTATATTTAAATATTTGTGACATACATGGGTTAAAGTTTAATATAAAAGAATATTTTAACACATAGTATAATCACGAGAATTTTAATTTACATTCGATTTTCTCAACAAATATATTTCTAAAAGTCTACCTTCTTCATATTATATTACGAAAGAGAAAAACTACGACATGTCATTTTATTTCGAAAATACGCATATTAATTCTAGCCTCATTCTTCTCTGTAACAAATGCATTTGTTTGTTTATATTGTACAGTAATAGGCTATGCTTGAGAGGACAGTATGAATAAGCCTTGTTGATATCTGCGCTAGTAAATATTAAGAGCAATTCGTCTGTGATTCATTTTGTATCACAACTAAAGCAGAAATAATTTTGTTTTTAGATATTACTGAGAGAAGTTGAGATTTTTCCTTAATCAGATCTTATCTTAAAATCTTACTAGACAATTGAGTGCTATTCAAAACACTAGGATACAAAAGTCCTCTTCCAGTTCTAGGAAAGAACTTTTTATGCTAAGACTTCTAATTTCAAAAGTTTCTTAATTTCAAAGCACGTTTATGACAAATATCCAGAATTTTGTGGTATATATAGGAATTAAAGAACTACACAGTTGCATATAGAAACGTCTTTTCATTTGCATAGAGTATTTTGAATTTATATGTTCTGTCCATATGGGAAAAATTTAGTTAGTAAAGAATATGTTATTATATCAAGTTTAATGGCTTAATGAATGGTAAACTATTTGGAGTTTTCCAACAAATGGCTCATTAAAGAATTTTCTTTAGACTTTAACGAATGGTTTTCAATCTTTAACACTTAAACTATAACGGCTCTTATATATATAATTACGTTTAATAACAGACCACGTTTCCTTATTTCTAATATTACTTTTAAGGAATATGGTGTATCACAAAAGCGATCAGACACTTTAAGTTAGCAAAAAGGGTGCTTAAAATAATAGAGGCACTGAACTGAAACTTAAAGATATCTTTTTCTAGAATAAATTTACTAAATGCATTTTTATGCTTTGTTTCCCAAAAGGAAAGCTTGCGCTTTAAAATTAATATCTGGTGTTAAAACAGGAAAATTTTAGTCCTTGCAATTTAGGTAGAGCGAGACTGCTAATAGGAACGTGTGTAAATACACCAAACTAAAATTAACACTATTATATATATATATATATATATATATATATATATATATAAATTTAAATTAACACTAAACTTAACCAAAATTAAATTAACACTATATATATATATATATATATATATATGATGTTCTTTGTTTCACGCCCGTTTTTTAAATTAATTTCTTCATCTATTAACAACCAGTGTTCCAAAGAAGCGCACATCGTAGCGCTCGCCATTTTACAAAACCAGCGGACATGGCTAGCGCACTTCTGCTATCAACGACTTAATCCCATCTGTGTGCCGAAACTCTATTGTTGCTCAAGGCGTCTAACCTTATCGCGCATGCTCATTATGATGTCTGCCGAACAATTTAGAAGGATCTTTGCTTAGTCTGCAATTAATTTTCGCGCGAAACGCAGTCTAAACTACAAAAACAACTCCCCACGCCATGTTGCTTGCGATTCTCCTTTCTTGATTTTCCCAAAGGCCATTCAACTCTATTAATAACTCCTATAGCTTATGCATTCGTAGAAGCGTGTAATCTAATTGACTATGAATAATCATGGCTTTTACCGTTAGAAATTAGTTATTTTGGAGCCCCCTGTAAATTGTCTCAATTAATGCTTAACATATACACACACACACACACACACATACACACGCACACACACACACACATATATATATATATATATATATATATATATATATATATGTATAACACTTCCTTTAAATGCTTTAATTTTTATAGGTTCGTTGACATGTTTGATTCAATAAAGAGAAATGTTTTAAGGTATTGGTAGGAAATATCCCAATTATTTATTTTTTTTTTTTTGCTAAAAAGAAAAATTATAAGAAAAGTTTCTAGGAATATAAATGAAGACACTAGCTTTTTTCTGTTGTAATAAAACGCAGCATCATGAAATTTCAGTGGAGAATAAGACTTAAGAGATCGTCTAAGCTATGCCTGAAATTCAATGCTGTATTGTCAGGACTAAACATTTTCAAAATTTCATGCCTGATTACTGTCAAATTTCACGAATCATGTGGAGTACCTATTTATCAAAGGATTATATAACCATAAATTATTAAATATGTTGTGTATCATCAATAAGTATAAAACTACTTGAAAAAAACTATTAAGCTTTTTTTTACAACGCAGAGGACACTTGTCTTGATGACATTCGCTCATACTTAAAGTGATTTTCGCTAGTTTTCTTTATCATGAGAACATCATATATACGTGGACTATGGTAGTTTCTTATGAGGGAATTCGAAAGAAGGGATCCAATCCCCTCGGGTTTCATTCCCTGAAGGAATTCGATCCCGAATCTAGACCATCTTGGAATGCTTCCTGATGACCTCTACTCTAAGCAATGAGGGCTGCTTATTAGATGGTTTGAAAATTCGGAGCCTCTGACTTAAACTTTCTTTGTGATATTCCTGAAAAAAATATTCACAAGGATTCTTGAAAAAGGTTTTAAGTATGAGGTAATAAAATTCAAAATTTATTTTTTTTGTATGGTATGTAATAATAATAATAATAATAATAATAATAATAATAATAATAATAATAATAATTTTAATAATAATAATAATAATAATAATAATAATAATAATAATAATTTTAATAATAATAATCTTGTGTAAAAAGTATCCAAAGAAGTATTTTAAAAATAGAACATGTTTCTGAAAGTAAAACAAGGATAAGTTAAGATTATAACTTGCACGTCGTCTGGTAGGGCTGGTAATTTTTAATCAATCTGTGAAGCAATGAAGAAATAAGGAATATCTGGACATTTTATAGAGATAAATGAAAACAGTCTAAAATGATCAACCGCAATATCATTTACAATTCGACCAAGGCAGGGACCAAAAGCAAACTGTTTTGAATGTGCAGCTATATTTGCTGGGAAATTTCCCTGGGTTAATTACATAACCTTTTACAGTTGTTTTTCCTAATGCGCCTTAGCCTTCAGTTTCAGACCAGGTCCATATAGGCTTTGTGATGAGTAGTGTGGCTCCGGTTTATAATACAAGGGTCGGAGACCGACATGGCCAAGTATTTTGACCTAGCATCCGCAGAGACGACATCTGAGGGGACAGTAACTTCCCTAAGAATGATCTTCTGGTCTGCAAATTTAAAGTGCCCTAACCAGCCTAGACACGAAGGTATTTAACGAAGCTTGTCGGGATTCGATCCGAGCAAATTTGGTACCGAAATCCGACTCGCTACCGATAGGCTACCTTGGTCCCCCATAACCTTCCTAACTTCCCAACTAAAGCAAGGACTTTCTTTGGCTGTCCTCTCATAGAGAGTGATGGTGGTTCACCTATATGATTCTCCCATAATAAATTAGCCAACAAATTAGCGGAGTGGGGAATAGCAGATTTGTCAAAACGATAAGTGTCTGTCACGGTAGAAAATTTTTCTTTTACCCATTAGTAATGCTAGTACTACTGGGAAGGATCTTACGTAACTCTGGATCTAACGTAACTTTTCGGTGTGAGAATCTACTCTCTTTCCTACTAAAAAGATAAATTTGGAAAATAAAATGTATTTCTTCAAAGTGGCACTTTTAGTAAGACAAGGTGGGTGGAATATTTCAAAACAAAAGTAATTCCATAACTTATTGAATCCATGCTTAGAAGGTTTACCATACTTTGAAAGTCATTGGTAATCCAAAAAATTATGAGAAAGTTTTAATTAGTAATTTTCATGGTTTTTTTTTGCCGATTAGGAACTTTCATACCCTTAAATGCATTATAATATTTGTATTTATTTCGAAAGGAATGAAAAAAGTACCCTACTCCTCCCATTGCTTGTATAGTTCAGTATTCAGATTATCTACTCGATCTGTGGAAGATGGGCATTAGTTGACTTTTTTGGAAATTAAGCTGGTACAAATCCATGATTTTTTAAAAATTGTGCATGAAGTCAAAAAGCATCAAACTTAATGTGTTATTCAAAAGGTATTTCAATTTTTATTATTCTGATGAATCAATTTGAATAGCTTTAAAAAATGAGCGTCGATCACTTTTGAGTGTTTTTCCACCTTTTTTATTTTCAACAAGTCATTTGATACAGTTAATCATAATTCATCTTAGTTATACATACAACTGGCTCACGCGTATGACGCGGGCTAGACTAGCCACTTACAGCACCCGAGTAGCGCACACCTGCTGGTCTTGTTTGGATTCATCCAATCAGGGCCCGATTATGAACGCTGGGGGCCCCTGGGCAGATGCTATTTTGGGGGCCCCCCTTACGAACATTTATAAAAATAAGAACTATCCATGGGTTGTACATACTATTAGAAGTACTAGGTGCATTCTCCAAGGGGGTTTTGGGGCCCCCTAGCATCAGGGGGCCCTGAGCAAAGTCCCGATTTGCCCATGCGAAAAATAGGCCCTGCATCCAATCCGTTTTCGATAAATAGCATAGAGACGGGATGTAGAGTAAAAAACTATTTATTTTAAGTTAAAATAAACGTAACTTATGTACAGTGTACAACAAAAAGATGCACGTCCCGTGCGTTCAGACATCCAGCCTAGATAATCATCAGTCTTTTGATGGCACTCCGACACGTGCTACGCCCGGAATCCAGATTTCAGCAGTACTCGCTGCTCTGACCGAGGTCAAACCTTGCTATCTCCGTTCTGTGCCTCGTCTCCCCTGAGACGCGTGCCATTCGCTTATTTAACACCTTCGTCAACCACCCCTTCTGAACAAAAAGTAGCTATTCCCATCGATGGTGCAATCATGCCCGGGGTTCTCTGTCGACGGTGTGTCTGGTTCATTCACAGCCCCACTTGACTCCATTTGTTGTTGTTGACTCCTGGTCACTCCTGTGATGAGACAGCCATTAACACCTAAAGGAAAAGACTGCTAACTAGAAAAAAAACACATTCCTTGGCGATTTCCAATGTATGTTGCTCTTTGCAGAGCTGCCGACCCAGCACAAAGGCTTCCTATGAAATTCTTGGAAAAGGGGGAAGTACTTGAGTTACATGACGACGTCACAGCGTATTCCCCTTTATATTATGCTACATTAAAATGAAAAAGGTACTTAAAATAAATGATAATTGTTATATAAGAAATGTTTTTCCACATTTTTTTATGACATCAGCTTTTTACTAAAATGCGTAATCCACGTGATGTAAGGAAAACACAGTTAACGATATTTAAATCATAAAATGTTAAAATGGTTTGAATAAATTTATACATTTAACAAGAAAACAGTTTTAATATTAGAAACAAAATATGTTTTTTCATTACTTCTAAGTTTTGCTTATATAAAATCACGAATAATCTAACATTGAACTTATAAAATTTCCGGTGCCCATGCATGATTCAAGAGAGCATATGCTGCGAACAAAATAAACATTTTTCTTTACTCTTTATTTCTTTAAATATGCATAGCTTAAACTTGGAATATTCGAAATGGTTTATTCAAGTACATGCACTCTGCAAAATATCAATAAAATTGGTGAAAAAATATTTTCATATAAATTCCAAGATGAAATATGCCCTCGAACTAAAATCATCGATTGATGTAAAATGAATTGCAATTCATTTATCACATCCTAAATGCTATATCTTCTGAAAATAAAATATCTATTTTAAATTTCTGTATATCAAATTTCTGAATAAAACTGAAGCTAACATGTTATGGTACAAAACATTAATATGGTATTTATGTATAAAAAAATTACCTAAAAGAGTATTTATTATATTCAGTATCCTACTAATGAATCATTGTTATCGGGGTGTTAAATTTAAAATATCTATAAATACCTCTCATATATATAATTCTAATGCAGAATTTCTTGCTCCCAAGTTGGGGATCTTTACAAAAACACTGAGGTGGAATCGAAATGAAAATTTAGCGCTTGGATGCATTTACCTTTTCTCTCTTTGTACCTGATCACTACAATTTGTTCTACATCACGTTCGATATTTTAGTGAACTTCCGTTGGTTCTACCATAGTATAAATAAAGTTTTTAAATCGTAAGATTCGTGTTTAAATTCTGCTTAACACTGTAGCTCCCTAGGATATAATTACTTCATTCTCTCTTCAACAGTGGTTCTCAACCTGGAGGGCACGCATCCCCCCCCCTCTGGGGAGGCGTGAGTGCTATCCAGCGGAGGGAAGCACGAGCGGTTAGCAAAAAATGTTTGAAGAAAGTATTTTTCTAGGGTTACTTAATATATATATATATATATATATATATATATATATATATATATATATATATATATATATATATATATATATATATATATATATATATACACTCTGCCACAAAAAAATATATGCATCCAGAAGGAAACGAGCTACTATCACGAAACTTAACATCATGTAGTGTATGAGGAGATAAGCAAATGATTACAAATTCATTTAGAACACACCGTTTTATTAAGATATGGCATGAAAAAGGTTACAAATCAGTAAGTAGTAAATCCACCTCTGGCAGCTATACGAGCCGAAACACGGCGTGGCATCGAATCAATGAGGTCACCTATGACCTCATTGATTGGCCTCATATGGCACGACCTCCTGCGGAAGATCATGCCCTAATCTTTGCAACTAGACAGTGAATTCACCAATATTCCGGGACGGCTGCAGTTGCATTCCAATCACGTTTCAGATGTGCTATATTGGCGAGAGGTCAGGTGACCTGGCAGGCCATGGGAGTACATCATATCCTTAAAGACACTGTTGGGAAAGTCGCGCAGCATGTGGACGAGCGTTGTCTTGCTGATAGATGGCACCTGGGGGACTTGCATAGGCAGTACAACTGGCGTTAAAATCTCGTCCACGTAACTACGTGCAGTCAAAGTGCGTTGAAGGACGTCTAGAGGTGATCGTGTGTCCCAACAAATCACTCCCCACACTGTCACACCTTGTGTAATCGCCGTATGCCTCTTTACAAATGCGAATCAGACCGGTAGCCTGGCCGCCTCCACAGGCGTATGGGCTGGTCATCAGCATTGCGACTGAATCGGGATCATCGCTGAAGATCACGTGCCTCCAGTCGGTAACACTCCAGCTTGCCCGAGGTCGGCAAAAATCCAACCGACACTGCCTATGATATGGGGTCAGTGGTAGGAGTCTTAATGGACGTCGGCTCCTTATACCTGCGTCTGCCAGTTGTCTCCGAATGGTTTTCCTTGATACCACCAGATTTCTGGAAGGTGGTAAAGGGCGTCGAACCGATTGTATCGACATTGTTGGTGCGGACGTGGCCGCTCTTATGATTGCGTGAGCCTGGCCTTAATGTTTGTTCCTGGGACGCCCTCAACCTCCGCGACGGTAGACTATCCCTTCCGTGATCCATTGTTGCCAACACAGATCAACTACCATATCGCTCCGACCGAGGTGGCGGCCTATACGCCTGTTCGAACAACCTGCTTCTCGGAGGCCTACTATATGCCCCCTCTCAAAGTCCGACAATTGTTCGTACTGTTGCCGGTTACGTCTCAGAGGCATCTCTAGTTACTATACCGTCCATCTAATTTGTCAGATTTGTTTGAATAACCGTATGGCACGAGCAATCATGCTTTTAAACTCTCCCAGCTACGCATCTCCTATGAGCATAGCTCGCTTACCCTTGTCTCATTGGCGTCGAAATTTTAATCATTTGCATATCTCTTACCGGAATACACTCCTGCCAAGTTTCGTGATAGTAGCTTGATTTCTTCTGGTTGCATATATTTTTTGGGGATAAAGTGTGTGTATATATATATATATATATATATATATATACAGAGAGAGTCAGAGTGACCTCAATGAATAGTGGTCAAACTCCACTTCTTAAAAATATGGAGTTAGTCTCACTTTCATGTTCATATAAGTCATTTCCATCGTATTTTTAAACTGGTACACTACTAGCTTACGTCTGCTGCCAACAGAGGGCATTGCAATTCAGACTTCAGCAGTCATTTCTCAGCACTCATTGGCTTTAAGACTTTGTATCCCAAAATAAACAAGAATGGAGTTGAACAGAATGGGGAACTCGTGATATTCCAGACAGTTCTGTAGTCATGACACAATGTAGGAAGGCATAGGGAGAGGCAAAATAGTCCGGAGGAATTCAAACAAACGTCTTTTAGGTAGTAGTGAGGAATTAACGCAACACTAATCCGGATCAAGGAAGAGGTGCTTTCATCTCGACGAATTTTTATGTCTTGGAGCTTCGGTGGAACATCATACGTTCTTTACATTAAGTTACACATAGTCATATCTGTGCATTAATCAGGGCACAATGGCTTATTCCGGAGTTTTCCGGAACGCATATACAAGACAAAAGGACGCAGCGCAAAGTAGCTGCGACTTCATAGGATGGGTACGAACAGACAAAGAAGCGTGAAAGACCTCGACTCACGTCCGGAGTATGGGTGCACTGAAAGTCTAATTGGTCATATCATGACACCTGACCTCAATGTCAGACCTTCTCGAAGTTTCGCCTTATATAATGCTTATATAAAAGTGTTGACGCATGGCTTTAGGGGGAAATATAATAGTTTAATTTGGTTATTCCCAGGTCAAAATCAAGATGAGGGGAGTTATTATATTGCGATAATATAAAATAATTTTGAATAGGCGTTTCCTTTAATGGTTACAAAAAATTATCGTTTCAATTCCCCTCCCCCCTCCGGAAAAGACTTGCGAGAGGAGTCGGGCCCAAACTCCCCGAGCAAGGCCCTCCATCAGGTGAGGACCGAGTCTGACAAAGAAATTTTTATTTAAGAACTAAAGTTTATAAATTTGGTCTAAATATCATTGAGTGTCAGCACAAGCCATGGAAATATCATACAATAATTATTTTTTTTTCAACCTTAAAATCGCAACATATCACAAAATAGGAACACTAGATCTAAATATCTCTAAATAATAATTTGACATAATACAACGTTAAATATTTCAACCTCCTCCACATAGTCCTTGTTTGGCCCTTAGTAGAGGTTCACAGCTTCAACCAAAAAAATTAGATAACATTTCATAAAATAAAATGATATGAAGATTTAAATGCAACTAAAATATCATTTAGGATGGCCATGACAGTACTTCAATATTAACAACAAAATTTCAATATACACTTAAAATGAAATGTAAAATATAATATTATATTAAGGAATACAATATATCACAACAATTGCTTTTAAACTAAGTACTAAAAAAGGTGTTTGTGTGTGTTTGTATTTCTGGAACCCAAAACTGTCTTAGGATAAAAAAATTTTATAACTTTACTTCTAACGAGTGAGGATGTGTGTAGTTGTTTGCGTAAAAAAGTGGGTTTATTTCTCCTTATTGTTCCTTGACGAATAAGGAATAAAGAAAAATGGCCGTACAGTGGACCATCCGTTATTTTCCCAGAAGGATATGACAGCCAAGAACAACATCTTGTATAGGACAAAGATGGAGAAATAGGAAAGTGCGCAAACGTCATACCTGTGGAATATTAATAAGAATTGGGAGGGGGCAAGGAGTGGTCATCCCATGGTCTGTCTTTTGTCATTATAAAGTCTAAGTATCTACTTTACTCAGCATCTTGAGTGACTGAAATGTGAAGAGGTTTTAAAAAATTAATTGGCAGCTGGGAGGGCTTCCAAAAATGCAAATAGAGGGGGTGATAGGACAAAGATTCAAGAAGGAGAGAAATTTAAAAAGGCAAAAGAATTAGAGTTGTCACATACGGTTGCTTCACTCAAGAGATCCAGAAATTTCACACATAACAGGTTTTCTAATAGGAAGTTTAAACAGGATAGTTTTTGTTTCTATTTATTTAATTTATTTGGACGACACGCAAAGTTTAATCACCTAAGTGAAGTCAAGGGTATTAGGCACCAGAAGTAAAATCAGAAGGAAATGGATCTTTGAGTTCATGAGGTTTGTCGTTATTCAGGTATAATTCAATTCTGTCAGGTGGATTGCCAATTTTTACTATAATTTTTCAATTTTGGGGTTTCTAATTCAATTTATGAGAATAGGTTGTCTGAATTGCATTTAATGACTATTGTTGGATTTGGAGCATAATAAAAATCAAAAGGTCTGTCAAAAATGGAGTTAGGATTCATGATGAGTAAGAAACACAATTGTTAAAAGTTTTTGGTAAATATCTTTAGAGGCATACTGACAAATGACCCTTTAAAATGCATCATGAAAAAATAGTAAGGAAAATGTAAAAGCCATCAGACAGTTCATCACAGTAAACAAGCTAAATGAAGGTAATATGACAATAAACATTTCACACAAATAGAAAAAGCAGGTTTAAAAATACTTCTTTCAATAGTTATCTTAAAACTTCAATTCAACCAATAACACTCAACAACATATTTATCTTTTGAAAAATTGGATTTATACTACTGTAGCAATCAACTTATCACAGGTTTTCATTAGTGAGTGTCTGCGATGTGAGTCATTATATCGCGATAATATAAAAGAATATTGAATAGGCGTTTCCTTTAATGGTTATAAAAAGTTAGCCCTGGGGGGGGGACGTAGTGTAAGAAGATACTCCAAATGGGAGACGTAAACATGAAAAGGTTGAGAACCTATGATCTAAGAAACCGAACGAAAAACGAGAATTTCCCATAAACATCGATGAGAGTTTGTTACATGAAACTATACTGTCTACTTACTGAATAAAGGAAATCAGATAAGGTTTCTTATTGAATCACACTTACCAAAAAATATGCACCCAACCATACAAGGACAGGCCATCTAACTTTTCTTTCAGGATAATGAGAAGTCCATTGTTGATCATGAATCTTGTTTTTCGGATCTTTTCTAAACGAGATATTATGGATTGCAGTAAAAAGAGAGATAGAGAGAGAAACTGGAAATCTTATGATATTCCTGAAATTTTATCCTATATTTTTATGCGATTATTGAACTCTATACATTGTTATTTATTGCATATTTCTTTGTATCAATCTCTGTTTATGTATAATCTATTATGCTTAATATCTTATGGATGTAGTGTTGAGAAAACTTTAATGTAAAAAGTACTGTCAAGTACTCTAAAGTATAAAGTGAAACGTACTGTAAGGTATAAAATAAATATCATAAATAAGAAGCTTCAATTGACGAATATCGCTAAACTTTAAAGCAAAATATACTTAAATCCAATATAAAGCCAATTGAGGCATATTTATGTGCATATATGATATTCGTATGAATTAACTTACGTGTATGTATTTAATATGAAGTTTAATAATTACAGTGTGTGAACTTATGTAATGAAGATGATCTATAACTAAACTCGTAGTGCAACAGTCCGCTGTGGACCAAGGCCGGCGGTGCCCATCTCCGCTTTCTTGACCGTGGGCTTGGGGTGCCATACAGCATATGTATCAGTCATGTGGTCAACCTGGCGTGGGCCCCCCAGAGTTTAGTTCCCAAGCATGGTCCTCACTTTATCGACCCACTCAAGGGATGAAAGGCTGAGTTGACCTTGCCCAGTCGCAGGGTCGAAACCTGGACCTGTGGCGTGGCAGCTTGACGCTTTTAACAACTACGCCACTGGGCGAAAGAAGATGATCATCTGTTCATAATTTGTTTAAGCCAAATGATACAACTTTAGAGATAAGGAATGAGTAGAAGAGTTCAGTTCACTTCATTTTGAGGGTGTAATATTTCTCTACCCTCTCGCATGGTATACTGGTTAACGTCTTTCACGTTGTAGGCTTGGGTTCAAATCCTAAATAAGACTTGGTCGTTATCGTGTTGTCCCCTCATAGGGAGCAATTCTAGCTCACTTAGATGGTGCTCCCATAAAGAAGTAACCAGCAAGACTTCACGTTGATTAACCCATATAAGACCGTTCCATGTTTCCTTTATTGGAAATGCACAATTCAGTTTTTTAATACTTCTTAGAATATTAATTACACAAAAAAGTTGCTTCTATAAAATTAAATTTATTTTTACGAGAGTTACAAAATGTTGCGTTTCCGCAACATAAGTCCAAAACGGTATAAAAAAAATTATTAAAAAATTTGAAAGTGTTTGAACCATTTGGCATGAAGAGGTACATTGCACTTATTACATACAGTAATTGTTTGACTTTTCAGTGTTTACATCTTTTTCGTTTATTTTCACTATTTTTAATAATATTATTAGTAATAATACTATTTTAGTAATAATGGCTCATACGGTCTTTCCGAGTTTCGTTGAGGATTAAATTTTGAATTGAAGATAGTCTTCCAATATGTGAAGTTTCAGGTAAAACAGAATTCATCTGCATTTGTTCAAGCGTTTTCATCAAAGATATGGCGAAGGATCTCTGAAACTCTAATAAACTTATTTTAGAATTCATTGCATCCATGAAGAGTAGGATGGGTCCAAAAAAAAAAATAGGAACTCTTTAGTAAGGAAAAGTTGCCTATTGTAATGAGAATAAAGACGGCATAAAAAATTAAAATCGGTTATTATTTTCCGTTCGCGCATCGTACTTAAAGTTTATAAAAAATTGCAAAAATCGCGATATTTTAATTTTTTTTATGTTAGTTAAAACTTTTAAAATAAACATACTTTAGTTTTTATGCTTGTTTTATGGTTTAAATAACCTAAATTAAATTTGGATCAATAATGTATTTTTTCCGTTCGCCCAATGTCTTAAAAAAAACATAAATTTATCAATAATCTATTTTTTTCCTTTCGCACAACGTCTTAAAAAAACATAAATTTATCAATATTTCGCAATTTTCACTGTGCTACTCTTCATTCGTTTTGCTTGAACAAAACACAGATTATTCCTATGTGATTGATAAGTGTAAAATAAGAAGAAACAAGAGTCGTGTTAGGGTGGATTTGAAAAGTCAATTCACACCTCCTGCGGAAAGTTGCGGTCTTTTCTTTGACGGACGAAAAGATGATACTTTGTTCGTCGAAAAATTGAATGCCAAGCAATTTCGCAGGAATGTGAAAGATGAACACTATTGTCTTATCCAGGAACCTGGATCAACTTAAAATGAATATGTATCTCTTTCCTCGAGTTCATCAAATGATATAACTCAACGCATTATTTATCGTCTGTCTGAACTATCAATATCACTAGAAAAACTAGAAGTAGTAGGGTGTGATGGCAATTGAATCACTTTAGGGTATGATGGCTGAAGTAGTAGGGTGTGATGTCCAGTACTGGTTTTGAAACCAGCACTGGATGGAAGAACGGTGTCATCCGACAAGAAAATCATGTAGAACGCTCACTACAGGGAAGCATATGCCTCCTGCATTTTAACGAGCTTCCTTTTCGCCACATTTTCCAACATATTGATGGTCAAACTGTAGGACCTAATTATTTTAGTGGGCCAACCGGGCAGCAGCTCATTTGCTGTGAAAAACTCCCTGTGGTTGATTATGAACCCATAGATTGTTCGACTCTTTATATAGGCAGAGATTTGTTGAGTAAAGACCAACAGTTGAACGTTTCAGATACAATCACCTTGGGAAATTGTCCAGTAGACTTGGCAAATAGAGACCCTGGTCCTTTGTCCCATTCCAGATGGCTAACTGCGGCCAACCGAGTGCTTAGGTTGTATATAAGTTCATCAGTTCCATCCGGAAACTTAAAAGAAATAGTTGGCTTCATCTTGAAATCATATATGCCATAAAAAAAGCAAATATTTTACTGACGGATCAAAACATGTCTTTTTAGCAATCCAAACATCACGGTATATGTTAGGCGAATTACTTCAAGTCGTCGATCTCCAGTAATTCAAGGAAATGCATTTTTTGCGCACCCAGAGAATGTTCTGTTGGCAATGCTTGTTGGTGAAAGAACAGATGCGTGAACGGAAGATGTTAACCAATTATAATATTTTTATGCCATTTTTCTTCTCATTACAATAGGCATTCTAGAGTTCCGAAAAAAGCGTTCCGAAAAAAAAAATTCTTTTTTTTGACCCACCCTAATGTAGAGACTCCACTTTCCCTATACAATATGCTCATTTTTCTTACTATATTGATTACTTTTACATTTATTAGAAAAAAATGTCGATTTCACCTGCAATGACTTTAGGTGATTCGACATTTTCCCATAAAATATCATCATCAATAGCTTCTTCATCCTTCAAATAATCCGGATTTGGAAGGATAATGAATTGTTGTCCATCATTATCTTCTGTTGATGACGATTCCGAAATATCATCATCATCTAGCTCATGAAAATACTCCAATGCCTCTTCCAACTTCAAAAATCGATTTTTTTCTAGTGACAAACTTATCTGAAATGAAAACAATGCTAATTTACTGCCTAAAAAACTAGGCAGTATATCAAAATCTTCAATAATGCACATTGGACTGATGTTGCGTTTTCGCAACATTTTTAAAAATAGGAATTAGGAAACATAAAAACAAAAATTATGCCCTACCTGATGAAGCCATTTTATTCTTTAGACTCTAGTAAACTCGGAACGAGCATCAAATTGGAAATTTAACATGCGCTGCTATCTACAGTTATTTGAAATTAGTCATTTTTTCCCCTTTCAAAACACCCGAAAAAATATTGCAAGTGTTAAAAGCGGCAAATGTGGAAAAAAAAATATTATGAACAATTAAAGTATAGAGAATAAAATAAGAATGTTACTTCAGACGTACAAAACTTAGAACATACCTTTAAAAAATACAGAAATTAATGTTGCGTGTTCGCAACGATAGTCTTAAATGGGTTAACAAAAGACGAATATCTCACGACAAATGCCTCCACATTAGGAAAAAAAAATTCTACTTCTCGAAACATTCAAGCACTATAGCAATAATGAGAAGCAACTTAACCGTGAGAACTTGTTAAGTACAGTATCCAAGTCAAAAAAAAAATCACAATTAAAAGGAGATATAAATACAAGGAATAATGAAATTAAACACTATTAGATAAGCTAATTTTATTTTTAAAATGTTATTACTGCTGCGAGATAATATTTCTCGAAAATAAAAACTTCTCCTTTCGATCTTAATATTAATATTGTAATAAAAATATAAACATTTAAAATATCGTATATCACTATAGCTAGTTTAAACTAATTAAAAAAAAATGATTAAAATGTTTCGTTTTGTATAAAATGTTAAGATATTTAAGCTGTTCTATAGGCAGTAATTACACAGAACTTGCAAAGTTAAAAAAAAAAAAATCCAAGTGACAGATTCTTAAACGCAACATCAGAAAGTTTAACTGGCACCAAGTTTCGAACTGGGAGCATGATAGATTTACCTCCACGTGGTGCTCCTGGGGAATATTTATGCTCTATAAACGGCAAAATGCTACAGTTATACAGAGCCCGTGTAGTCCAATCCCATTTGATTCTGTAAGGGTATTTAACCGGAAGAAAATGACGGGCCTATTTTATCAAGAGTTAATGGACAGAAATCCTAATAAGATATGCGTTGTTAATAGTGCATACATTGCAGATTTTTCAAGGAAGGATTCGGAAATCATGATCCGGCTCTTAACTGGCCATGACCGTTTAGCTAAACATCTGAGCCATTTGAAAATTCGAGAGAGTCATTTCTACACAATTTGTGATAAACCACAATTTATGGACATTTCCCACCTCTAGCCCTGCGAGGCACTGTCGGCTCCAGTTCTCTGTAGCAGATATGGAGGCAAAAACATTGCGCAATGGATACGTTCCTGTTTCCATCTACGTTTTATTTATTTTTTCTTGTTTTTCTCAGTTTCCTTGTACTTTTTATGTTGTTATTTTTTGTTTATTGATTGCCATTCGAAATTTAAAAAAATATCAAAAAAATTTCGAACTTATCTTTTAAAACCCCTGTAACTAACTTATGTCGATTAGTTTCCTTTATATGTTATACTCTTGATTTTGATATATACGAAGGGAAGTCAAAAATTATCCACACTTTCTCTGTAGTGATCTGTCGGTTGGCTGTACTGCTTTCTGCGCTCCCAATTCGAGAGTACCTACCTATGTCGTTGTCTAAGGAAAAAATGACCTTCATCAGTCAGTTCGTTTTGCTGCTGGTGTACAGTAAACAAGGCGGCCCCATTTTTCCGTTTGCACCAAAGATGAGTAGCGCTGTGTCATACTGTTTATCTAGTCAAACTTTTCTTCGACGACAACAAGGCAGTGTGCTTGGAGAAAGCAGTTCCTCCAATCAACAAATCACTACAGAAAAATTGTGGATAATTTGTTACTTATTCACATGCTATCATTAGGGTTAAATTTCCCATAAAAAATATCAAAATTTCGCAACAAAAAAATGCAACATATAAAAATTTCACATTTATTCGCAAAAAAATTTAAACAATTTTGCCTTTATTAAAAAAATTATAATTTTGCTAACTTGGGTAGGCAAGTATAAAAATTCTTATTTAAAATATTATAGTATTCTCCACATTATGTTCCTTAAGTCTTTGCCTTTTGTCATTAATTACTATGTTGTACATACTAAAATATCTCAGCATTTACTCTTAACGAGGCTATAAAGGCTTTGTATAGCTTTGTATAGCTTTTCAAAAGTTAATGTGGCAGCATTTCGATGCAAATAAATTCTGTATAACTTCAACAGGAGTCTCTTGTTGACTCCTGTAAGTAGCTGAAATACTCTTGACTTCGGCGCTCGAGAGACGTTCTTAAATCTACAAAATTGTTCCACAAAACTTGATGGTTGATTTTATAGATACATTTTTAGGTTCGACTCCAGAAAGGACAAACTGTCCGTGTGAAATTCGGAGCAAATCCGAAGGAGAGATTTTTCATTTAAAGACCACGGATGATCTTTTTTAAGCAATTATGTTAATAAATTATTACTATTATTACCTAATTTCGCTTAAAAAGCCGTTTATCCCCGAGTTTTCACCAAAAAGTAGTAAGAAAATAATTTTCGCATTTATTTGTTCATATCGGCAATTTTCGCATTTATTCGCATCTATTTCGTAAATACGAAAATTACATATCCTTAGCTATCATTTTCAGTACACTTCCATATATAAGAAATACATTTTTCGTTTGAATAAGGATGTCCAATATGCAAAATATTTTTTCGGGAAATATACAGCAAGAGAATAGCGTATAAAATGGCATGGCCATATTGTAAAAAAAAAGATTAAAATTCCTAACTTTCGAGTGATTTGTAAAAAACATAAGAAAAACATATATCTAGGGAAAATGACTAAAAGTCATATTCATTATACATTCACAATTTAGGAAATGCCTGATTCCCGCTACTGAATACGTACAAACTGTATATTAGACACAGAATGTTTAAGTAAGTACAGTACTCTGCAAAGTGCAAAACTATAGTTGAAAACAAAACATTTTGAGGAAAACTGAGATGAATTCAAGAGAAAGGGAAAAAAATACTGCCTTTTCCATAATTTGTTAAACAATGTGCATCAGTTCTGTCACAAAATAAGCAAAAATTGAAAACATTTAAGACTTAAAGAAAAGCACCCGACCGTAGAATTCTTTTCGGACATAAAACTACTTCCTTTAGACTATGTGGCGCTATCAAAGAGCAGTCATAAATATAGGAGGAATTGAAACGTAAATGTGGTATGTTTAAGGATTTAAATTTTAAAAGGAAGAGAGTCATAAATGTTGAGTGAAATGATTTTTATGGGACGAATTGTTCAACCCAGAATACTTCAAAGAATATAAATTTTGGAGTTGCAGAATCCTATTTTAAACTGGTAAAGCTTTTAATTCTACGTAATTAAAGTATGGTGCTCGATTATTTAATTATTCAGTATTTCAAAAAAAATGTTATCCAACATAATTTTTAAAAATCACTCTGTCATCACTGATTGTTAAGGAAACTGTATGGCAATAATTTTAAGGGTATTACATCCGAATAGCGTGCCTCTTGGCACACTTCTTGGTGCGATTGCTATACATACATTATACATACATACATGTATACATACATACATACATATATACATACATACATGCATACATATATACATATATACATACATACATACATACATACAGATATACATACATAAATACAAACATACATACATACATATTGGCATTTCATCGCCAGTTTGGCGGGGTACCCTAATCTGCTGGGAAACCATTTTAAGTTTAGTCAAACTCTTGTTAAGAGTTTGATTAGAGAAACTGTTTCTGCCAATATGGGCTCGTATAGAGACCATATTGGCAGAAACAGTTGTTGCTGTTTGTTGTGAGTACCCCATCTTAATTGTAACAATTTCATTACACCCTCATTACAGCCACTTAGTAAGTGAAATGATTAATTTTCTTGTAAAGTCACATTTTCAGTATGAATCCATTTCATAAGATAGCATTTGCAAGAAAAATCACAATTTATTCTTGCCTTTTGTTCTTGTTATAGTCCTTTGTCGGTTAATTTCAGAGTGTCGTCACAACATAATTTCTAAGAAAAAGGCTGTATTAGACAATTATAAATTGTTGCAACGTGGTTGCAACAAAGGTTTAACGCTCCCATAACGTCACAGCAAGCGTAACGAAATCATTGTGACTTAATTTTATGCTTCTATTGTACTACAATTATGTACGGTGAATCCTTAAAAACTGTGTTCTGCTTGTTGCAAATGTATTGTTGGCATTAATAAATATAAGTACTAGTTTTTTACCTGTTGCCTTGCCTTTAATACAAACCAAAAAATATTAACATTAAGTCTTCTGAGAACAATTTCTACACTACTTCAATTAAGTTAGTCGATCTTTATAATTTAAAAACTAAATTATTGTATTTAGCAATTCTTTTAGTCTGAATTTCAATAAATTGGAATTACTGTTCGTGACCCTGAACCTATCTGTTAATCCAAACAACAAACTTTACATCTTGTAAGTGAAAATTTCTTTTTGGAAAAAATTTCGGTACCCAAAGCTGTAAGCAAGATATCATTTTCCTTGTGTTGCCGACTCTTCATATTCGTATGGATAACTGGTGTAAGACCCCAGAAAGCTAAATGAAAGAGGAATATCTCTAAGCTTCAAAAAACTTAACTCGGGAGGAAATTTATACAAATATCATGCAGATGAAAAGCAAGATTGCTGGGTGGGTGAAGCATACCAGCATCGTTGGTAAAGCAATGAAACTTTAAGCATGACAGCCTAGCCATGTTGGTGTATAGGAATAATAAAACGAGGTATCGACCGTAAAAGTTAAGGCTTATATATAGGCATGCGGAAGTTTTCTGATAAGTAACACAAAAGTATTACAGGCGTTAGAAAAACTTAAAATGCTTTTTGGAAACTGTATGGGTTATTTGGAAAAGAAACTTCTCCGGAAATTTCACATTTATAGGAGAGACAAAAACTAATTCTGCAAAAGTTACTTTGGATTTTAATAGTTTGAATTTGATGCAGTTATTTTACTCTAAGAAACTTTTATACCTGCGAGTTTACATCATTTAACGATCGTTGCGTCATGGGGTGTACTGAAAAAAAAAGATCGTCATGTTTCCTTTTCCAAGGTACCCAGTCTGGTGCTTTTACGCTGAATAAATTAAAACCTCAATAGGCGCAGTGAAAGAACTAGCCACGAGAGTTTACGTAAATAATCATATATTATTTATTATTGAACCTAGTTAACCATAATACTAAAAAAATACTTTTTAAAGACTCAGACATTTAAAACTCAAGATGCACCTCACGCTGAAAGAGAAAAAAAATATGAACAAGGTTGGCTAATACCGATACAAAGCTTTCTCAAACAGAATGCCTTTTGATTTTTTCTTTCAGATGACCATGGAACAGTACCTTAAACAAAGTTCAAGCAAAATTTATAAGGAAATACAGAAATTACTTTACGACAGAAAAATTTTCGTTTAAAATCATAAGACAAAGGACGATGGCAAGCTTTCAGTATCTCTTAAACAATTTCTTTCTTTGTCGATGCTAGGCAGGCAGCAAGATGTCCTTTTTTCACGACACTGATTTTGCATGGTGAACATATAGAATTGACAGGCTCTGTGAGGATTAAATAGTATGAGACACAATCACGTAGGGGAGTGGCTACTTGAGAGGCTGCAACCTTTATTTTATCTCCCATTACGCGGTGGATAATGACAGCAGAATTTAATTTTGGGAAACCCACGCTGATTTTTGGTATATATATGTTTGATGTTGATTTAATATGAGGCTGACTTTATAAGAGGTTTAACTTGGAAATGATTGCATTGTTCAAACTATTTTCCTTGTTATCTTTATTTTTTATTCTAAGGACCTTGGAGTAAGTTTGATTGTGATAGAGAAATCCTAGGATAGAAGTGAATTTTTGTGTTTATATGACATAATGTGGGCTTATTTTAAAAGGACACAACCTATTTGAATATAGGAACACTCCAAGTTAAAATTAGATAACATGTGGTTGCGTGATACCATCTAGTTAGATGATCATCTTCTATACCGACATATGTTAATTCGATAATTTGATCATTCTCGTATGCCTTCTTGTACGCTCAAGCAAAGTGGTATTAATAATAAACTTTCTGCATTTGTTCAAAATTGTAGTTTAACCTAAATACCATTGAGACCTTGAAAAGTTACGAAACAATTAGTAGCTAAGATTTCTTTTCCAGTAGCATGTAATGAAATTATAGAAATATTGTGTTAACCACAAAGATATTTTAACGGAGAAATACATTAACGCATTAAAAACAAATATTGGAAATTATACTTAAAAATCAATTATGGTGTTAGATATTACATTTTAAGCTCAAATTAAACTTTTTAAATTTTGTACTGGTTCAGCTTAGCCTACCATTGTGTTCCATAACTTTAATTTTAAATCATGCTCTATTTCCAAATGATCCAGGTAAAACCATTATTTGCTCAACAAAAAGCATTCATATAAATAAATACTCACTTTAAAAGAAAAGTATTATTATGAGGTGTTCAAGATAAATATTTTAAATTTTATACTGGTTCACCGTAAGAACCTACCGTTTCCACCCATTATATATATCTATAAATCTTACTCTGCTTTACAGTGCTCCTGATTGAATCTGTATTTTCCCTAAAAATGTTGATTACCCTAATCACTCTAGTTTCTTCTTTTCCCCTATGAGATCCCAGGGTGAACTGTTCTTAATGATTTCAGGGATTTAAAATGAGTGTCATGAAACTGGTGAACAGCCAGGCCTTTACGGAGAGAGATAAACAAAATTTGATTATTCTGAATGAAAATAAAATAGGTGCACTGCGAATGTGTTGCAAAGAAATTTTTACGCGAGGTCATTAAGGCAGAGGTGTGATGTATCCTGCTATTAGACTGTCATTAGCCCACAGAAATAGCAGTGTCTTTTTTTTGTAGTTCGATTTTTATGTGACATTAGCAGTGTTTGTTATGGCATTTTCTTTGTTCTATTCTACTTTTTATTTTAAGTGGATTCTCCCTTAAAATGAAATCATTTGCAATTGAAATCTAATTTAGGTTGCTTGCCTTGGAAATGGAATCATTTTGAAACATTGATTTCCAATATAATATAAGATTTATTTTATTGAATTAGTCAAGCTTTACTCTTAATTTTTTTTCTCATTTAACATGGGTAGTCAGAGACTTTCAATCTATAATTTCTATCTTTATACTTGAAGTCTATCTTTATACTTAAGATCTTATTTCTATCTTTATACTTAAGATCTAACTTTTATACTTGAAATTTAGCATTTAAAGTCTGATCATTTTAAGATTTTTCAATGTTTCTTAACCTTAGCATTTTACAGACTCATAGAACATAATAACCCATCTCGTTTTTGATAATGTTTCTATACCCGAATTAATGTATTAGATACAAATCACAGATATAGGTACAACACTAAACACAAATTACAAACTGATGTGCTCTTATATATATATGTGGGGGGGGGGGGTTCTTGAGCCTACATCGGTCTGTGATACCTGCATATTCCACCAGTAGAGGACACTGTTATTCGTTTGCTCCGCTCCAGGTCAACTAAAGAAGTGGAGATCTGGCAACCCCAGTCAGTGAGTGGTTTGACGGAGACGAAATATGACGCGATTGTCTGATAGCAGTAGACGACCTATGACGCGATTGTCTGATAGCAGTAGACGACACTATATAATGTTCACCAGCTTATTGTGTTATTAATTAAAGACGTAGACTTGTAAATATCTTTTGTAAATAATAATTATTCATTAAATATTAGTGTAGTTATAATAGTATTTGTTTTAAATCACCGCACGGTTATCCTGATCCACACTCAGAAGTGGGATACAGGACTAAACATCCCAGATTAAAGATACAGACATAATTTTAATTTTGTTTGAAACTATAAAAGTGAATCGCAAGGACTTAATTTAGGATCAAAGACTTTATTATGGATTACCACTGACAACTTTCCAGTGAGGATTTACGATTTAAAGGGCGTGGATTAAAGCATCTTTAGGAGGTACGTGAACATTTTTCATATTCCAAGATGATGTTAAATGATATAAAAGAAATAAGCGTTGCACTGAAAAATTTCAAATCTGATAAAATCAAAATTCTACATAAGCTAATTTTTGATCATGACGGCGATAGGTCAAATCGAAAGAGACTTAAGAATTTCGAAGGATTTGATTTTGAAATCGAAAGTGATAAATTTCAAAAGAAATTAAAAAAGATTGACGATGTGTTTTCGATTGGCGACCTTATTACCATATCAAACATTTTAAACATTTCCTTCGAAGGAGCTAAACCAGAACTTACAAAATGAATTCTATCTCTATTAAGTAATATCGAAACGCTGGCTCAGAACAATAATATAGATGTTTTGTCTTCTGACTCGGAATGCGAAGAAGCGAATAGTAAAAATGATTTTTCAATGCAGTGCGACGTAAACGAAAAGAAAAATATAGCTGATTGTTCAGTACAATGTGATAATGTTTATAGAAGTAATTTTTATGCAAACCCTGTTATTCCAAGTGTTAATATTAATTATGCTGATATCGAAAGTACCATTTCTAAATTCAATGCAGAATCACATGAAAATATAATTAGTTGGATCGACCACTTTGAGAATATGTCAATACTATTTAATTTGTCGGATTTACAAAAATTTGTTATAGCTAAAAGATCATTGGGTGGAAATGCTTTGTTATATGTTAGAACAGAAACCGAAATTAATTCGTGGCAAAAATTGAGACAAGCCTTGATTGATGAATTTTCTTTTTAGATAAATTCAGATAATTTACATGATCTTTTGAATAAAAGAAAAATGAGGGATTCTGAAACCGTTCAGGAATATTTTTTAAAGATGACAGAGTTGTGCAATTGTGGTACAATTGAGGAATCTGCTTTAATTAACTATGTTATTAAAGGAATAAATGATAGACCTGAAAACAAAACTATTTTGTACGGATGTAAGAGTTTATTAGAATTCAAAGAAAAACTTAAAATCTATGAAGTAATAAAGAGTGATTCGGCAAAGAGTAAAGTTTCTTTCGATAGAATTAAAACAAAACATGATTTTAATGATAGATTTAATGCTTTTGATAAAACGAAATCAAAATATGAACATAGTGATAGATTTAATTCTAAAAATGAAAGTGTAAATAAAGTGAAGTATAATGGTGGTTTTGAAAAAATGAAATACAATGATTTTGATAACCGTAAAAATAAGATTTGTTTTAATTGTGGTGAAAAGAATCACATTTCGAAATTTTGTATCCATCAAGAAAAGGGGGTCAAATGTTTTCTTTGCCAAGGTTTTGGACACATTGCTTCATCATGTCCTAAAACAAATTTGAAACCAGAAGTGGCCACATTGATTGTTCAGGTAGAACCGAAACTGAACATTAGAGTAATGATTGATAATTTAAGTGTAAGTTCACTAATAGATACTGCTAGTCAAGTAACTCTACTTCGCAAATCTGTGCTTGATAAATTAAATGTAGGACAATTAATTCCATCGAATTCTTCTTTAATTGGTTTTGGTAAATGCGTAGTAAAACCATTAGGTTATTTTAAAGGAAATATTAATGTTGATGATTTTAAGTGTAATGTAGATATTTGTGTTGTTGAAAATAATGTTATGTCTTATGACGTCACCATAGGACTTAATGTATTAATGCAAGGTGAGACGCTAATAAATGAAAACGGAGTTACGATTAAAAATTAATCTCAGTGCGTAAAAGAAATTAACACGTTATACCTTCTACCAGTTGATTTAACTTTTAATGCAGTTGAACTGAACATTGAACCTGACGTTCCAAATATTTTCAAGGATAAGGTGCAACAATTAGTTTCGAATTATGTGCCACATAAAACAGACAGCAAATGTCGAATTAGATATTTTGGTAAAAAGTAATGAACTTATATTCCATCAGCCCCGTAGATTACCATTTTCAGAGAATAGTGAAGATCACAAACCAAAAGAAATAACTGAAGATACTAGAAAGGAAAACTATTCTAAAAGAAGCGAAAGTACTAAAAAATAGGACTAAAACTTGATGTTCATTATGAAAAACCACAAGATCAAAATAAGAGAGAAGATATTCATACTCAAAAACTTGAATCTCAGAAGGCTACGAATCACCGATCTTTCCTTGACTGGTTTGTTTTGTTAATAGAATTATTTCGTAATTTGTCTGGCTATAATTGGTGTATCATAGGAGGAGTAATGGTGAGTTTATATCTTACTGTTGTCATTAATCAAACAAATAGTTTTGCTGTTGTACAAAAAGAAAATGTGTCGCAAATGAATAAAATGATCAATGAACTTACAACTTACAATAAAATGTTGAACGGACAGATTAAGCGGATCAACCAGACTATCATATCAGTTCTTTCAAAGTTATCTTTAGAAAATCCAGCTCAGTGGTATAAATTTACGAACGAACTGCAGCAGACGATTAATTCCACATATCAACGGAGCATAGAAACAACACCTTTTGAGGTACTTTTTGGTACGAAGATGAATGTAGGAGGTTTGAATAAACTCAAAGAAATGATCGAGATCGAATTTCAAGCTAATTTTGAAGCTCAGACGGTACTGCAAATATACAAAAAAAAAAAAAAACAGCGAACAGCAAGACTGAAAAAGTACAAAATTATCTGAAAAGAAACAAATGTTTGAAACATATAGAGTTTATCGTCTTAGCTCTAAAAATGAAAAATGAGTCAGTTCGTCTTTTATCATCAATTCGTCTTTAATCGTCATTTTCGTCACTTCGTCTTTAAAATGCAGTCTTCTGGTCTTCAGTCTAATATTTTCTTTTCGAGATATACTTTTTTATTAATATTTTGGTATGATATACCAGAATACGTATCGTATCCGTATTCTGGAAATACGTATCGAATACGTTCGATCGAGAATACGTATCGAACCAGAAGACGTATAACTTACAAAGAAAGGAACCACAACCTTATAGAGTTAACGATTTAGTCGCTATAAAAATAACTCAGTTCGGACCACACTTGAAACTAAAATCGAAATACTTAGGACCCTACAAAATCATTAAGTTTAAAGGAGGCAACACCTATGACGTGAACAAAGAAGGAAATAACGAAGGACCTAACTGCACGACGACATGCGCTGAATTTCTAAAACCATGGTATATCATACCAAAATATTAATAAAAAAAGTATATCTCGAAAAGAAAATATTAGACTGAAGACCAGAAGACTGCATTTTAAAGACGAAGTGACGAAAATGACGATTAAAGACGAATTGACGATAAAAGACGAACTGACTCATTTTTCCTTTTTAGAGCTAAGACGATAAACTCTATATGTTTCAAACATTTGTTTCTTTTCAGATAATTTTGTACTTTTTCAGTCTTGCTGTTTGCTGTTTTTTTTTTGTATATTTGCAGTACCGTCTGGAGGGACAGCCGAGTGCAGGATTACCGAGTGTGGGTTCCTGAGACTACATCGGTCTGTGATACCTGCATATTCCATCAGTAGATGACACTGTTATTCGTTTGCGCCGCTCCAGCTCAACTAGAGAAGTGGAGATCTGGCAACCCCAGTCAGTGAGTGGTTTGACGGAGACGAACTATGACGCGTTTGTCTGATAGCAGTAGACGACTGCTTATAATGTTCACCAGCCTATTGTGTTATTAATTAAAGACGTAGCCTTGTAAATATCTTTTGTAAATAATAATTATTCATTAAATATTAGTGTAGTTATAATAGTATTTGTTTTAAATCACCGCACGGTTATCCTAACCCATTTATATATATATATAGTCTTTGTTATAAAGGCGCTCATGTATATGTTTATCACATTCCATGTCTTTATAACTCTCCAATGCAATAATACAATATATATGAAGAATTAGTGCCAATACAGGCGATCTACGCCAAATCTTGCAGCCGTTGCGTTAAGTAAGCATGCGCAGGCGAGATTTTGAATATTTGGCGCAGTCTGAGAGAAAGAACGTTCCCTCCAAAAAAAACCAGTAGGCAGATCACTGCCGAACGTTGTCTTGGAAGGTAATCGGACGCAGAGTCTGGTGTTGGAGTGGGTAGCACTGACATGGCTAGGCTTAGGTAACAAAAGTTTTTATTAATAGTGTAGTTGTAGTTTAATATCATGATAATCAATAAACTATATTTAGGCTTCTAACTTTTAGTATTTTATGTTGTTCTAATTATTTTATCATGAATTTACTTAGCATCAGTATAACTTAAACTCAATTTTATTAATGCTAGAACACGTGTCTATCCACATGGTGATTTTAAGTGAGTAACGAATCTCACATCATTAATTTAACTGTATTGCTTAGTATATAAGTTATATGAGACATACTGAACCTATAGTTATTGCTATCTTTGAAACCATCCTTATAAGTGATAATATTTACTTGTTTTAATCACAACGCATTATTCTCTTTCGCCCCTAAGGCCAGTATAACGTTCCACCATGTAACAGTCTTCATACAAATATCAAATGACAATTGTAGAAATCACGAGAGTTTATCAGATCGAGCCTTGAAAATTTTAACACTAGAACAAGCAATAATTAATGTGTATCTTGATCTAACAACGTTACTCGTAAAGCCAATCATTCTAACCGGTTTGATCGTGTTAGAGTTAACAATGCTAAAGGAATAGGCAACATTCTAATATTGCTTATTACTACACAGGAGGTTTTAGTTTTATCAAGGATGTACAGATGTGCCTTTTGCTTTGGAGAGGTATTATAAAAGAAGAGAAGAAGCGTAGAAATTTAGTTAGTTGAACGTACGTACTATAGTCATCGTTGATATTCGTATAAAACGTGCATTATTTTTCATAGGTAAGGAAACCTACGGAACACATTTTAAATGTGAACATAAGTTTCTAAAAATAAGTGGTACCTCCGAAAAGTGGACAGTCACGGGACCAAACGTATCGTCCGTTATAAAGAGGTATCCGCTATTAGGAAGGACAACCGTTTTATAAAAAATTTTGCACTTCTGATTGACATTGTGGTCACGATTGAAAATTACGATTGAAATTTACGATTGAAAATTACGGTTGCAATTTTAATTAAAAATGAAAAATTAACTAGATAATAAAATAATAACTATTTCATACTTTACCATTTAATTGTGTTCTAATCCTTTTATCTTCATTAAATAATCCCAAAATACAATGTATAGGAGCTAAATTATTTTAATTACTACTGACAAAATCTGTTAACAAAAAAGTTTGATTTCTCTTTTTTACACAGCAAACCTGTTTTTAAAAGTGAAACTTCCTAGGATTTAGCTTTGCTAGTCCCTCTAAATCTTCATTGTTTAGAAAGAACTGTTTTAATTGTTCGCTGTATTGCAGTGTTTCCAACAAATCTTTGATTTTGCAGTCTTCCATTGGCGATTCCTCAACATCATCCCAAGAAAGGGCCAGTGCTTCAGTGGTGTCCCGATGAAGGAAATTGGAAACATGCAGATCTTATTCGTGAACAGATAAATAGCCGTCGACCTTGACATACTCTTCAACGCGAACTTTTGAATCTAAATTGGCTACTACTGTAGATCCGCAAGTTCTTTTTCGTCTTTTTCAGTAGTACTGCCAGTTGCCACTTCGCTTGTACTCAAAAATCCCACCTTCTTAAAATATTTTAGAACGCACCGCTGTTCCACCTTTTTTAAGGGCTGGCATAGTCCTGGAAATTGCATCCAAAATAAATACCGATTTTGCCAACTCTTCACAGGATTTGCAGGAGATAACCTGTGAAAGCACATGTTTCAGAAGCCGCTTTCTGTATCGTACTTTAAAGCTGTGGAAAATTCCTTGATCAAATGGATGTATCATTGAAGTGGTGTTAGGAGGCAAGAAAACTAAAGTAACATTTTTGAGCTTTAAATCATCAGGATGGGAAGTAGCATTGTCCATGAACAGAATGGATTTTCGCTCATGTTTTTTCATTTTGTTGTCTAACTACACCAACCAATCTCTCATTATCTTAGGGGTCATCCATGCTTTCGTATTTGACTTCCACGAAAAACTCAGTTTTCGCACATCAGTGTTCTTGAAACATCTAGGCTTCTTAGCTTTTCCAATGACAACCTGAGTTTCGAAGTTTCGCAGCATGTTTCAACACAGCAAAAGAGTGAGCCGCTCTTTTGAAATTTTCTCGCCACTACATTTTTCACCTTTAAAACATACGGTCTTGACCAGAAAGACACGGTAAAACAGGACAGTCTCATAGGCACTGAAAATTTCTCTGTCACCATATCCTTTGCTCAAAGATTTAAGCTTTCCAATCCAATCTGTCAGTTCATTTAAATTTACAGAGTTTTCTTCGCCACAAATCTGGTGAAAAGATATCTTGTGATGTCTCTGGAATTTTTCCAGCCATCCATTTGAGGCCTTGAAAATTTCTAATCCCAAACTTTTACCGACTTCTCTGGCTTTTTCTTGGAGCAAAACACCGCTTACAGGAATGTTCGTTGCACGAGCAGAACGGAACCATTTCATCAACACTTCGTCAATTTCGCTTGTTTCTGTCTTACGAAACTTCAAATTTTCGTTCGAATTCAGGACCCAAATTTTTCGAATTCCTTCTTTATCCTTTAAAAGTTCACTAATCTGCGTTTTACCAAAGTGGAAACGCTCGGCAAGACTACGAACGCTCAGCTTTTCCTGTTCAGCAACTTCCAAAACGTCAATTTTTTCTTTCAAATTCAATCGCTTTCTTTTCGACGCCATTTTAACATGATCTGAATACGTTTGCACTGTCACACTAAACAAGTAAAGTTAATAGACAAGTAAAGTTTTAGCCTCGCCAGTGAACAACGATCAAGCTCCCCAAAACAGGTTTCGCACCTCTAAATTCCAAGAAACACGGGGAGATTTGGAAGAATAGAAAGAAAGAAAGGGTGAGGGGGCAGAAGAATGCCATTGTCCCCATTTTAGGGTCGAATTCTATTATGTCAAGCACGGAAGGGAGGAGTCGGTAAAAGTTCGTTGTAAAGACGCATACGCATATATTTTTAGCTTGCTTGTTAGAATAATTTTGAAATGTTTGTAATTTTGAAAAGTTTTTCCAAAATACCAGTTCGCTATTCCTTATACCAGTTCGATAGAGTGTCCTCTATCCAGAGAGAATAACATGGATTGTCCTCTATAAAATGACTGGTACTCGTAAAAATGTCCGTTAATTAGAGGTGTCCGCGATTCGGGAGTGTTCGTTAAGGGAGGTTCCCTGTATCTTTCAAGAATTAAGAAAAGTTTTTTAAAAAGTTTATCACTAGGAAAGTGGAGCTAAAAGAGCAGCTTATTTATCTCTACCAGTCATGACTGAAATTCGTTTTATGGGCCCAGCCATCCAAACGTGAAAAACTCCATGGTAGACAATTAAAAAACATTTTCTTTACTATCTCTGTAGTTTTCAATGAAAACATTGATATCACTCCTATACGAAACTTCAAATCACTTGAATATATAATGTTTCCACAAAATGTTTGACAATGAGATTTTTTATTCCAAAAAATTTCAAAAACGAATGAAAAACTTAAGCAAAATCCTTATAAGACAATTCTGTAATTCTAGTCACTTAATATTACCGTCCACAAAGTTAGTCAGTGATATGGAAAGGATAAACTAAGTAAAGTATATCACTCGGAACGCATTCAAAAAGATATAACAAAAATAAATCTGGAAACAGTGTAGAGAGACTTTTATCCAGCGACCTGAGCTCCCGATTCTCCTCTAGTTGCAGTGTTCTCACACTAAGTAATTACTGAAGATTAAAGAGTTTACATTTTCTAAATTCCCAGAAATTGCTTGGTAAAATACAAATTAAGTCTAACCCTCTTACATAAATAGAGTTAAAAAATGGAATAATGAAGAAAATACGAACAATCAAATATATTAAACTGACAAATATAATAAATCAGTTGGCTCGTGAATAATCCAACCAAATATCTGAAAATGCATGTGACATTTAAATCTTTCTAATCCACAATATTAATACAAGAAACTGTAGATACAAAAATTATATTTTTGGCTCGCTGGTATTATTTTTATGAAGATGAAACAAAATTCAATTTCAAAGTTCTATTTTACATCCTATATAATGCATGACTTACATATATGTTATATGCTAAAACTTACTCTTATATATGTAATAAAAAATTAAATTTCTTCTTGCAGCGAATCAAACATTACACATATAATTGAATTGTCCTGTTTTTACTTTAAACAAATAGAATAAGAAATTCCTGTGCAATATTCAATGAACCTTTGTGATTTACATATGCATTGAAAATCACACTAGAATATTCTAAGACTCTCAGTACACATTTAAATATGAAATTTAAATTTTAGGAGTCACATATGTAGTGTTTATTTAGATAAATTTTTAGTCATAGCGACAAATGACAGGTACCTGAGATTTCTAAATTAAGCTGATCGTATCTCGGTTTTTCACAAACTCTAGGCTGTATTTTTCCTAGCATTGTGTAATGTAAATATGACGCACTTTATTTTAAAGAACTCAATTTAAAGTCATTTCTTACTTATGCTCACTTTTCACTCAATAGTAGTGGAATTAAATTTGTCTTACTAGACATTTTGCAACTAGAAATGATTTCAGTAGCTTATTGTCTAGGTAATATCACCATATTATATATATATATATATATATATATATATATATATATATCTTTGATAATTACTTTTTATAAATGTTTCTTAATAAAATAAAAATGAAATCTTGACTATTAAATAAAAAGCCTAATGTGAATATCATAAGAAATGCTTATATCTGCATGTGCATTTCAAATATTGGGTAAACAATTACAGCATTAATTGTAAAGTTTACTTTAATAGTTAATGTTTCATGTCCCACCAACACATAATTCATATTTTGTGCCATGCATCAAAAATAATGAAATGTCTCTTTAGAAAACTTCATTAAGGAGTGAAAATGATGTTATGGTGGAGGAGAATAATCCGCAGTGCATTTTCGGTCTCTTCTTTCAGAATTCCTAAACATGCTCTATCTTTAACTTCTCCATCATCATTTACTAAGAAGCGTGTCCTGAATATGAATTTTGAATTTTCTAGGGAAACAGAAGTTGACACAAATTTAGTCTGCAGAGGAAGGAATGTGCTTTCTCTGTAAGAAAAATTTACTTTTTGAGTGCTCACTTAAAAATTTAATTCTTGAATTTATGTCGATAGAAACTTATGGCTCCTAATGTTCGTATAAAAGAATTTGGGTGAAAAGAATGCATTAACGGGTGTCTAGAAAATTTGTGGAAACAAATATCACGAATATTGTTTATGGATATATTTATTTTGGAATTTTCTACATTCTATCCCTATAGTGCTCAATTATAATGCAGTTTTATCATGATTATCCCTGGTTTAGGATAAATAACCTAATATCGTTTCCTTTTAGAAAATTATAATAATGTTTTAAAAAATTATAATTAAGGAATAATTGGACAATTATATACACTCATGTACATAAATTAAGGATAATTCAGAATCACACGGAAATTGAAGCCTAAAGTAAAAATTTCCCCTGTAGAATTATCACACACATTTTCAAGAATAATATGCAAATTGCAAGAAGATACCTGATTACGCCGATAGTACGTCATAATGACGAGAGTGTAAGAGATTGGTATATAAGGAATGGTGGCAAAGAAGTAAAATTGTTCACCAGCATTCTGTAAGCCGCTCAGGGCCATAACCGAATAGTTATGACACAGAGGACGCATGTGGAGGATTTTTTACGTGGTAGAATTATCGGCCGCCTGGAATGTGGGCGTACTCAGATGGAACTATCCGAGGAACTTGAAATTGCCCAAAATGTCATCTCTAGGCTTTGGCAACGATTCCAATGTTATGAAAATGTCAGTAGACGTTACAGTACAGGTCGCCTCCGAGTTACAATGCCGAATAAGATCGGTATTTGGCAGTAACTGCCAAAAGCAGAAGACGGAGCACAGCATCCGACCTGTCTCGTGAGCTATCTGCAGCCACGGGTACCACAGTTTCAAGGCAAACCATGTGCAGACGTTTGGGAAATATTGGTCTATATGCTTGCAGGCCTGTCAGATGTGTTCCGCTCACGGCAACTCACTGTCGGCAGCGATTAGTCTGAGTAGAGAACATGCAATGTGGACATCGTCACAGTGGGCTTGTGTGATGTTTTCAGACGAGTCCAGGTTTAGCTTGCAGTCTAATTCACGTCGGACTTTCATATGGAGAACGCCAGGTACCCGTTACCACCAAGACAACATCATTGAACAACACCGTTACGGTGGTGTAGGATTGCTCGTTTGGTGTGGAATTATACTGGGCTCCAGAACAGATCTGCATATTCAAACCGGAACCATGAACGGCCACATTTATCTGGACATCATTTTGGAACACTATGTACATTTGTTTAGGGGTGCCATGGGCGCAGAATTTGTGCTTATGGATGACAATGCCCGTCCTCACCGAGCAAACATCATAAACGAATGCCTTCAATCTGAGAATATCACCCGTATGGAACGGTCAGCATTCTCACCAGACTTGAATCCGATAGAGCATGTGTGGGACATGCTTGGCCGACGAGTTGCAGCCCGTCAACCACCGCCTACATGTGTACTGGAACTTGGGAGAGCATTGCTTGCTGAGTGGAGTAATCGTCCCCCAGATCAGCTCGATAATTTGATACTCAGCATGCCTAGGAATTGTACGGACTGTATTTCATCGCATGGGAGACATACAATGTATTAACCATTATACAAACCATGTAATATTATGTTTTTGTAAAGGAGATATTTTTTACAATTGCTCCAGGGAGTAAAAATCGTAGTTTTTATGAATGGTATCATACATACACTACCTTTTTTCATCTTTATATTTTTTTAATAAATGGGCTTTATGAAGAAATACTGAGAGTAACCCTGATAAAGCAATGAATGCAACGTACTAAACCGAGAAATAAAAAGCAAAACCCGAATAAAAGGAAAATGTGTTAAAACACGATTGACTAAATTGAAGTATATTTCTATGGAAACAGAGAAGTAGAAATTTTTAGCTGTTGAAAACAATGATTTTTCACTCTTTAATCGGATTAATTTTTTGCTTTTCTACGTTAGTGTTCTTGACTGATCATCTACTAAGGGAAACGACAAGCAATTAAAAGTTTAAATTAAATGGGCTTAGAGTTTACACATTATAAATATAACTCTTTTTTTAAATAATTATTTGAAAATTATTTTTCCCTTTTGCTAGAGGATTTGAGATTTATTCCGTATTTTAGAGCTATTATTGCAACATCAAAATCATCATTTTGTAAAAGTATCCTGTACAAAATCTTAATTAATTCCCTTATCATATTTAAACAGACATTTAGTACCCACTTAGAAAAAAAGTTTTAGTCTTAAAGCTACGAGGAGTTATCTAATAAATGGAAGTATAAAAAAGTCGTACAAATGACGAACATGACGTACGTGATCGGTGAACAGAGGTGTATATTACAGCGAATCCCGAGTATCAGCTATCATGCAGTAGTAGTACAGTTGATAAAGAATTAGCTGTTGTGGAATTAACGTGCAAAATTACAGTAAATCCTGAGTATCAGTTATCAGGAAGTATTAATACAGTTGATAAGAATTAGCAGTTGGGGAATTAAAGTACAAAAAGGTTTGATTATCAGCTCCAGGCTTACGGTCGCTTCAGTAGGTAAAACGCCAGATACCGTCTGCGCATTACGACGCAAAATAACGATGCGAAGAATACGGCTGAAAGATAGTGATACGGTACAGAAATGAATAAGGTGTTGGCTTTGAACGCATTTCGTGAGGAATATGGACTTCAGACGGTAATGTCAGATAGGGAGGGAAGGAACTTGGTATTGACGAAATCCTGAGACTATACCATATTAAAAGACAATAGAGGTGAATAGGATTCGAACCAATTCGTTTTCAGTAATAAAGTCTGGGTAGCTGCATGAAGCTGGTATTTATGCTCGTGCTGAAATACAGAAGTCACAAGTTACCGACAACAGTACAGGAAAACGGGATAGATTGTTCAAAGTTGGTAAAAACAAGAATTCAAATGATTAGGACATGTCATCTGATTGGGTGAATCAAGCTTAGAATCATTACTTACCTCTAGTAGAGTATACGTTTGGTCACATTCCGATGTGTCCGTATCGACTGTTTGGTGCCCTCTCTCAAGAAATATGGTGGCACTCTGATGGTTTGAGGGGCTATCTCTTGTTAACCTCATGATTCTTAATTGTTTTTCTACGTCATGTGACATCGGAAGTCGACAAAAACCTCCTGGAGGACCCCACGCATTCTGTGGTGCAGGCGTTATTCCCAAATGCATATCTGTGTTTCCAAAACGATAACACATTCATGCTTCGTGCGAGACGACATTTGAAGGGCATGAAGACGAGGCTATCTGTTAAGCCCACCTCAGTCCTTTGACCCTAACGTTAGTAAACATTTGTGGGAATATTTAGAGTGAAAGTATTGATCATGTCCTACCCCTCCATAACCACTGGAACAGTTAGGATATATATTGAAGGATGAATGGTTAAAAATCCCAATAACTTATGTACAAAACTTGTATCATTATTCCCAATGTCAAATTAATGTTGTTTTGCAAGCCAAAGGTGGGTCTACACTTTATTAATAAGAAGTTCTGCGGTAGTGGTAAGTATTTTTATTATTGTGATAATCCCTGCGTTTAATTGGATATCGCCCGAGGGGTTATCCTGTACACGTGAGCCACTCGACCATACATATGGAATGTGGTTACACAATTCATTGAAAGTTAGTATGGATACGTTATATAAAACCAATAATTCTGGCTTTTTCTTTTTGAATCAGTAATAGAATTTGTTATCATTTTATTTTTAATTTTCATGCATACAGATCTTACTGAAGCTTGCAGTATTTGAAATAATCTAAGAAACTTACGTTTTGTTCCTTTGAGGTACAAAAAGGAATCTTTCGAAGGATTTATTTTTTAGTTAAAGATCGTTGATGCATCGTAAATGCAGGACGAAGGACAATATAGCGAAATATATTTAACAAAGCAATTTCTTGCATTTAGTATAATATATAATATATCACATTAGAAAGGCGATATAAGAGTCAGACTACTTTTAGTAGATCAATTTATTTCTCCCACTCGTTGCATACACAATAGCGAATAGAAGTCCTTCAAGAATAAAAAAAGATTTATTACCGAAAAAGAAAGAATAAATATGATTTTTCTTTCTTTTCGCTTAGGATATTTTTGTTTACTTTTTAGGCGTATTTATGTCAAACAATCGGAGGCGTTTTATATCGTTAATATTATAAGCAATTACACTTAAAATAGAAGCACAGAAAATTCTCCTAAAATCATAAACTTACCAAAATCAAGATAACGCTTCGTTTTTAAATTAAAATTGAATTGCTTTATCCTAAAAGTTTTAAATTGGAAATGTTTGTCTGTAATTTATAAGAATATTACTGATCTATCCTTCTAAAAATCTAGCTTTTTTTTAAACAAGTGGAAGAATTTTGCAAAATGTTTAAGAAAGATTACGTGAAGATACTGAATGATTCGATAGTTTGATATGTTGTCTCAGAAGCTGGATATCTGGTTTCGTTGACTAAATAAGTCTGAATGTTTAAGGTAAAATAAATATATGTATGAGGATACATGGTTAGTTCGTCATCGTTAATGAATTATTATTCTAAACATGACCTGGCAAACTTCTAATCCCTACGTCACTGTCAGAAAAGGGCCATTTATGTATTCTAAATAGTTCTGAAAGAAGGAAAAAATGCTCTTGAGATATTAGTTATAGATATTAGATTAGGGTAGGTGTTCCAAATATCGCCTACTCTTTCGACAACTTAACTTTTAACTTTTTACTTTTTACTTTTTACTTTTTAATTTTCTTTCGATATTTCATCCACTTTTTAGTTCCTGATTAGGCTGGAAACTCAAAGAACATCCCTAAGAACTATTTCCTTTGGTATCCTGAGATCAACCAGCTCCAAAATCAGTGCCAGTTTAAGTTATGTAGCTAAACTGGAAAAAAATAAATTTCCAGTGAACCCCAGAGCGGTTCCTAATATCGCCTACCTCTGTTCCTCTTACCGCCTACCAGGCAAAATTAGGAGCACCTGTTAAAAGGCGTTGTTAGCAAAGTCTCTGTTTAATGCACTTTCAAATGATATAAGCAAAATTAGAATTTGGATGCACCTACCTGATCATTCACTGGATTCTTATTCTTTGGAGCCAAAGTTTACGAAGACAACAGTCAAAACAACTTCCGACGCCAATAGTTTCTGTTGTCGGTGATAAGAGCGTTGTCGCTATCGCCACTGTTAGTACAAACCCGGAACCAAGAAGTTACTACATTTTCTCATACATAGCGCGAATCATATTTTGGAAACACGAGTCAGCAATATTAGACATAGGGGCGATATTTGGGACACACACCCTATACAACTGATACAGTAGTACCTCGGTACTCGTCGTTAATTGGTTCTAGAAGGCACGACGAATACGAAAACGACGAGTACCGAACGATTTTTCCCTTAAGGACTAATGTAAAGTGACTTAATTCGTTCCTGAATACCAGGAATTTCACACTTTACTGGGCAATTTATAAATCGATGGCAGTTTTTTTACACAAAATCTTTAAAGTAGACAGACATTGTTTAAAACAATAATTAGATATAATAAAATAAAGTATATCTTTGCTCAACCTGTACCGAAAGAAATTGATTGCCTACAGGGATTGTGGTGAAGTAGAGGAGGAGAGAGGTTATTGTTTGGAAGAGGGTTGACCTTCCAATGAAACCTTAAGGCGCTTCACAGAGATTCTTTCCCTTTTTTATCTCTTAACACCTCCGATCTCTGTTGTAGACTCAGATTTAGGGAGCTTCACTACAAACCTATCAAGAGAAGCTTACTTGTCTATCTAACTTGCCTATCTTATTTGTCTATCTTACTTATCAAGTGAAATGATGGATAGATGTAGGGCAAGTTTATACATTTTTTTCAAGAATAATTATTGTTGGTTTTAATTGTCTGATGCAGGTGGTAAGAGCACCCCAGTGACGATTACAATGTCACATGATGTATTTACACTTGACGTAAATGTTTCTAAAGCAAAGACAGACAATCTTCAGAAAATTGGGAAGGATAATAAACACATTACCTTCGAGGCAGTTTTTGGATATAGATCGATCTGGAATGACTTATACGATTGTCAAAAGAATATCAAATTTCACAGGAGCATACATTCACACACACACACACATACATGTATATTTATTTATGTATATTTATATATATATATATATATATATATATATATATATATATATATATATATATATATATATATATATTATATATATATATATATATAACTTTTAAAAATTAATTTATATATTTATGGGGTGGTGGAAAAGACTGGTACTGCCCCACAGAGCAGATGGCAAAAGCTTGAGAGAGGCAGAGAGAGACTGGACGCTAAGCTGAGCGGATGCTGTAGTTCAGGAGGAAGCGGAAGGAATAACGGCCTGATCACAAAGAATCCTTCAACGTCAGCATAAAAAAATAATGAATAAGATACCAATCATTGACCTATTTAACCAATCATCTCCAACGGAATCTTTAACGCTGACGCTGATGGATTCTATGTGAACAGGCTCTAAGATTTTTAGACGCGAGCGGGCAGACGACGCAAAGCGTGTAGAAAAAAGACAAGCCTTTAAAGGATAGACGGTGCAGCGATAGAAGAGATCCGGTTGTAATGGTTTTTGTATGCTGCATTAAACAACTGGTTAGGTGCGAGAGGTGGGTTTGGTTTGGAGAGCTACGGTCATTTTTTGCTACACGAGGGCTAATTAGACCGGGACCTATGGTTTAAAGACGATTCCGACCGGATATAAACTTCCATGCCAAGAGTGGGATTCGAACCCACAGACTCTGGTATCGAAAGCCAGCACCCTAGTCATTCGGCCATCGTCCGGCTAGGTGAGAAAGGATGTTAGTGGTATGTGAAACGACTAAGCTTGATGAGCGCCTGATTGCATTTCTATATCTTTATAAATTAATTGCACGTGAAACGCCAAATAAATAATTTTTATTAGTTATTTATCAAACTGCTCTTGAGTCATCTTGAGAATCCATATATATATATATATATATATATATATATATATATACATATATATATATATATATATATATATATATATATATATATATATATATATATATATATATATATATATATATATATATATATATATATATATATATATATATATATATATATATATAAAAGAAATAGATGATAGAGAAAACCAGTAATGTCCCTAAAGCTACTTGCAGCCAGGAACAAATAACATGAAAAGATATATATATATATATATATATATATATATATATATATATATAAATAAATGTAGTTCAAAGAAAAACAGTCTACACTTGGTATTTTTTTTTTGTTTAAGATGATTTGACATGAGTAATTATGAATAGGCAAGATTGATATCGAAATTCATTATAAATTGAAAACTTATATAACGACAAAAAATTATAACTCATTAAATGTACTCGCTATTAATGATTACTTCTATATACATGATGGCTAGAAAAACTCTTGCATAATTTTGATTTCTATGAAATGTGGAATTAAGGAGCAAATATTGACCGTATAGCTTGTTAAGCAATTTCTTTGAAAGCGAGTTTTTTTTGTAAAAGGTAATAATAGTTTTTGTTGAAGGCAATTATGGAGAATATTTAAATGTTTTTTACCATAAAATTGTATCATAGACATCATTTGAATTGATAAAAAAAAAATTTCTAATAAGAAAACTAATTTTTGGTTTCAAGCGTAATGAATAGAAAGGTTTCACATATTGATTTATATATCGTTCCAAGTAAATTATTATTATTATAGAAACTGTTGGGAAGTGGTAATGCAAGTTTCGGAAGCAACGTAGAGCTCCGCCTTTGGCACGTCACGACTGACGTGCCGAAATCACTTGGTTAAAAGAGAGTAACGAAGCTCTGTGTGTGTACTTGATCTTTCTTTCGTTCTTTTGTGTTTATTTGATGATTCGTTGTTCTTGTTTAGTTATCATGCAGTTCTTGTGAATAAATTCTTATTTTATGAAGAACTTTGTCATTCTTCGAACACTACACTGTACTCTGCTGAATACGTGTACGAATTCACAGACGAAATTAACTACAAGGTTATGGGCCCTATTGTCTTTCGAAGAATGAAAAATTAGAACTTTGAACCGGAGAATTTTTCTGGAGCCATGTCAGCATGTCTAACGACAAGCAGGAACTCCAACTATTTACATTTCCGAAGTTGAGTGGCTTCAATTATCAGACATGGAAAGTTGACATGAAAGTTCTACTAATTGACCGAGGTTGCTGGGATTATGTTTCCAGAGAGACTAATTCATTACTCGAAACTGCAAGCGAAAAAGAGAAGCAAGAGCTTAAACGATTAAAGGAACGTTCGTATACGACTATTTATCAAGGAGTCGAGCGTCAGATACTTACGCTAATTTCGAACATTACAGACGGAAAAGTTTCCTGGTCGATTTTAAAAACTAACTTTGAACCTACATCGAGGTCTAGACTTTCTAGTCTAATTGATGAATTCTATAAACTGAAATTTAAAGATGATGAAGAAAGTATCGGAATATTTTGTAAGAGAGTGCATGAAAAGAAGCTATTAATTCAGGAAGCAGGTTTTGATATGCCTAACCCACTCGTCTGTTTTCAATTAATTCGAAAGTTGCCGCCTGACTACGACAACTTAGTACAGTTGCTGTATCGTCTAGAAGATAAAGATTTTAACTTTACGAATATCGAAAACCAACTCGTGAGTGAATCTGGGAGAATAAAACAGAAAAAGAAAGATGAAGGACTTGTTTTGATATCTGATGCATTCATGGCAAAAACTCAAGCTTCCAGTAAAGTCAGATAGAAGCAAAGAAACATTCACCACAGTGGAAACGTAATGGACCTTCAATATGGATGTTCCCAGAGGTCATACATAGCAAAAACTTGCTCTTATTGCAAAAAAAGAGGACATTTCGTGAAAAATTGTTTCAAGAAAATTAACGACATGGAAAAATCAGAAAAGAAGGTAAAAGTGCCACAAGAAGTTAGGAAACCCAAGCAGTACGGGGGATTCTTCACTGAAGTTCAACGAAATCACTTCTATACCATGCCGGAAGATGAGAGTAAAAATTTCGAAATTCCAAGTTCGGAGTTAGATGAGTGGTTAATAGACTCTGCAGCTGCCTCACATTTTTGCAAGTATAGGGACTGGTTCCAGAATTTTCAAAAACTAAAGTCGACAGATGCTCTTATAAGTGACAAGAATTACACCTCGGAAATACTTGGGGTAGGTGATATAACTTTTTATGTGAAGGAAAAAATTGGTTTCGTACAACTAAAATTAAAAGATATTTTGTACGCACCTAACATGCGTCGCAATTTAATATGTGGGGCTAATATAGATTTGGCTAAGTATAAAATTCTGTGGTATGAGAATGAAATGATTTTATATAATGAAAGGGGGGAATATTTTTTAAATGCTCCTAGAGTGGATAAATTTTATATTCTGTATGGTGTACCAGCAAAACAGTTTGAATCCTATAATGTATTTTTTAAAGGTAAAAACTTAAATGTTGAATTAGCTCATAGGCGTTTTGGACATGTGGATTTTAATTTACTTACTAAGATGAGTAAAAACTCTAGTGTAATTGGTTTAGAAAATTTAAAAGGTAAACCTGAATCTTGTGTAAGTTGTAGTCTTGCAAAATGTACTAGAGCTACTTTTAAATCTCATGCTAGTATAAGTACCAATAATGTTTTAGAAAGAGTGCATATGGACGTGTGGGGACCATCCCCAGTAAAGTCCTTAAGTGGAAAGTCATATTTTATGTCTATAATAGATGATTACTCTAGGTATGCTATTGTATATATTATTGAAAAGAAATCTGATGTTTTTACATGCTTTAAAGAATATCTTACTTTTGCAGAAAATCAGTTGAATAGAAAAGTAAAATCTGTTAGAACTGATAATGGGATGGAATTTTGCAGTAAATAATTTGAATCTTTTCTTAAAGAATGGGGTATACAAGCCGAAAGAACTTCAATTTTTACTCCGGAAGAGAATGGGGTAGCTGAACGTTTTAATCACACAATCGTAGAAGGTATTCGGGCAATTCTGCAGGATAGTGGATTACAATTGAGATTTTGGGGTGAAGCTGTACACGCATTTGGTCACATACGTAATCGTTGTGAACATCAGTTGAAGAAAAATGTAACGCCATTCGAAATTTGGACAGGTAGGAAGGCCTCCGTTAAACATTTCAAAATTCTAGGGTCACTCGCGTATTGTCATATCCCCAGTGTACGAAGAAATAAACTGCAAGAGAAAGCCGACATAGGAATCTTAGTCGTATACGCAGTAAGTACTAAAGGTTATCGTATTTGGCTTCCTGGAAAGCAACGTGTAATTGAAACCATACACGTAAAAATAGACGAATCTAAAAACGGAGTTTTATGTTTATTTGGTCGAAAATCAGGGGAATGTATTAAATTATTAGGAGGAGAGGAATACGTTGAAAACTCTACGTTTAAAATGAAAGAAGTAAACCCTGTGAACGAATCAGAATTAAAGTTTAAACTAGAAAGTATAACCATTTCAAAATGGACAAGAATCGAAAAACCACGGAAAAAAAAGTAAGCTTATTGATGTTTATTATTACCCGCCGAACGGAAAACCGCGTTTAAGGTCGATAAATGATGTAACGAGATATTGTGAAAAGGAAAATTTAATATTTAACCCGGAACTATTTCATTTTAAACCTATTTCTCAAATAAAGCATCAAGTAGATAGTGATACATCTAGTAATTCAGATAGTAAAAATTCTGAGGAGTCTGATCAATCTAATTTTGTAAACATTTCTCAAAAGGAAGTGCATAACATTGAAATTCCTGGATCGTTCGAACAATCCCAAACATCAAAAGAAAAGCATAATTGGCGTAAAACCATGGATGAGGAGATAAAAACCATGCACGAACGTAAAGTGTGGTAGTTGACCCTCCTAAAGATTCTAAGATTTTAGGTTGTAGATGGGTTTATTCTGTAAAAAAAAGACTCAAATTTAAGAAACAAAAAATTTAAAGCGAGACTAGTAGCTCAGGGATTTAAAAAGAGAATTGGATTGGTTTACACAAACATTTTTTCCCCAGTTGTAAATTTTTCCTTAATTAAATTGTTTTTATTATTCTGGTCTCATGGCTGGGTTGTATGCATGTACAATTAGATGTAAAATCAGCATACTTGTATGGCGAGTTGCACGAGAAAACTTATATGCATCAACCGCCAGGTTATATCGAAAAGGGAAATGAATCCAAAGTATGTTTGCTACAAAAATCTATCTACGGGTTGCATCAAAGTAGTAGAATGTGGAATAAAGAATTGTATAATGTATTAGAATTGGAAGGTTTTAAAAAAATGAAATATTGTAATTGTGTTTATAAATTGAAAAATGGAGTAATATTACTTGTGTATGTAGATGATATTGTAGTATTTGGTAAGAATGAAAATTGCATTAAATGTGTAGTTACAAACCTAAAAGCAAAATTGGACATTGTTGAACTAGGTAAAGTAGAATATCTATTAGGTGTACATTTCGAGAAGGAAAACGATAATGTATTTTTGCACCAAAAAACGTACATTAATAAACTTAAAAACGATTTTAAAGATATTCTAAAAAGTTTTGTTAATTTACCATTTAAGTTGGAGTCTTTACCCCCCAAAATAAAAGAAAGTGAAATTATAGAAAATGACATGATGCGAAAATATCCATATCGATTGTTGATCAGATGTCTTTCGTTTTTGGCTGACAGAAGTCGCCCTGACATAGCTTTCAGCGTGAATACAATGTCACAATTTTGCCATGGTTACACATATCAGCATTGGCTGATTTTAGTTGATTTGCTTAATTATGTTTTAAATACCAGTGATTAAAAATTAAATCTATCTAATGTACAGAATTGTGAACTTATAGCCTACTCAGATGCGAGTTGGGGCTCCCTCCTGACCGAAAGACACTCAACAAGTGGACGTTTAATTTCTATCGGTAATCTTTCATTTTCTTGGAAAGTAAGTAAACAGAAGTGCATTGCACTAATGCTTACTCCACACCAACGGCGACAGCAACGAAAGACAGACACATTTTGCCACATGTCTCTGTGGCTGTCATAAAAGTCTTCACACCGCTAAACGGGGAGAAGAGGCAATTTATTTGCGCATGCGCATAATCTTCTCTTTCTATTCTGATTGGCTGTCGGGCATGGCAGCAGAGACGAAAGTTAACTTTTTCCAACTTGAAACCCCAGAGACAGAGACGAACTGGGGAAGTGAAAATTCTTTTGTAGTACGCATGCGCAGCAACGAAGATACACGATTTTCGTCTCCGTCGTCGTTGGTGTGGAGTAAGCATTAGTTTGATGGAGGCAGAATTTGTGTCTCTTACTGAAACTGTAAAAGAATTGTTATGATTTAACAATGTTTTAACCGAACTTAAGTTATTTCCTATGTTAAAACCAACTGTATTTTGTGACAATAGATCTGCTATTTATTTTTTTAAAAACAGAGTAGATAATGCTAAAACAAAGCATATTGATATTAGATTGCATTTTATCAGAAAGTTAATTGAAGAAAAAAAGTTTAATTTAAAACATATTGGAAGTAAAGTAAATCTAGTAGATTTATTGACAAAACCTCAGTCGAAAGATCGATTGAAATTTTTTATTGAAAGTATATTTGCATTCCCGTGGGGTCGAATGTTGGGAAGCGGTAATGCAAATTTCAGAAGCAACGTAGAGCTCCGCCTTCCGCACGTCACGACTGACGTGCCTAACTGACTTTGTTAAAAGAGAATAACGAAGCTCTGTGTGTGCACTTGATCTTTCGTTCGTTCATGTGTTTATTTGATGATTCGTTGTTCTTGTTTAGTTATCATGCAGTTCGTGTTAATAAATTCTTATTTTATGAAGAACTTTGTCATTCTTCGAACATTACACTGTACTCTGCAGAATACGTGGACGAATTCACAGACAAAATTCACTACAGAAACTGAATTCACTGCCAACTCAAAGTAATTTATCTCTTCATTGGATTTTCTTTTTATTTTATGAGCTTAACTAGCTGAATATCCGTGCTACGCTACGAGTACATTCAAATTAAATACAACGGTCAATGTATGCAATTAATGCCAAAAAATATATATTTGTGATAAATATAATGGTCATTGTATACAATTAATGCCCCAAGAAACATATTTATAAAAAATTGTAAAGGATATTTTTATATACAAAATAATGTAGAAGAAAATATTAAAATTAAACACAACGGTCAATGTATTCAATTAATTTTTATGTTTAATATCCATAAAACACACTATTTTGAATTAAATTCTTAAAGTTCTATCTCAATTAGTCTTAGGGTTAAATTTTATCTTTTACCTTATTTTAATATTTTTTCTCAATTTATTTCGTTGTTATGCACGTGGCGCAAAATTAATTTAAATATCACAAACAGAAAAGAAACCACGTGATTAGCATTTAAAAAATTAAATTCTGAAAATTAATCTTTAAAAATTCATGAAAAATAAGAAAAGGGAGATTCGAAAATAGTTTCATGTTAATGGAATTTTTATATTTCTCGTGATATAAATTTTATAACCCTCAGATTATTATTTTAAATGCAAACCTTATAAAAGTTACAAAAACAGCTTAAGAATTTAAAAAATCTAATAAGAATTTTTCAAAAATCTCTCTTAGTGCACCTCTACATTATAAGAAGAATCGCCATGCAGAATTTCAGCCCTTTAGGTCCAGCGGTTTGGTCTGCGCGTTATCTGTCAGTCACTCAGTCACTGAACTCCTTTATATATATCTATAATGGGAATACTTTTAACATTTTTATAACGTTTGTGTAAGAAACTGATCTTCAGAAATTGCACTTTTGTTTTGAACCAAAAACCTTCAGTTTGTCAAGAGACATATTTCTCAAAAGAAATGTGTTTTTATGAAATATAGTTGTATATGATGCAATTAAAGTTTTGAGTGTGGATAATTCGAATTTCCAACTATCATAGCTTCACAAAAAATATCACCTAAAATTAAATACAAATTTTGCTTAATGCTTTCCATGGATGCCATTAAGCTAATGAATATAACAGACACTTTAATTGGCATAAACTACAATTTTGGGATTTTTTTTGACAAATTAAACCTTTCTAGGAAGTTTATTTAGTTGCTTATAAACTGCCGTATTTTCCTATTTTACTGCATTTACGGACGTTTTGGACCTCCTGATTTTTTTCATTTTTCGTAGACATTCTTCTTAGCACGGAAAATTGTGAGTCTCGTTAACATTTAGTTTCGATTCACCCGTATACATGTATTTTTAAAATTAACAGAAGAGATAAGGCACATAAATTTCGTGAAACTAGCAAATGGTTCATAGCTAGAACTTTCAATAATATACAGTTCGGAAAAAAATAGTAAAGTTACAAGGTTTGTAGTGTGATATGCCCAACAGTATTACTTCAAAGTATCTCGTTAACAGTATTATCAGAATATCGATGCATGTAATACAAGAAATGTGATGACTAGAATCTTCTAAGCAAGGAAGAAAATATGAATACAGAGTGTTAACTCATTACCATATTCATAAAGGTGTAATGTAGTTTCTTGGATGAGATTTTTATTTAATCTAAAATTCACGCATTTGTTACGTACTCTACCAGTTTTTATATCCCGTTTGATGCATTACTTTGAATATGCCATGAATAAAGATAGAAAAGATTCAGTGTTAGCAAAGCATGGATTATACGTCTCACTGGACATTTGGGGTATTTCTACAACCATAAATAAATTAGTAAAAATGCTTGCATATTTTGTAATATATCACTAAAATTTGGTAAGTTATATAAGGGATCTCTAAATGACATCTTTAGAATAATTTATTCAGAATAATATTTCAGAATATTTGATGTCATTTTGGACAGTTTTCTTCCAGTTATAATTTGGATTTGAGGTTATAATTTTTTTTGCACATTTATTCCTCTAAATTGTCTGTATATATATTTTAAAACTAGTAGCCTAAAACCTCTAGATATTAATTCCTAAAGAAGTTACATTTTCCTGTAGTATCATTTTCGTTTAATATTTAAGTAGAACAATTACATGTTAGCTAATAACTCAAGATTTCTTGGATAATATAATCTAAGTGTGGTACTCAGCATAATGTAATTTAGTGCTAATTGTATTGCTAATCATACCGAAAAATTAATGTGAGTTGACTACTTTACTGGTGGTGATACTGCTATCATCGGAAAGTGTCAGTGTGCTGTTTAAACGTGCTTAAAGCAGATAACTTCGTACGGTCTTGACATGGATTCGTCCACACAAGCACGGCGACAGGTTATAAAATTTTTGAAGACAGAAGGTGTTAGTGAAGCCGAAATTTATCGTTGTAAGAGGAATGTGTCTATGCATGAGTATCTGTTACAGTGCACAATATTCGTATGGCTTAGAGAACTTCATAACGGAGGTATGATCAAGGGACCTGCTCCAGCTCACTTAGCCATCGCCGTGGAATCGACTGCCCAGGACGAGATTCGCTGCAGCGCTTCCCATGAGAGGTCCTCCCCTCTCCCCCCTCATAACTCGGACCTCTCGCTCTGCGACTACCACATCTTGGGCCCACCGAAATAGGTTTCAAGGGCTAACGGTTTGTTAACGTTGCAGAGGTCCGCGACGTCAAGACTGGATCCGCAGACAATCACGGGCGTTATTCGTTCAGGGTAATATACAAAACCTAATTATCCCTCGGACACTTGCTTGAACCGACAAGGAGATTATTTGTAGCGCATATGTGGCTCATGTATCCATATTACGTCCGGTATGTTCACGTATTCAGACCAATAAACCTCTACAGAAAAAACCCCCAAAAGACTCACTTTCATTTGGGCCACCTTTATATGTATATACAACCCTAATACTCAACATTTTCCTTACGGGGGATAGCATGTATCCCAAGAATACGGGCCCAAGAATGAATATATATATACACACACACACACATATATATATATATATATATATATATATATATATATATATATATATATATATATATATATATATATATACACACACACACATATATATATATATATATATATATATATATATATATATATATATATACACACTCAAGAGCCAAAACATTATGACCACCCCTACATTTTGCAATGAATTCGCCTGGATGACGTGGAAGGCACGTGATCAGGTGGAAGTGGTATTTAACTGCTGCTGGAGAGTCTGAAGAATCATTCTTTCACTTACTTCTGTGTGTGATGGGAAAGGCTGCGGATCTAAGCGACTTTGATAGAGGGCAGATTGCAATGGCTCGAAGGCTCGGAACAAGTATTTCCGAAACTGCACGACTCGTGGCTTCTTCGCGACCTACAGTTGTTAGTACTTATGCAAAGTGGATGAATGACGGTGAAACCAGCAGTAGACGACATGGTGCTGGATGTCCATACGCTATCAAAGAAAAAGGTCGTCGGAGACTGTCTCGCATGGTGAAGCAAAACCGGAGCCAGACAGTGGCTCAGCTGACAGCCCAATACAATGCAGGGCCAAGCAGAATAGTATCGCAGCACACTGTTCAGCGGACACTGTTGGATATGGGGCTACGCAGCAAACGTCCCACTCGTGTGCCTTTGCTGACCGAGCGTCATCGCCAACTGCGCCTGTGCTGGGCCCGGGAACATCGCGACTGGTCCATGGATCAGTGGGAGAGAGTTGACTGGTCAGATGAATCATAGTTTGTCATTCATCACGCCGATGGCAGTGTCAGGATACGCCGTCTTCCAGGCGAACTGTTGCTCCCTCAATGTACAGTAGGTCATACACAGGCCGTTGGTGGCGGTATTATGCTTTGGGGGACGTTCTCTTGGGCGTCTCTGGGACCCGTGGTTGTGGTAGAGCAGACCATGAATGCTACAGGGTATCTGAACATCATTGCGGACCAGTTGCACCCTTACATGGCCTCTGTTTTTCCAGCTGGAAATGGAATGTTCCAACAGGATAACGCCCCGTGTCACAAGGCTAAAATTGTGTTGGAGTGGTTCCAGGAACATGATGCTGAATTCCAGTTAATGTCCTGGCCGCCTAACTCACCGGATCTCAATCCGATAGAACACATTTGGGATGTCATGGGACGGCAGCTCAGAGTTCAAAGACCACCAATTCGCAATATCTCGGATTTGCGTGACCGTTGCTTAAACATCTGGTACAATCTGTCTCCGGCCATCTACCAAGGACTTGTGGCATCCATGCCAAGGCGGGTTGAAGCTGTGCTGCGCTCCAAAGGTGGGCCAACTCGTTATTGACAGGTGGTCATAATGTTTTGGCTCTTGAGTGTATATATATATATATATATATATATATATATATATATATATATATATATATATATATATAAAAGATATAAAATTTAAGTTGATCCCCTGTAAATTCTCTTCCCTTCCCATGTTTAAGATGGCATTACCAAATTCTGTTTTCAAGAACCCAGGAATATTTTTCATAGCGTCAGCAATCCCTGGGCAAGCCACACTGTCTATGCCCAAATAAGGCAATCGTCCTGCACAACTGATGCAGCAAGCAAAAAACATCTTTGGTCAGCAAATTCTTCAACCGCAGATACCTCTATACTCAAACCCCGGGAATCACTCGGGTGTTGGCTTTCAACTAGATCAGATGTCTGTTTAGCCACTCGGAAATAAATTTCTTTTTCTAATAGTTCTGTAATCTGATCTTATTTCATTACAGAATTTATAGCCGGCAGGATTTCCTGCAGTGAGGATACCAGTTTTAAAATTTTTATTTCAATATGTAAACGGAGTTTTAATTAATTTTACCAGCACCCGTCGTAAAACTTAATTCGCCCTTTCGTGCGTCGAAAATAGCAGCGAGCAGAAGTGGATTACTGTATTACTGACCTTGGTGGATTTACGCTGTTCGGTGACCTAGTTTTGAACAGGCAATGAAGAAAGGGGAAAATCCGATTTTGAATCAAACCGTGGACTTAACCGATGAAAATAACGAGCCATCTCACGTCCGCTTTTCCGATGTAAATGTGTTTATTAAGCCCTATTCAAATGAAGTTCCAATCGAAAATTACATCGCAGAATATGAGCAGGTTTCTGAACTGTTAACATTAAATCCTATACAAAAAATTATATTCTTTCGCAAGCTGTGTACCGGAAATGTGGAACTATTTCTTCAATCCAAACCCCTGTTTAAAAACTTTAAAGAATTAAAAACAGAACTGCTTAAAGAATTTAAGACGGAGATAAGTAAGGCCGAAATACATCAGCAATTGTTAAGACGGAAAAAAGGAAGGGAAGAAACTTACGAAGCGTATTACTACACTATCCAGCAAATAGCTTCGAAAGCAGCGATGACCTCGGAAGAGCAAAAATTTTACATCATAAAAGGAATAAACGCACGCCCAGAAGTAGATCTCCAACTTCGTTCGACAAAAAATTGTGATGAACTAAAAAACATGTTAAAACTATTGGATAAGCAAAAGTCAGAGGAAAGGACTTTTTATACCCCCAAGCTACCAGTTTTCCATAGACCTCCAGCCTGGAGTCCACGCTTCCAACAACACCCAGGAAATTACCGACAGTTTCGGCCAAATTTTGATCTTCAACACAAGGAGTGGAGACCGAGGAATAATTTTTATCCGCCCCGTTTCCAGCAACGTCCCAGACCAGGGTTCAACACCAGTGCACCTTCTTTTCAGCCAAGAATGACAATGCAGAATCATAATAAAAACTTTAATGTGAGAACCAACGACAGTGACTGAGTGCCAGTAGTAGAGAGCCTGTTGTGTGGACAGAAAGTCCAGATTTTATTCGATTCAGGCTCAACTCTAAATATTTTACCAGGATCCACATTAAATAAAAATCACCAACTAAATTTCAAAAATTGCAACATTAACATTACAGCTGTGGGACGAAACGTCCAGGTAAGTCAGTATATAATGCTTCCGTTAAAATTGGGTGAAAAAATTGAAACATTAAAATTTTATTACTTACCTAATGTACAATTACCATATGTTATATTATCTGGTCATGCTATTGGACTCTTTAATTTCACTATTAATTTTAAAACTAGAGAAATTTTTCAGGATAATAAATTACTTAAGCATTTTAATTGTACCAGCTGTCATAATAATAATCCTAATAAGAAAAGTGGTCATGGAAATAATGAAAAAGTATCTGCATTTTTAAGTAATAATAATGATTTATGTAATGTGATTTCTTGTAATAATGATAAGTGTGATATTGACAATTTAATTCAAAAATTTGATCATGTTTTTGCTAAGAATAAGTTTGATGTGGGAGAAATTAAATTAGAATCGCCAAAAGTAGTCTTAACCTCAGAACTTCCTATAAGTCAAAGACCATACAGAACGTCGCCTAGAGATGACGCAGAGATAAAGAAACTATTAGATGCCTTGTTAAAAGCTAAAATTATTAAACCTAGTTATAGCCAATATAGTTCACCTATTACTCTCGCATTTAAGAAAGAAGATAATGCTAGGACTCGACTATGTATTGACTATAGGAAAATTAACCAAATTACAAAAACCGATTGTGAACCCATTCCCAGAATAGACAGTGTTCTAGACAAATTGACCAATGCTAAGGTATTTTCTACGTTAGATCTATGTAGTGGGTATTGGCACCTGAAATTAGAGGATGAGGAAGCTGAAAAGCTTGCTTTCACTTCTAACTATGGCTTGTACCAATTTACCAGACTGCCGTTTGGATTTAAGAATGCTCCCGCAATATTCCAAAGAACAATTAGGCGTATACTTCATAAATATCAAGTTAACTTTGCTCTAAATTATTTTGACGATATAATTATTTTCTCAGAGACATTAGAACAACATATTCAGCACTTAAAGACCATTTTTGAAATTTGTGAAAAGGAAAATATTAAACTTAAAAAATCGAAATGTCATTTTGCTAAAGATACTATTGATTTTCTTGGCTATGAAGTTAAGCATGGATCATACAGCCCAAATAATACTAATGTAGAAACAATAAAAAAATTATTGGCCCCAAGGAACGTTAAAGATTTACAAAGATTTCTAGGCACCATTAACGTATATCATAAATTTATTCCTGATTACGCTAAAATTAGAATTCCCTTAAATAACCTTTTAAAGAAAGACCAGAAATGGGCATGGACGCTTGAATGTCAACAAGCTTTTCAAAAACTTAAAGATAGTTTAATCTCAAAACCCATTTTGGCCCTTTATAATTCAAATTATCCTTGCCATGTCTATGTTGATGCGTCAAAAGAAGCCATAGCCTCCATAGTAAAACAAGAACATCCTGATGGAAATCAACATCCAATTGCATATCACTCCCGACGACTTAGACCATATGAAATTAATTATACGATAACGGAATTAGAATGTTTGTCCATAATTGATAGTCTTGATAAATTCCATTGCTACCTTCATGGGTCACATTTTACTGTACATACAGATCATCACAGCTTAGTTTGGCTTAAAACTTTTAAAAATCCTACAGGTAGACTTTTCAGATGGTCTCTAAAAATTTCTATGTATGATTTTGACATAAAATATAAGAAAGGTACAACTAATGTTGAAGCTGACATGTTAACAAGAAACCCAATTGCTTTTAATATAACTACAACCCTGCCAGAACCCTTGTTAGATATAAAGGAAATCATCCATTTTCAAATGTTAGAAAATATAACAGCACCCAGATGTTTTAATAAGGATAATATTGTAGTAGTAAAAAGACAAGGTTTAATCAAAATTGTAGTACCAAAAGCGTTAAGAATTAAATTAATAGAGAAAGTACATGAAAAATTTGGTCATCCAGGAATAGCTTCAATGTTAAGAATTATTTCACCTCAATATTATTGGACTAAGATAATTAATGATGTTGGAAATTATGTTAAACATTGTGAAACTTGTCAAGTAAGCAAGAAGTCTCATCAGAAAAAATATGGTTTTATGCAATCTCTTCCTCTGTGTGAAAAACCTTTTGAACTATTATCAATTGATACTGTAGGTGGTTTAAGTTATTATAATTCTACTAAGAAATATTTACACATTGTAGTTGATCATGCCACTAGGTACATCTGGACATTTCCCTCTAAAAGTGCCACCACGGAAACCTATATAAATTGTTTGAATTCTATTTTTCAAAATCATGTACCCGAGAAAATTTTAAGTGATAGGAATTCCGCCTTTACCTCATCAAAGTTTAAACATTTTCTCAGACATAATAATGTTACACAGCTCTTGACATCTGCTCATAGACCGCAGACGAACGGAAAGGTCGAGAGAGTTAACCAAACCATAGTAACTAGATTAAAATGTAAAGTTAGTAATAGCCCTAGTAATGTGCCATGAACAAAAATCTTAGACTCTGTCACACAAGAATATAATAATACCCCTCATTCGGTAACTGGATTTCCCCCAATTTATTTAATGTATGGCGAATTGCCTTATAAAATTTCTTTCCAAGATAATGAGATATACCCTCCTATAGAAGAAGCTAGAAAAATTGCACAAGAAAGAACTAGACAATATTATCAGTCGAATAAAATAAGATATGACAGAAGATTTCAACAAGTTATATTTAAAGTCGGAGATTTAGTTTTATATGAAGAATTTCAATATCCAAATACCCGAAAACTTGCCCCACCGTATTCAGGCCCTTATACTATTCTAAACAAATGTTCAGATGTTCTTTTTGAAATTGATAAACCCAATGCTCTTTATAAAACTCCCACTGAGATTGTACATTCTACTCGCCTTCGATTTTTCCGTCCTAGAGAGAATTTTCAGTTAAATGATATTAAAAACCCAAGCGAACAGAAACCACAGGATACTGATGGACTCCCATCAATGGACTGCCAATATTGTTAGTCTCCGAATCTACAACTACTTTTTAAGGACAACTAAAAATGGTATAGACTGATCATGTGAAGTTTATTTTGAATTTTGTAATTATCAAGGTGAATTTTGAATTTTATAATATTTAATTTAATGTCATGATGCATTCTTTTCCTCAGTTGAGTTGTTCTTGTTTTGTTTTTATTTTTCTAATTTTTTTAATAAAATTGTCGGGTTGTGATGGCCACACAACTCGAAACTTTTTTTTTCATTCGGCAAAATTTTATTTTTGGTTTTTGGGGTTTTTCTTTGAGAGCAACTACAGTTGAGAAACTGAATCCATTTATCTACATTTGTTCATCCACAAAAAATTTTCTTTTGAAGTGGCGGGAGGAATTTGTTTTAACCTCCTTTCCAACTTCATAGTAAGCATTCCTCAGCAAACGTGAGGATACACGGTTGTTTGAGAGAAATGTGATTTGTTTATTAGAGGTAAGGTATGTTTAAGGTATAAAATGTGTATTGCTATTGAAACGAATTTTGATGTAATGAAGTTGTTTTATTAATGTAACAGTACTTTGAAGAAAAAGAAGAGATATTGATATGGAATGAATGTAAAAATTTATAATATTGTAATTTTGCACGAATAGAGAATTGTAATGAATATGAGAGTACTCAAGGAAGTTAAAAAAATATAATACAGTGAATTTTGATAGTGATACAAACAATGTCAGTATTAATATAATATAATGTGAGAACTAATAATACAATATGTGGACAGTGTTAAGAGATAGTTTCCAGGTAGTGTAAATATTTATATTGTGTTTTATTCATATCAAATATATCAAGATAATATGTCATGTAATCATAGAATTTATGTTATCGTCTTATATTTTGAATACCAGTCTTATATTTTGAACTTATACTGTAATTATAGTTAAGTGCATACGAAGCAAATAAGATGAAGGATAGTAGGGAAACCGCATGGACCTGCTGTCTGGAGGAACCATTGTGGACTTTGCCAGATATTTTTGTAATCTTCTGTTATATTCTGTATAATTGTAATATTTTGTAGTTTATTTTTTTATGTTATGTATGAGAGCCTCCACCCGGGTAGACAACGTTTTTAAACTGGGGGGATATGAAAGATATAAAATTTAAGTTGATCCCCTGTAAATTCTCTTCCCTTCCCATGTTTAAGATGGCATTACCAAATTCTGTTTTCAAGAACCCAGGAATATTTTTCATAGCGTCAGCAATCCCTGGGCAAGCCACACTGTCTATGCCCAAATAAGGCAATCGTCCTGCACAACTGATGCAGCTTGCAAAAAACATCTTTGGTCAGCAAATTCTTCAACCGCAGATACCTCTATACTCAAACCCCGGGAATCACTCGGGTGTTGGCTTTCAACTAGATCAGATGTCTGTTTAGCCACTCGGAAATAAATTTCTTTTTCTAATAGTTCTGTAATCTGATCTTATTTCATTACATATATATATATATATATATATATATATATATATATATATATATAAAAACCCTTTAATGGGCGTTCTTACAAAGGGGGTATGCAATTTTCCGTTCTAAAAAGGAAATCGTAAAAATGGGCCCCGTAAGCTAAAGGTTAATATATTCTCAGTATTCACAGTATTTTCTCTTTATTGGTACTCGAACTGAGAGGAATTTTATGTCCGAAAGAACTTAATATATGGGAATTGTTATTGAAATGACAAAATATGCTTACTGATTATAAGAGCTGATAACAAATATCTAGTTTTAATAAATATATCCAAAAGACATTTAAATTCATAAGATTTCAAATATATATTTACTACTGTTTTCATTATTTGAGTTATTACCTGGACACACATTTTAGATGCTTATAATTCATTCAAAAATTCCCTCTATAAACTATTCTACGACTAAGTTATTTCTTTGCTCATTCTGAGTGGGTTTAATGAAATTTAAGTGTGGCAGAAAATGTTATGAATATATAAAGAAAACAAATATATAAATACTATGAAGAAAACATGATTAAGTTCTTCCTGGAATATAATTATATTCCATATTGTGATGTTAAATTATTAAAAGGGGAAAACCTAGCACTCAAATGAAAAAAATAAATTTTGATTTTAAAAGTAAATTCACAAAATAATATATGCAACTGGTTTTCTAAAATAATTTATTATTACTTTTATTAATATTCAAAGGAAAATGGACATTTATCATGTCTAGACGATTTCCTTTTTTTTATTTTAATTTAGATGAATATATGGAATCATAACAGTAATATACATAATGTTTAGAAAACTGCTTACGTGAAAATTACATTATTTGTCGAGTTGTCACGCTGAAAAGAAAATATGAGCTTACACATAGGTAAAATGTTTAGTATTCAAAAACATCGCAGGCGTCTATGTCATGTAAGTATTTCATTTTATTATTTCAGAAAGAAAACCTGCGAAGGTGTTGTAACAAAGTGGGAGGAAGAACATTTATTTTTTTGGAGCGAATTGAATGTAAGACTCATAATAACATTTTCATGAAAAATAAATGTTTCTTTGGGACGCAGCTCAAACTTATCTTTTAAAGCAAAATGTCAACATTCAGTCATAAATTTTTAAACTGTCCAAATACACCTCCCTTTAAAGATGCTAAATCTGAAAAATTTTCCTAGATTCTCTTTTATGAAGTGTTGCGTCAGCACTTCTGAATGATTGGCAATATTTACTTTAAGTTTGTCTTGAAATTTAAACCAAATTCAGGTAGGCGATATTAAAAATTATTTCTCAATATATTGTCTTTACTGAAAAACTATATTCTAAACATAAGTATTTAAAATTTTACAGTCTTTAAAATTGCAAAATAAATATAATGAACTATATCTTAATGCATTCTCAAAGATTATCACAAAAGATCTAGGTAAAAATTAATGTTCACACAAGCAATTTGAGGGTATATATATATATATATATATATGTGTGTGTGTGTGTGTAATATATCCATTACACGCGTTCTTAAAATATAACCTGAAAAGGAAAACTAGATCATATTTACATGGCTGGAGCTAGACTCAGCCTGAAAGGAATTAAAATTTTGAAGCAGTCTGACCGAATCGTTTTATAAGAGCGATAAAAAGTACGTCCATTCATGTCAGATGCTCGGAAGCGAAGAGAATATCACCTTTCAACCTTACGCGCGAGAAGCGAGGTACATGTGGCTGTTATTTTTGAAGGGTCAGCAAATTCTTGGGCTCACGATGTGAACCCACGCCTTTCTCCAGAAGTATACACGTGTAGAAATGCAACGTATGCGGTTTTATGAGAAGTTCTGTTGCTATGGGTTTTTAAGCGATAAAGTAATGTTACTGGGGATTGGATTTAGGAAAGGGAATTGTGTGTGAGGATAAGGGATTTAGGAAAGGTGTGTGTGTGTGTGTAAGTAATATTAACGGATCGGTGAACTTCATTCATCACGAACGCTCAGGGGGTTTCATACATTTTTGTAGACGTAACTGGGGCCGGCGAAAAAAGGGAGTCAAACCAAAGCAAGTCCAGATAATCCCTTGTGATGGCATGGATAATCGTCGAATGCAAGCAGATAATATTAGAAGAGTCCAGACTACTAATGAATCATCCACATAGCTCGTCACACGGTTCTTTAGTACAATTTGATACACTCGCAGTTTAATAGCTATAGGACATTTTGCATGGTAAATATCATCCTGGGACTGTCGCGACAGCTCACAGAAAATTTAAAATCGCAGCGCACTTTTTCGACATGCGCTTAGTTCGAAAGCTAGACACAGAAGGCCAAAAGAAAGTAAATTTCTCGCCCGAGTGCGAGTGAAAATGAACTTCTGATTGGGCAGTTTACGACACCTGACCTCAACGTCAGACCTTCTAGAAGTTTCGCTCTTATATAAATGGTTATATAAGGGCGTTGGCGCGTGGCTTTACGGGGAAATCTAATAGATTATTTTGGTTATTATCAGGTCAAATTAAGGTTGAGGGACGTTATTACTATATATATTGCGATAAGATGAGAGAATTTTGAATAGGCGTTTTAATGGTAAGGAAAGGTTAATATTTCATACATATATATATATATATATATATATATATATATATATATATATATATATACAGTTGACTTTCTTATAAGGACCAAACACTATAGCGACATTCCAACACAACGACCAGTGCAAATGTCCCAAATGGAGTCCCCTTTAATCATAGGCGTATCGTTGGGAGGGAGGGGGCACTTGACTCGCCCCCAACATAACTTAACCCATATAAATTAACCCATTATCGTCCAACTTAATTTAAAACATAAGAATACGTAAAATTCTTATAAATTACGTTAAAGACTTCAATATTAATCGAACCTAGAGAAAGAATTCCAATCACATCGTTACAGCTCGAGATAATTAGTGTCCTATATATAGGACGCTGGGCCTTTGTAGAAGTTTGTGATAAATATGGCTTTCCTGCGGGACTTTCATAAGTGTGCCAACATGCTTTATTTTGTTTAGTATTTCGGACATTTTAATGATTTATTTATTATATATAAAATAAAAGGAAGAAAAAATACTTATTATTCAAACAAAAGTATTTATTTAGGGCAATTTACAAGTCTTATTTTCATATAGTTATGAAAGGTACTTGGAAAAAAAATTGTTCAAAGTGTTACATTGCATTTTGAGCAAAATGTAAGAGGCTTTCCCCAATAATCCTGAAACTGACATCTTCTTTGTTTATCTCTCTTGAGAATTATGTGGTCTTTCCCATCAAATTTTACAACGTCGGTTACTTATTCTTTGATGTTTGCGTTAACATTAGTCTGCCGACACTTTTTCGTGTGGTGTTTCCTATTTTGAGGTATGCAATGGCACTGTATCGGCTTATATCTTTCAGGCGTTTATTCTCATTTTTAACCATGTTGTAAGCAATGCAAGTGTTTACAATTGCCATATTAATTATACGTGTGCAAATCGGCCAGTAAATTTTTTTTCCCACGAATTTTAATTTTATGTTTTTCTAGTAGCCAATCGTGATGGTCAACTTCACCCATATACTTGTTCTAATTTTTTATAACAAATGGTTTTATGACTTGAGATTTTTCAATGTGTCCTTTTTCTCGCCTTGAAATAGTTTTCAGTGGCTCAATTTTGTCGAAATTTGTCGCAACAGTCACACAACTATTATCGTTGCATTTGACTATCGTGATATTGGTTTTATCGTCAAAGTAATAATCATATGAACTTCGATTTTTCTATTTTAATGTTGCATCAGATTCGACAGAACATTGTGTTAGTTCCTAATTTTAAATGCTCGGTCATTCTTTTGAGAGCGTGCCTCATTGCTATAAGCAAAAGGAATAATCCCTTTTATCTCTGAATACCTATTTCTGAATATCGCACTTTTCACAACAGGTACCATTAAATCTTCATATTCTGATCAGTACTATAATTCACTACATAAAGTGGGATATCCTGAAATATCAAGAATCCAATGAAAGCTTTATTTTTATCCACATTAATTACGAATTCAGGCTCATACTTCCATTCTCTTGCATACTTTTCCAATTCTGACACTATGTAGTCAAAGTACGTGGGGGAAAAAACTCTTTGAAAATTTCTAAAATTGTGTAAATATATACTCCAGAGCATCTTCTGCAGTTTTGAAAATTTTTTGTCGAGGCATGTTGAAGTAACTGCAAGGGAAAAAAATCAAAATATGTTAACATAAACGTCCAGCGTTATATTTATAGGACAGTAGATTCAAATTCGTTTTTTTAGCACAAAATCATTAATTTTCTAAAACATTTTTATAGATATCAATTAAAGAGCTTTTAAAATATAATCTAAAGAAATAAAGCTTACTTTCAAATTCGTTGCATTATGGCGAATAATAAATCAAAGGAAAAATATGCTTCAAAATGGCGATGCTTTCACTTCACGCTTTAGCATGTGGCGCGTAGTAACCAGTCAGAACTGTTTTTTTGGTGTAGAAATACATTAACACTTGACAGGAAAGTGCAAAATAGACACATTGTAAAGCGATTTGTTTACCTACGGAAGTAAAATAAAACTGTCCTATAAATAGGACGCTCGGCGCTAACGGGTTAAAACGTTAATAGAACTTCAGTTAAAATCCGAAAAATGTAAAAAACTTCTAAGAAAGTTGGTTTTTTCCGCTTTTTTAAACTGTGAAACTGAAGATTCCGATTATGTCTTTAGCCTTCACATAGTTTTTAACAATGATATGATGCATAACAAAAATTAGATGCTATATTTTTTTTCTCATTTTATTTATATTATATTTATTTTTTCATGTATAAGTTTTGAATACTACTCAAACATCAATTCTACTGTTATTCAATTAAAAAAAAAACATAATATATGATATTTTAAGGACCGTCCGGCAGTCAATGCGCTGAAGAGGGCCCTCATTGAATTCAATTCTGGTCCCCCCCCCCCCCAAAAAAAAAAAAAAAAGTTAGATGCATGATATGGCTATGCCTTTAATGATATGTTATTTTTACATCCAATATAACGACGCTGAAGATCATTTCATCTCAATACAGCGTTTTCAATTCCCTTCCGAAACACGAATATTTTTTCCAAGAACTGATTGCCGAATTCACAAGCAACTTATCAGTCTGCTGTAGGATACAAAGAGAAAATACGTTTCTCCCTGGTTGGTAGAGTTTCTAGGAATCTTTATTTGAAAAAAAAGGGAGGTGGGAGTATGGACGTTATTGACTTAGGATCAAATGGACTATAATTAATGCTTTCGTTTTGTAATAAGAAGAATGGACAGATACGTGGACAATACATCAGTTAATCAGCTGCCAGACACGTGGACTTTCTAGGTTTACGGTCAAATTTAATTGTGCAGATGAATAGCATTTTTGCATTAGGCCCGTATGGCTGCGTCAGACAAACATAACGCAATATCTCTGAATACAAAATTAAAAGTTTTAACAAAGGCAGGAAAAATGTCGATGTTTAAATCACAAATTGCTAAAGAATTCAACATCCAAAAAAGATATCGATCAGTAAAACCTATTCTATTCTGAAAGCCGAAGAGTTGGGTCATTCTTCGCGTAGTTGATAGCGAAAAGTTAAATTTCAGCAACTAGAAAAACCATTGTATGAATGCCTAAACCTAATGCGATCAAAAAAAAAAATCAGTAGATGGAAATACGTTAAAGGTAAAATCTCAAATATTTTCACAGAAAATGGACATTGATGAAGCTATTATTAAAGCTTCAGATGGGTGGCTCCGTAAGTTTAAAGTAAGACATGACGTTTCTGGAAGCGTAGTGGAGAAGGTGGTTGTGTGAACCAAGAAACAGTTGATGCATGGTAAAAGAACAGACTTAAAATTTATGGACAAGTACCCAGAATACGTTTTTAATGCGAACAAGACTGGACTGATTTATATGATGACACATGATAAATCCTTAGTTTTCACAGGGGAAAATAAAAGGAGAAAATAACTTAAAGCAACGTGTAACAGTTCTTCTATGTGCCAATTTCTTGGGTATGGAAAAACTTCCACTTTTATTGATTAATAAATCCAAAAATCCTAGGTGCTTTAAAAGCGTGAAAACTTTGCCAGTAACCTACCGAATTATCATTAAATCATGGATTACGGCACATATATTACAACATCACGTCTTGGTTTCAGCCTCTCGAAGAAGGAATCTTCAAATGCAATTGCAGGAAATTGGTTTTGAGAAGAATTATTTCTGCTCTGGACAAAGATAAAAGTTATGAAGATCTTAAAGCATCGCACCTCTCGCAAGCAGCATCGACTGCTGTTACAGAAAAAACATCAAGTGTTGATTCCGTCATGCCGGTTTTAAACTGAAATCGAAACGTATGGAATCTGATAATGGAATGCTAAATGTACATCGAATTGATGACGGAAGATTTGAAGAAGAGGAAATGTTACAAGAAATTTTTGAAAAAATGGATTTGACAGATAAGTTGATTTTTCGGGATTATGTTATCAACGACTGTGTTGTAGAATTTGTGGAAAATCTCTCGGAAAATGACATCATTTCTCGTTACGCGCAAAATGAAATCGCATCATTGGATGAAGAAGTCATACAGTCTACGCCGACGCTTGACATAAAAAGGGTTGCAAATGCTATTGACATTTTATTTATTTATTTATTTTAAAAGACAAGAAAACACAGAAAATAACTTATTTTTAACTGAGATGGAAAATTATGTTTTGAAAACATCTCTTTTGTACAAAAATAAATTAAGATTTCTGATTATTTTTCTAGGATATAAATGTAAGACCCAATTTATAATAATTTCTTTAATTTTTACTTTAGAAATTATCATTTTATTAAATCGTACATTCTGAAATAATTTTTGTTGCGAATTGATAAATAGTATGTACATTGTTATCTTGCAATAATAGGAATTAAGAAATCTTCAATTTGACGCAAATGATGAGACTTTAATTTGCTTTTTAAAGATTTTCGATACAACTACCACTCGTTATAATGACCTTTCTCTTTGGGTTTGCTTTGGAGCGTTACGGTCAACTTTCTGCTACACAAGGGCTTATTAAACTGGGACCTACAGTTTAAAGCCGATTCCGAACGGCTACAAACATCCATGCCAACAGTGGGACTCGACCCCACAGGATCGGAACCGAATGCCAGCGCCCTAGCCATTCGGCCATCCCCTTTTTCTTTAATACGCAGGGGTCATTAAAATGATCGTCTACTGTATATATATATATATATATATATATATATATATATATATATATATATATATATATATATATATATATATACATACATATATATATATATATACATATATATATATATATATACATATATATATATATATATATACATATATATATATATATATAGATATATATATATATATATATATATATATATATATATATATATATATATACAGGGTGTTTCATATTGAATGGGACAAAAATAATAGCATACAACAAATTTAGTAATTGATTTATTTTGCTGAGAAAAATTAATTCTGAAACTACAATTATACAAGTTTTATCTGGCAACAGCAAAAAATCTTCCCGTTACGAAATCGCCGCTAGAGGCGCTGTTAATAAAAATGGCGCTATCCATGCAGGATAAAGCGAACTGTGTTTCGGAATACGCCAAAACATCATCATTTATCGTCGTTCAAAGACATTTTCACACGAAATTTGGTAAAGAAACACCGCATCGTCACAACATCGAACGGTGGATGAAGCAATTTCAGGACACGGGCTGTTTGTGTAAAAAAAAAACAGCCCAGGACGACCAGCAGGCAAAACCGAAGTGGTTGAAAAATTCGAGAAACTTTTTATGAAGTCCCACAAAATCAACGCGTCGTGCGAGTTCTGAACTCAATGTGCCTCATACAACAGTGTGGTGTGTGTTACTGAAACGTCTGAAATTCCGGCCATACACCTTTCAGATGGTGCAGGCGTTTAAAGCTTCTGACAAACCATTGCGTACAACTTTCTGTGAGAATTTGCAGGATAATCTGGAGGTAGATGGTTTCGCGAACAGACTTGAGTTTACGGATGAAGTCATTTTCCATGTTTCTGGAAAGTTAATCACCACAATTTACGATTTTGGGGGCATAGAAAATCCACTTGGTCCTATGGAACATGAGCGTGATTCTCCAAAGGTGAATATTTCTGCACCATTTCCAACATTAGTGTGTTTGGTCCGTCTTTCTTCATGGAAAAATCTATTAATGGGTGCATTTACCAAGATATGCTATCAGAGTTGTTGTTCTCTCAGTTGGAGTAAGCGGTACCCGGCTTCATTCTGCATCAAGATGGTTCTCCACCACATTGGCATAAAAACATACTTCAGTACCTGAACGATAGTCTACCCCATAGCTGGATTGGCCGTCCTGGGTCAAACGATATGTCATTGCTTTGTTGGTCACCGAGATCCCCAGATGTAACGCCATGTGATTTTTCCTTTGGGATTATTTGGGGGTTTTGTTAAAGACAAAGTGTTCGTGCCTCCATTTTCCCAGGACTGACAGCAACTGAAGCAGAAGATAACTGAAGTGCTCGAATCATTAACAAATGATATTCTATCACGAGTGTGGCAGGAACTGGAATACTGCATAGATATTTTCCGTGTCACCAGAGGGACACACGCAGAACACATGTAGAAACTTGGATAACTATAGTTTCACTGTAAATTTGATTTATCAAAATAAAGTAATTACCTCATTCAAAGGTATGCTTTCTTTTTGTCCCATTCAATATGAAACACCATATATATATATATATATATATATATATATATATATATATATATATATATATATATATATATATATATATATATATATATATATATATATATATATATATATATATATATATATATATATATATATATATATATATATATATACATACATATATCGGTTAACTGTATGGAGGATTTAACATAAGCTCATGCATGTTCTTTTAGGTATATTACAAAAATAGAAGTATAACTAGAGGGTACGAAGGCATTTTTAAGTACAAATATGAGAGAAATATGGAATACCTAAAACAGGTAAGTTCGCTACCTAGAAAAACTATACCCTGAAACTACATTTCATTTTTACAGTGTAGAAATACTGAAGCAATTAATTTTTTCCTATATATAATTTAATTCACAATTTAAGAAACGTTACACTTGTAACTACCTGTTCATTCTAATGCTTATCAACATATTTTTTTGTTTATAATATATATATATATATATATATATATATGGCACTAAAAAAAGACCTTCTGCATTTCCGACCTAATATTCACTAACCATTATATCACTGAGCATTGTTATTATCATTAGATTAATTTGTTTGAAAAACCATTAAAACTATGGATGGAAAATGAAAGCCCCCAAAATAGTAAAACTAAAACTACAATAGAAATAACTACAAAAATTCATTATAATAATTATGGTAGTCATAAATTCATTTGCTTTATCTTCGAGATTTTATTCTTGGAACTATGGCGAATTTTCCAGGTTATTTCTTTATTAAATTTTCTTTACAAAATCTATAAAGTCTGTAGTGAGCTGTCAACTATACACAAAAGAGATGATTCGTTTTTGAGAACAAAAGCTTTCAGTTTTATTTTTCCTCAACAAACGATTCATATATAATTAAAAAATTTCCAGAATGATTTAAATAAATATTTTAACAACATTCATATGAAATTCTGTCAATTTGTTGATACCTAATTAGAAATTGTATTGTGTAATAAAACCATAAAAATGTCCATACTTTTGAGAAATGCTTCCGCCTTTTTAAATGCAACAAAATAAAACTGGAATATTTCTTTGCTTGTCATGTTGAATAATTTTTTTTGGAAATCAATACACTATATTCCGATAATGCTACAACGAACAAAGAAAATTAACATCAGAAAATTTAATTTTTCATTAATTTTTTTTCTACATCTTTAAAATTATTTGCTTTTTATAATTTAAGAATAATATCTAAATCTCTATTTATATTTGCTTAATTTTTTTCTGTTATAAAATATCCATAAGCAATGTTAATTATACTAATATTAATTTTTACGTACAAAAGATTCTGTGTTTTTATTATTTCCGATAATTCAATTCAAATGAAGGGATTGGAAGGAAATATTGTGGATATGTAAACATCATTTCAAAGATAATTACAGATATCTGAAAAATTATTTTAAAATGGGAAATAATCAAACAGAGAACTCTGGTTAAAAAAAACAAAAATGTTTAAATAAATTTTGCTAGAGGTGAAATAATTTTACTTACTCCTCATAGTCAAATGTCTTTCAGCGTTTGTAGTTGGGTTTATTTCGCATTTAAAATTATTTACTTTGAGAATTTCTCCAGTTTAAATATAGACTATTTAAATATTGAAATTCTTTACAGCTAACTATTTCTGTTATTTGCAATATTTTTTTTCAAATTCTATGTAAGACAAAGTTTTCAAAAATCCTTTTGAATTTTTGTTATCGTACGTTTTCTTAATTTTTCTTTTAATGTAAGAAGACAGTTCAGGTACCTGGTGATATAAAAATACATTTTTTCGTCTCTCTAAAGTATGATACGTGTAATTACTAGTAATTAACCTTTAGCTTACGGGGCCCATTTTTCAGATTCCCTCTTTAGTATGGGAAATTTCATACCCCCTTTGTAAGAACGGCCATTAAGGGGGTTACTTACTTACTTACTTACACACAAACACACACACACACATATATATATATATATATATATATATATATATATATATATATATATATATATATATATATATATATATATATATATATATATATATATATATATATATACATATATATATATACATCGATCCTCAGAACCTCGATCGATTGTTCCCCGAATCATCGTTTTCCCGTATGTGTCGTTTATTTCACTAAGTCCCCAACGACGATATTTCTTTGCTATGTTCCCGCATTTATCGTTCAGTTCAGTCGATACCTTGAAAAACGATAGACCGAGATCCCATTATGTATATGTATATATATATATATATATATATATATATATATATATATATATATATATATATATATATATATATATATATATATATATATATATGTATATGTATATGTATATTCATTCTGGAGCCCGTTTTCTTGGGATACATGATATCCCAACCCGTAAGGAAGAGGTTAATATCAGTTCTGTCACTTGAATGTCCATGTTATCACAATTAAATATTTTTAACACTAGAAGCGCCAAACTTTCTCCCTACCTAGAAGAACCAACGGCAGTCAAATTGACTGCTCAATGAATTTAATCCATATCTTAAATTGCAAATATTTTATACAACTTTAAAATACTTTTTATCATTTTTAATTATATATTTTAAGAACTTCTTTAATAAACAATGGTTCATTTAAAAAAATAAATTTTTATATAAATTTTCACTTACATTTAATAAAACACATTTTATTGCTTTTCGCAATTTTTACACAACAAAACTTTTTCAACCTTGGAAGTACATTTTCCACATACACAATATGAACATTTTTTACACACATCACTTGTTTTATTGTTGTTGCAATGTCCAATCTGGCATTATTGTGTTTTCTTTGAGAGCCTAATGCTATTGTTGGAAATTTCCTGGGACAATCTTGAGTTTGTTTTCCTCTTCAAATGAAGCTGTCTTAACTCCTCCGCTAATTGAAATAAGAACCTATGCCTTAAAATTTTTTTATCAATTAATTCTCTGTAAATAACGTATGCATTTGATCCTGCCAAATCCAGCCCATTTTATAAAAACATGCACTGGCCATCTACATGAAGCAGCCCGTACGGAATATTTACGCGTCATCTTGTCAACGATATCAACTCCACATTTGGCTTTGTTGTAGAACTAGACTGTCTCTGGAAGTTTCTTCTTATTATGTGATTCTACATTTACATTTGGATGCAAGGTACTTAGTAGAAAGAATTTTTTATTCTTTTTACCTTGATAAACCGTCATTGTAGTTTCTCTTCTTTAGTAAAACAGTTTCATACAGCTGAGTTTCCTTACTTTATGCGGAATTTCTTTTCGATGTCTTCTTACTGTGCCCACAAAACTTGTATTTTTCTTTTCAAGTCTTTTAGCCAATGATAGTGAGGAAAAATAGTTGTCCGCTGTCACATTTCTTCCTGTATTCAGATAAGGGCTTATAAGACGTATTACTACATTTTCAGGAAGGCTTTCAGCTTCATCCCTTGATTTATCTTTTCCAAGATATGCAAAAGCCTTGAACATAAACTTCAAGTTTACGTCAATTAGCATCCAATATTTTATACCAAATTTCTCTTGTTTATTCGGCATATACTGTATAAATTTACACCTGGCTTTGGATAACAATAACTGTTCATCCACAACAAGATTTTCTCCTGGCTTATATGAACTAGCACAGTTCTCTATAAATTTCTTCCAAACGTCAGAACACAGAGCAAACTTATCAGTTTCTAAACGCTGAGTTCTAGTTGACTTTAAATCAAATTTTAGGTTTTTATTGTATCTCGAAAAAAATTGCGAGACATTCTTTCTCGAAAAAAAGGGAGGACTCCATGTATTCTTCCACACCCGAGGGTTGCTCGTCCATGCTTTCTTCAGAATCTCTAGAATTACTTTTTGCTTCAAAGTTTTGTGCAGGCTCGTAATCCTTATCATCATCAATACTATGTTCTTCAACATCAGATTCATTTTCAGCTAAATCCTGTAAAAGTTGTATAATTTCCCCTGGACTAAGATAACGCAGTCTTCGAGTGGCCATTATAGTGCGCTTGAAATATTGAAATGCTACAAAAAGATAAGCTGACTCAACTACTGCAAACTATGGACTGTTACATTTCTCTAAAAAGGGGTAGACGGTAGAGAGGTGGTAAGGGGGTAAGTATTTTCTGTTGTAAAGAATGGGTGAATGAAAGAAATGTGTAGGTGAAATATTTTTCCAAGAAAAGTTGTTTTCCAAGAGAGAAAACAAGATGAATCTATCCAATTTTACTAGCAGTCAATTTGACTGCTCTTGGCGCTTCTAGGTATAACTACAAATAACTTTGTTAATGTTAATTTCATGTGATTAATATTTAATACCAAAAATTTTTGAGGTTTTTTAGGAAAACTCAAAAGATTCTGAGTTCCTAAGATAGTGGGTTTTATTAAGAATCCAACCTTAAAATCAAAAACAGTCAAAATGACTGCTCTGGCGCTTCTAGTGTTAAATTGCTTTATATTCATTACATAAGTTATAAATTTATTTCTTTAAAACCATCTGTTCCATAAAAACCTTATTTTACCGGAAAAGGGTAACTCCTATTCGCGAAGAAATTCATGTAAAATGGGAAGAATTATGCAACATTTTTAGTCCTTCTAGAATATTTAGTTTATTATTGGTGCAAAAGTAAGAAATACTTTTACGAGAAAGAGAAAAAATCTTATAGGGCTTGAATGATTTCTTACTAAGCAACATTTTATATATAAGAAAAATATGGCACTCTTTTCAAAAGGCTTTTCATGCTTTCAGATTTGTAACATTGGATTGACGTATCTTAAGCCACCCCACAGATGTGGTAGAAATGGTGCATATCCATCCTTTTTACACGTCCATATGATACTGTCCGCAACTGCTGTCGCTGGTCTTTTGTAAAGACCGTTATGTAATGAGAAGAGTTTTCTGCGCATTCATGTTTCTGAGTTCATTTCCTACAAAGTTGCCTGCTAAAGCACAGAAATGGTCTTTCTTCATGCTTTTATTTATCTTCGTTAATAATTTTCGAGTTGCAATCACCTTCGTTTGGAACCGTATAATATAGAAACTAGCTGATGAAGTCTCATATTGCTAATGTCTACTCATATTTCAAACAGCAAGGCATCAAATTTTGGCTCAAGTAATTTGTGAAAAAAATTCTTTGTTGTCTGTTTTTAAATATTACGTTTATTACAATTATTTTCTTATTTAGATTACATACGCATCCAGCTTGTTAAATTATAGTTAAGAAATTCTTCATATCCCATTATATCAACGGATCCGGATGTAATTCAACTATTTCTTTAATTTATACTAGGTATTTTCTATTACACATAATTAATCAATCTACTATAATGTTTACAAACCGCAAGTTTGTGTCCTTTGTTTCGGGAGTTTTAGTGCTTGAGGGAGCTGAAATTCTTTGAAGTGAACTGTTAATAATGGTTTTCATGTGATGACAATGTTGCCAATTTTTATTAGGCATCGTCATATATAAGAATATGCGCATTATTTCATTTCACAATATAACCGAAACTTGAAGATACTTCAGAATTTTGTCGATGAAAAATTTCTTAAGTCAGGCTGCGAGAAATCAAGGAATGAATTTGTAATTTATTATTTAAGCGATCCTCTAATTAAATGTTAATGGTAAGGCATCATAAAGTACGTTATGGGGTAATTAGATTACGTTGAGGAAACTATATCAATATATTTTATGCGACAATAGAAATAACCTTAAAATTTCGCTTTTAAGAACAGTAAGAGACATATATATTCAAATTTCGAATGCAAAAGTTTTTTTCTTCTTCAGGAGAAAAGTGAAAAAGTGCTTACACTGAAAGCCAAGGTACTCGAACGGCGGTGAAAGTATGTTGCCATTCCAGCAAAACAAAACTGTGAAGATGGAATTCTAGAACATGAGAGGTAGAAAAGAGTAGATACCATTCTTGGGCCCGTGATCTTGGGAAATATGTTATCCCACCCCCTAAGGAAAGGTTAGTGCCTTTGAGACAACTAATAGGGATACGATCTTTCAAAGAACTAAATAGTAGTTTATTAACTTGTATTGAAATTAAAACTGAAAATTAGCAAGGAATTTTGCAACAACGTGGAAATAATATAAAAGGCTAACTAATATTACTGCGAGAACTGAAATTCTTATTTGAAAAGGACACTCAACTTTCCTTAATCTAAAAAAATTAATAATGGAAAGGGCTATAACCCTGGCTCAGAGCAAGGCATTTTAAGTATTCGATTTCAGAGTTAAGACAGGAGGCGTCAGAACAAACATCTAAAGCACATAACACATGCGTAAGAAAGAACAGAATTTCTGTTAGAGGTGATGATTAGAACTAGAACGAGGGAGTAAGAAAAGAGCGAAATATTTTCGATACACCGAAGTGGAAAGTGAATTGATAGTTTTACAAATTAACACATCGATAAAAGGCGATTAGAGAAGGCGATTAAAGAATTATTGAATTCATCATCTAAGGGAATTCAATGCAGCTGTTAACGGAAGTGTCAGAGGCAAATAATTCAGAGGAATCGCAGACGCTAGTAAAAAGCACAAATATGCCATCAACATACATCATCTAGCACAAAAAAGTTTTGAATAAGTCATTTTAGTATCTTGGCTTACTGTGTAAGAGTTTACTAGCTCTTCTCCTGAATATGAAAGCAGTTTTTCCTTCGGAAATTCGAATAGATATGCTTTTACTGTCAGTAATAGTAAAACATTATAGTTATTATTATTCCCAGATTATTGTCTCTAGTACTGGAGTTTATAATCTTATAATATAATTTACAGAAATCTTACGTTTAGCATATTTCAGTAATAAAAGAATACGATTCGTTTTCTTTAACAGAAGTAAAATCTAGTATATAAAGCATTGTATAATGAATAATCAATGTTCGCGTATTCATTATACAATTAATGAATACACGTATTAATGTTATAGGATTTTAAAACATTGCAGCTGAAGGAGGTTTTCTCGTTTGATGATATCAAGTGATTTCCAATTAATAAAGACTTTTCAAGTCTGTAATCGTAAATTCATAAATTATCACATCAGAATCACATATTAATGATTCAAAATATATGACCTTTTAAAAAACTAAATAAACTTCGCTATTTTATGAAAGTTCCTTTTAGTTATTAATTAATGATGGGATTAATCAATATTTCCACCATTATGTTTTTTTTTAATATTTCATCACGTATTCAAACACATATTTTTCTATGTTTTCCTCTATCTTGACAATTGTCTCAGAAGATTATAGAAAAAATTTGCTTAATATTAACTATAAATTAATATTTAGAGTTCGGGGTATTTAATTTTCAATATATGTTTCTTAAATGTTTCAAACTACTGGTCTTTTAGTTATTATTGAACTATTTATTAGTTATTATTGGTCTTTTAGTTATTATTTTAGTTATTATTTTGGGGGGAATCATGAGAAGCCATTATTTCCTGTTTTGCAATCATACTTTGATAAAAAAAAATTAGTGAAATTCAACCAAAGTATTAATTAAAGTTCTATTACATACATAACACTCCAGGAAGAATTTTAGTTAAAGTTATTCAGTTAAAAGAAATTTACATACATCAAGTCTAGGAAACAGCCTGAGATATCCCCTCATCGAGTGTACTTAAAAAATTACATACATTTTAGCATGCTTTAGAACAGGGGTCGGCAACCTTTTAATACAAGAAGGGCATATTTTAGAAATGCGGAGTTCGGCGAACACCGCTAGATAAAGAGGGGGAAAATGGTGGGGGGGGGGTATATTTAAACATGAAAATATCAATACGACATAAACTTTTAATACATAAATTCAAGTTTTAATTTAAACAAAACAATCTTAAAATTGATAATTAATGCTATATTTGACATTGCAAATCTGCGGCCAAGTCGTTGTAATGTGGCACATAAAATGAATGACCGGTTCTCAGGCATTAGTCGAAATGAGTGTCAGTGAGGCTTGATCGGCACTTTGAATTTAAGTCTTTCATATTAGAAAATAAATATTCACAAGCGTATGTCAATGTGCAAAGAGAGTTCAATTTGACAGCCGGAAAAAGGGGAGAGCGATGCTTTCGAAACAGCTGGCTCCCATATTTTTAATTTTTATGGTTTTACAATTTTTAATTTATTTTACTAAAATTATTCATTACAACTACGAACGTTTGTTATTCAAATATCTAAAATTTAGATATTTGAACAGCGGGCACTTTAAAATTGTTTCGCGGGTACCTCGTTGCCGACCCCTGCTTTAGAGTGTCAAACTGACGGATTGTAATGTACTTACGACCATCAAGGAATGCTTTTTGCATTGAAGGGTTTAAAAGTCGTAATGCCGTCTTGGGAAGATTTTATTTAGGTAGAATTTCTTAAATATCTATGTGATTGTCTAAAAAAATTATTACAATCATCATTTCTTGATAACTGCAACTCGAGTATAGTCCTTTGTTCTTATGTCAGTGATAAAGAAGGGTAAAGATCCAAAATTTTTACGCAACTATAAACCCCTTTTCCTTACAAGTGTGTGTTTGTTAGAATAATGAAAACTTCTAGAAAGGAAACTATTTCTAAAATGTTGGGTTATTTTAAAGGTTTTCATTGCCAAGTTGTTCTTAGCTTTTGCCCAAATTATGCTCTCCAAGTCACATTTGGAATCCCTTTCCCTCCATCGTACTCGTCAACTTGCTTAACAAGTCCTTAACAAGGACGATACCTGGGTCCAAGGCTATCTGGTATGCTGGAGGTGTGCATTTTTGCAACAAAGCGATGTTTGAAAATTTTCTTGCAAAAGTACCAACAGAATGATATTTGAATTAGGTTCTCAGTTATAAAATGTAAATTTTTATTTGCGTATAATAAAAAATCGACTTGAAAATGATAGATACATTGTTGGTTACATGGAGAAAAATGAAATTGTTAAAATGTCTGCGTTTGATTTGAACGTTTTTGAAAATAATGTAAGAGTAACTTTACAAAGCTGTGGTAATCCTGAGAAGTAATGAAAATCTGTTTCGTTTGATTGCGAACCTATATTTGAATTCTATACCAACAAAATGAACTGTTGGGTGTCTGAATACCACTAATTACATTAAACATAAGTTCATCTAAAAGTAAATATTTTTGACCAACAGGTGAAATAGACATGTTTAACCCTACTGCTTTAAATGCCTGAGATAGATCTTCATCCCCCTGAGACGTAAGACAATTTTAACGTAACTTCAGACGTAAGACATATTGTAAGCAGATGTGTTGTTGTGTATGTCCCTTTGGCCTCAGTATACAAAATCCCAGTCCAGAATACAAATGATGAGGGAGAAGGCAATAAACAGAAAGAAATACACAAGAATAGATAAAATTTTATTATTACACAGATGATGACCTTGGCGATGGACAGTGGTATTTTCACAGCTTCCTTTGCAAGACAGGGTTCATATTTCATGCGAAAGACTGACTTTATCCAAGATGACAACCAAGCTTTAATCCGGATTCGAACAGAAGACCGCGGCGTAGAATGAAAGAAGCTTTCCATTATAACAAGCGCGAGGCTAAAAAAAATACATGTCATAAAATATATTTTCTACCTCTGATTAATCAGATGTTGTTAGGCTTAATAGGCTTTAAAACATCATATACTTATTTGAATAACTGAAGTAAACTGGTTGATTTACATTAAAAGATAATGTATATATGCCTTCAAAAGAAAACTTTCGTTAGAAACAGCATTTTGATGAATGAATCACTGAATGGGACTGATTTATGAGGGAAATAATTTGTGCTTGTGTGAAACTTATAAACAAGGAACATTACTTGTTATTAATTGTTATATGTTCATGCAAATGATGACTACCCTAAAACTGAAAATACATATGCAAGTGCAATAAATACTTTAAATCAATGTTTCAAAGTCCTCAAACTTCATCAGCAATTAACTTTTATTAAATATATTACTCTGGAAAAAGTTTACTTTAATATAATATTCTTAAGTTACTATAGAAAATAAAAGCTTATAGCAAAGTAGGTCTGCATTAAAATTTAATCCTGTTACATATTTATCGAGAGGACTAAACTATCTACAGCGAATATTTTATCAAAAAGTGAGTTTCGAAACTTGGAATTTGTGTTCTGTCGCTAAACAAACAAATTAAAGAAAAAATTACTGATTTATCTAGAGAATCTTTTCTTTCCCCGCATTGCTTTTAGGCACTGATTACTCTAAAAGCCTCATAGAAAAGTATCGACATTTTAGAACTAGCTAATTAACTGAAAAAACCTCTCTTTCAGATGTCCCAGTTCTGTATTCTTGTTTATGTTTTGTTATTTTCGTGATTTTCGCTCGGGGGATGCATTTCCTACATTAAAACAGTGTTTATCTTTTAAACTCTTAAAGAAAGATTGAAGAAATAGAGCGACTACTTCTGAATGCAATTCGATTTAAATGTTAAAAATTCACTTTCATCAATGCTGATATATTTATGCTTTACTAGTACTTTTACAAAGCTAAGATAGACTACCTTACTATTTACAGTTTCTTGATTTTTTAGATAAATTAACTTTGCTTGGATTTAAAACTGTGCATGGGATGCTGCAGAAGGATTCTCTTTGAAACAAATTAAACATATATATCACATATACTCAATAGAAATATATAAGGAGTGAGACTATGTCTGAGAGTTTTTATGTACAGATTTTGTTCTTTACTCTTAAAGAAAAAAATAGGTTATATTTTGCCTTTATTTGATTTCAGTGTTTTATATTTTTCGCGTAAATAACCAAGGACTTTTTGGGAGAAAATGTCTACTTTTTACTCAACACAAATTGTAGATAGTAAATTGTATTTTCATCAGCTGTAATAAAAAACATCTAAGGGTAGGGAATCGGACTATGCCAGACAATTTCTTTGAACTAAAATCCAATGAAGTTTGATCGTTTGATTAAATTGAAAGATCTAACATGAATTAAAGATCAATCATTTTGATCTTTAGTTCATAGTTGAAAAAATGGCCAAATGTAATTTTCTGAATTTAATTATTAGCAAAAGAATTGCTTTTCCAATTTCCAAACAGAGACATGTGAAATTTAAATAATCAAGATTAGCACTTATATTTACATAAATTACTGATTGTAAATTGCATTTACCCCCAAAATAGAAAGATATTTCTGATGAATAGGGAACAGGAATATACGAGTGTCTAATCGTTTATCAAGCACAGTTTTTAATTTTTTGGAGCTTAGAGAGAAAGAAAAAAGTTTTTTTTTTTTTCAAAATTCCTATTTGCTTTATGTATTTTTACTGTAGAAAAACTGGAATTTTTTAAAAGAAACGTTCTCCCTTTTGCTTAGGACAAATTTTGGATTGTAAATTGCATTTTAATCAACGATGAACAAGAATTTCTAAGAGACTATAACTGACAATTTTTATCAGTGATGAATAAGAATTTCTAAGAGACTATAACTGACAATTTTCTATGCGCTGATTTTAATTTTTCATTCTTTGGTAAAATAATCAATTTTACAAAATTTATATCCATTTTTTAATGAGATTCTAGAAATATTGGAATATGGAGGGGTATGCTTGGGGATAACGGATATTCACTTGTGGAACTTTTTGGCTTGCCGAGTTCTTTTGTGTAACCTTACAAAACACATATAAAGAATCATCTCATTTGATTTTTAACTCTTTACTCTTGATTTTAAAAAAGTTTTGATTCCTATAGTTTTTAATGTCCATTACTGTTATATCCATTACTGTTATTCCGAGGACAAAGCCTAAACTCCAGTGTTTTTATTGTATTCTTTTCAATGCATGATGAAGATGTAACTAAGTTTAATATTACACACATACGCACACCACTTGTCTTTTATTTAACAAATAAACGGAACTTGGAAGCGAAAAATGTACATTCAATAAATTTTTACGATACATATCGCAACTTCATAAATAAATGTCCGAAAGTCAACTCTTTTCAAAGATAACAGCTGTCACAGGAGCTACTGTTTAGTTTAATTTGTTTAAAAGAGGTACAAGGAATCCGATGTGCATCACAGATGTTCAAAAAGGTAGCGTACACAGGCGTTCACGTTTACAGTGAAAATAATAAATATCAAATCTGGATTCTGATTCATCCAATTTATGGATTAATGTGGTCTTTTAGAGTCCACATTTAGTGTGTATACTGAATCTCGACGGAAAGGAGAACACGTTATCATCCTTTAACCATCATGCAGAAGGTCAAATATGGAAAGGGAGATTTGCTACTTTTTGCGGACCTATTTCTGAAAGGCTCTCTCGTGCCTCGGATCTGTGACATACGTTTTATAACTGGCAAAAAGGATCTGAGACGGCATCTTGTCACCGTGTGACAATGACGGCTCCAGAGGGAAGGCAGTAGAGGGCGATTGTCCCCCCCCCCAAATAAAAAATGCCCGGCGAACTTTCTTTTTACATTGCCTACAATTATGTAATCGTAGACCTAATACTAAATGAGCTTGAATTTAAAATGAGAGGATGTTTAATATATTATATATATATCTATCTATATATATATATATATATATATATATATATATATATATATATATATATATATATATATATATATATATATATATATATATATATATATATATATATATATATATATATATATATATATATATATATATATATATATATATAAATATATGTATATATATATATATATATATATATATATAAATATATATATATATATATATATATATATATATAATATATATATATATATATATATATATATATATATATATATATATATATATATATATATATATATATATATATATATATATATATATATATATATATATATTAGGGTGGAGCAAAAAAACTTTTTTATTATTTTTTTCTTTCCTGTATCATCAATCATTGATCCATGACCCAAGATGTAAAAATGCAAAATATCAACCTATTTTGAAAATATCTTCAGGTGGCGCACTAGTGTTGAAGTTTTGAAAAGTAGTAGAAAAAGGCGACATTTCAAAACGTGGTAATAAAACTCCATTATATATTTTTATTTCTTTTCATTTGTTACGCAAATTTAATATATTATGTTAAAAAGCATTTAAGCAATAGACTCCTTCTTAATAATGTTTAAGTGTCATTTTCATTAGATTTTTGGACTTCTTTTTCGCGAAAATATTGAGATTTTGTCACAAAAAGCGGCAATTCTTGCCTAGCTTTTATCTTGGTTCTTATCTTTGTTCTTCTCTTATCTCTGAACCACAAACAGATAATGTAGCCTCAGTTACTAGCGTACACACCGTTCTACTGCCTGTCTGTGACGAGGGAACTTCTCAAAATACAGGTAATCATCTCCTGAAGAAATCATAGTCTTTATTTCTGTATCACTGTATATTTCATCGTCATTGGGGTTCGGTAACATTTTCTTTCCTATTTATCAAATCGTAATAATGTGATGCTCCGATCTGAAGTTCAGGAAGATGAAACTCGCGTACTTTTCTGCCTTTGGTCTGTTCTCTTGGTTTTAATATTCTTCGAAGAGCTAGTTCTCTTACATGTAACTCCTCGTTTTGAAACATAGATACCAACAAATTTTCTGAGTGTGCAAAGAATGAATTGCGTTGAATAGTTTTTAATATAATACTCTTCAGCTTGTTTTGCATATACGAAGATCTAACCATATTAAAACGTGGATAGGTCCATATTTACAAGAAGGTTTATTCTTGATGTCAAACCAGGTTGGTGTGTACACTTTCTTAATAAAAATGACAAGTTATTTCAGGTTGACCGTTGGTTTCGTTGTTCCTACATATAAACGACGAATCCTGTTTGCACAAGTCAGCCGTCGGGAATGTGCTACCATCGGGATATGCTCCCTGTTAGCTAAGGTAGGTGTGGTTGGGCAACAAGAAATAGCTGAGTGAATTTCATATAAATATTTTTGTTTGGGGCTTAATAATTCAGCATTAACATCCGGAAATTCTGAACTTGCAGTTTCAAAGATCACCACTTTATATTATAGGCACTTTTTGAGCCTTTTTCCAATGTTTCCTGAAAAACTATTTGGACTTGTCGGGGTACCATCGAGGCTGGTGAAAAGATGACGGAGTGGTAATTCATCATCATGTAGTAGGCACACAAACCACTGAAACGTTCGATTAAGATATTTGATATTTTTCAAATAGTACTATGACACCGTTATTCAGCCCTGTGTTTACAGCAGTACTGTCACATCCAACTGCCACCAACGATGTATGAAATTCGAAACTTTTTCCTAGAAATTCAACTATATTTTTTAATCGTGATTGTTTACCCGAATCAAGTGAATTATGTCCTATGTTCTTAGAATCTGGCTCAGAAATCAAAGAAATATGTTCTTCAGTCTTCGAATGTGATCTAGTATTTTCTGTCTTAGCCAGGACAAAAGTTTTATCTTTACGGCCGTCAAAAAAAATCGAGGATATAGATTGTTGGCTACTTAACCGTTGCAGGTTTTGGCGTACTTTTCGACACTCGCGACGTAATTTATGTCGATCTATTACTTATGATGAGTTGTCACTACTGATAATATTTAAATCCTCCATTGGGTTTTGAAATGGAAAATTAATGAGGGTTAGTTTCAGTAGATCTGTCAGAAGAGCAGTCTAAGAATGGGGAAAACTGTGGTGAGTTCATAGAACTAATATCTTCTCTGATGTGTGGTAAGATGGCGCTAGTCCAGAAGTGCAGCATCCGTCTAACACTAAGTAAAATTGACTCACAGTGTAAACCTTAATGCAAGTAATCTAGTCTGAACTATTGGTAAATTTTTATTAAAAATGAAATATAGGACAGTACACAAACCTACAATAACAAATTTGAGACAATTTTTTTAAAATATGACTCTCGATTGAGGTTAGAATGGAGTACTAAAAATGAGTTTTTTTTTACCTTCTCATGTCGTGCGCCACCTGAAGATGAAGTCGTAGACAACTAAGTTTTGGCAAATATGATGTTCAATTAATGTTTCAACAAATAATAATACAGGAATAAAGAAAAAATAATAAAATAAAAAATTCGCCTTTTTCGTCCACCCTAATTTACATTATATATATATATATATATATATATATATAACCCTAAGGGCCAACGTTTCTCCCCCTCCCCCCAATCTCTGGACTGGAGCCTCCACTGCCGTGTGATACTCCCTTTCATACTTCCAAGTTCCACTATTCAATGATGATATCGCGAGCTCTCATGGCCAGCAAGCCGAAAATTTGCTTCAAAGTAAAAATACACTTCAGAGTTATTGGCTGCCAAAATCACCATACATATATGTAATTGACATTGTGTAGGACATACTGGGTATATGAACTGAAAAATGCTAAACCTCGTTCAAGAATCATGTTTGAGCCTGAAGCAGGTCTACTGCAGTAGTTCAACATGTCACCCTACAGCTCCTAAACAACTTCATAAAAAAAACATCAAAAATCTATACAATGCTTGCGGGGATGCAAGCCCAAGGTAACAATACCAATTAGTTAACAATAGAGAATTAGTTAGAAGGTAACAATACCAATTATTAAGTCCCTACAAAAAACAAAAATCCTATTTTAACAAAAGTCTTAACGAGTCATATACACTCAAGAGCCAAAACATTATGACCACCCCTACATTGTGCAATGAATTCGCCTGGAAGACGTGGAATGCACGTGATCAGGTGGAAGTGATATTTAACTGCTGCTGGAGAGTCTGAAGAATCATTCTTTCACTTACTTCTGTGTGTGATGGGAAAGGCTGCGGATCTAAGCGACTTTGATAGAGGGCAGATAGTAATGGCTCGAAGGCTCGGAACAAGTATTTCCAAAACTGCACGACTCGTGGGTTGTTCGCGACCTACAGTTGTTAGTACTTATGCAAAGTGGATGAATGACGGTGAAACCAGCAGTAGACGACATGGTGTTGGACGTCCACACGCTATCAAAGAAAAAGTTCGTCGGAGACTGTCTCGCATGGTGAAGCAAAACCGGAGCCAGACAGTGACTCAGCTGACAGCCCACTACAATGCAGGGCCAAGTAGAATAGTATCGCAGCACACTGTTCAGCGGACACTGTTGGATATAGGGCTACGCAGCAAACGTCCCACTCGTGTGCCTTTGCTGACCAAGCGTCATCGCCAACTGCGCCTGCGCTGGGCCCGGGAACATCGCGACTGGTCCATGGATCAGTGGGAGAGAGTTGACTGGTCAGATGAATCACGGTTTGTCATTCATCACGCCGATGGCAGTGTCAGGATACGCCGTCTTCCAGGCGAACTGTTGCTCCCTCAATGTACAGTAGGTCATACACAGGCCGGTGGTGGCGGTAATATGCTTTGGGGGACGTTCTCTTGGGCGTCTCTGGGACCCGTGGTTGTGGTAGAGCAGACCATGAATGCTGCAGGGTATCTGAACATCATTGCGGACCAGTTGCACCCTTACATGGCCTCTGTTTTTCCAGCTGGAAATGGAATGTTCCAACAGGACAACGCCCCGTGTCACAAGGCTAAAATTGTGTTGGAGTGGTTCCAGGAACATGATGCTGAATTCCAGTTAATGTCCTGGCGCCTAACTCACCGGATCTCAATCCGATAGAACACATTTGGTATGTCATGGGACGGCAGCTCAGAGTTCAAAGACCACCAATTCGCAATGTCTCGGATTTGCGTGACCGTTGCTTAAACATCTGGTACAATCTGTCTCCGGCCATGTACCAAGGATATGTGGCATCCATGCCAAGGCGGTTTGAAGCTGTGTTGCGCACCAAAGGTGGGCCAACTCGTTATTGACAGTTGGTCACAATGTTTTGGCTCTGGAATGTATATTCTTTTAATAAAGATAATTATGCAAGCAACATACTTTTATTAGTGAAAAAAATTCTTCAAATCAAAAAATGATTTTTCTATGTAACTGCAAAATGTAGAAGCTGAGATCTATTTTTATTCATTAAAAAAATAGGGATTAATATTCGTGGGCGGCGTAACTCACACGAATTCTGAATTGAGGCCGTCCAGGGCAAATAAGTAGAATGCGAAAGGGAGAATTGTCGTGTTGCTACATCCAGTTTTTAAGTCAATTGGGCAGGTATCGTAAATTTATTTTGGTTAGTACAATGTATTTATTTTTCTTAGGATTTATTTGGGTGCGTTGTGTTTTAATATTTATTTTCTTGAATATAACCTAAAGGTCTGGATGTCGAACTTAGCAACCGAACAAAAATCAATACACTATTCTCAAATGTTAGAACATGTAAATTAACCCCCAATAACTTTCAATTTAGACAAACTAAAGATTTTAACATAACAAAACTTGAAGAATGATCACTTTCTCTCAGTCGATAATTGTAGCCGGGCTTTCCTTTGCGCGTACCTTCACTATTTTGCACTGGCGATGGGTATCTCTTCACGTCGTAAAAACGGGACGCTGGGGTCTCCTCGTCGTGTAACTTCTCGGCTGTGGCATGGGAGGTGAGTCTCTGGGTTGCGGCTGCAATCTGAGTGCGGACCTCTCTATTTCATTTAGTCAACGCAGTCTCGCAGTGGCCGCAACAGATTTATGTGGAACCCTCAAGTCCACTTAAAGTTTTTCTTTTTAAGTCGTGCTGGAGATGGGGACCTACAGCCTCCCCGATCCAGACTCTCTCTCTCTCTTTTTGTTAAAACTCCTATATATTTTATTTTAATCCCCTTTCACACTTATGACTCCACCTTCTCATAAACTTCAATCAGCTAATCCGGACACCGTAAACTTTTCATTTGCTGTACTCTTGTCACACTTTCTCATTGGCTTCTGAACGTAAAACTCACGCCCTCACTGCCTGCCCATATCAGACCACCCAAGAATATGCACGTGGCGATGGGGATCTCTGTATACCATAAATTCCACATAATAGACCTTTGTAACATGATGTCACTTTTTTCCTCCGTGAACTGATCTATGTCTCCAATCTCAGATCTTCCCATCTTCAAATCTCATAAAGCTGTCTCGCACGGGCTACGTCCTAATTACTGTCGGCGTTAAGTTTGATTCCGGCCTTTTATCACCAACATGTAATAAAGCTAGCTTTTTATTTAAAAGCGCTTTACTACAAGAATCTCAAGTACAAAATGATCGGGCATGATCCAAGATCCAAAACCGTTTCATAAAATTACCATCCTGTATAATTGCAATGTGCAATTCTACTAATTGCCTTTAGGGAAATAAATTTGCATATTTGAAATTTATATTTATAAAATTATAAAATATATTTAATGAGAGTCAATTTTAGAACATTAAATATTATGGCTCATACACTTTTAGTGCTTAAGGAAAGATAGAATAAATATTTGAAGTAAATTAGTTTATTATTTAATTCTACATAACAAGAGAAATTCTGAGAATCAATGAATAATTTAAAATTTTGGAATTACTAAATTTCTGAAAATTCAGTACCAGTGTTCATCATAGAAATTAAAAATAAAACTTCTTTCGGCAGATATGAAAGGGATTAATTATTCAGGATGTCATACTATTTTAATAAACCAATGGTAACTTATGCATATGAAAATTCATCATTTCGTTATTATATGAAGTGTCGTAATTTTCAAGTTCTTATAGAACAATATATATATATATATATATATATATATATATATATATATATATATATATATACATATATATATATATATATATATATGAGAGGAGGGTATTGTGGAATACCATTTACATTTCTAAAATTAACTTTACTGGTTTTTGAATAAAAATCCCAAAATCATCATGAGTACATACTATAACTAATTGTAATGAACTGTCACTTGTAAAATAATACTATTTATTTTGCTGTTATAAACAAAAAAAATATTTAAAAAGAAGTTACAAAAGGAGGTTAATATGAAATAGTCGGGTAATATAGAATAGGTGGTTTAAACCATTGAAAAACTAATTAGACTTCATAAAACATAGTTATTTTTAAGTATAAAACCATATTTTTAAGATTATGTGCATGTCATTTCTGCTTCCAGTCTATTTACAAAAGTCACAGATATAATCTTCTTTCTCTGCTCCGGTACAGTCAAGGTGAGCCCGCAGAGAAAAGCTAAAGCATTGAATCAAAATTTCCCCTTGTTGATCTTCGGAGAATTTTCCGTTACACATGATATATTCAGCGTTTTTGTTTTCCAGTTCTTCGGTTGATGGCATGAATAAGTTGATGGCATCCATTACAGATGATACACCAGAATGGAACGATTCATCGCAGCTAACACAGGAGTCATCTCTAGTAAGTTTAGGTCTAGAAGGTCAGTCTACTTTTAATTTCTTAATAGGGGGTCTTTGAATGTTCGGTTTCTTTTGTTGTTTTCAACCTTCTGGTTTCTTCTTTATGTCCTTTTCTTTCAGTTCATCATCTAACTCTTTTTTTACATGGGGAGTAGGTTATTACAGAAGATCCAGCTTCCCTGCTTCTAAGGGGATTATGCAATACCTAGTATTCCATAATACCCGACACGCCATCATGGAACATAAACCTTTAAACTGATGGACAAAACATTGTCAGCTAAAAAAACGACCACAGTATAACAAACTACAATTTTTTAGTGTACATTACGCTTAACATCAATGTTAAAGTCAGATGTGCACTAGTAGGTTAAAATGTTTGAAAACTTACCTGCAAAACCTCTTGAAAATCACAAAACACATTTTGTTCTCTAGCGAGTGTTACGACAAAAACAAGCGGTCAACTCTCAGTGCACTGCATCATGGGAGTCTTTCTTGCATAAATCATGGTACTCTCACACGATAGCAGCACCAAACAGAGCCGAAACCTCGGTATTCCATATTACCCGACTATTCCATAATACACTCCCTCCTCTCTCTCTATATATATATAATTGTGATGCTAGAAGCATAAACTATATTTAATTATATTAATAAGCGTTAAACGGTAATTTACTATTAAAGTCCTAGTTTGTTTTCCAATTCAGAAAGTAAATTGTTTATCTCAGCGAAGAGTTCAGGGTCACCGAATTGCTCGCACGCGCTGGCTGATGCAATCACCAGAATTTTCGAGAGAAGGGGCTCGAGATGACAGCCCACACTGTTGTGTAACACGCGAGAAAGAAAAAGCGCAGTTTAGGGATATTTATTATAGAATAGGACGTGCTTCTGTCGTGAGCTGAGAGATGATTGAAAATGGCGATTTAGCTGGGTTATTTGGGTATTCACTTAATGTTAATTAAAAAGTTGTTTAAATGTTATTTAAGTATTAGCTCTTCCATCGGCCTATTGTCTTATGACTGCAATTTTTAGTAATTAGTTTGTTAAAGGGTACGCGGTGAAGGGCTGTGACACACACACACACACACACACACACACATATATATATATATATATATATATATACACACTCTGTCACAAAAAATATATGCACTCAGAAGGAAACGAACTACTATCACCAAACTTAACATGTATGTATTGTATGAGGAGATAAGCAAATGATTGCAAATTCAGAAGAACAGACCATTTTATTAAGATATGGCAAGAAAAATGTTACAAATCAGTAAGTAGTAAATCCACCTCTAGCAGCTATACAAGCCGAAACACGGGGGGGCATCGAATCAATGAGGTCATCTATGACCTCCTGCGGAAGATTATGGCATAATCTTTGCAACTGGGCAGTTAATTCACCAGTATTCCGGGACGGCTGCAGTTGCCTTCCAAGCAAGTCCCAGACGTGCTCTATTGGTGAGAGGTCTGGTGACATGGCAGGCCATGGGAGTACGTCATATCCTTGAAGACATTGTTGGGACAGTCGCGCAGTATGTGGACGAGCGTTATCTAGCTGATAAGATTCGAAAAGTTTATACCGTCCCCCGCGGTAAGCGTACTCGGCGTGAAAAAACCTACTAATAACCGGACGCCACGACGGCAACCCTTTTCACTCCGGTCACCGAGTCAGAGCTCGGTCCATATCCCCGCCGCGAGTCAGCGGGTCACTTCGCCACCATCATATTCCCGTCAATGTCATTTGATATCATTCACATGCTGTCGTACGATCAGAGTCATCCAAGAGCCAGAGTATTTAATCAAATTAATTTATCCTCAATTTAACCGCATCCACCACTGCGAAATATATTAACTAAAGTTTAGTTAACTTAAGATAGGTTATACAGACGTCCTGCACCACTTGTGCAGGCAACCAAACAAATTAACAAACAACAAACGTAATTATTAATACAACCAAGTCACAGCTCGTGACCCAAAATATTAATAATCAATATTATCGAAATCTAAGTCCTCATATCTTGCCGATGCAGGAGTCCTTGTCCAATCACCATAATCAGTCAGTTCGACGATTTTTTCGACCTCGGCTTGGTATCTGCTACAGCTTTAATCCGTTGGGAGATTTTTAGTGTCCAACTTTCTCCCTGTGTTTCCCTGATATCTTGTGCAGTTTGCACAAGTCTGTTCCTTTTTTGCAAAGCTGTCCTTGATGGTCCTCTTCAGCGCACACTTTGCACCTTTTCTTATTTCGACAATGCTTGGCCACATGGCTAAAGCCCCAGCACTTATAGCATATCACCGGCTTTCTGTAATCTTTCCATTTACATAATTTCCAGCCAATTTTCAATTTCTTATTATATTCAATATTTCTTTAAATCTCTCCTGCCACGCTGAGGATCCAATTGTAACCATTTTTCGTCTTGAAGTTCGACAAAACTTCGATTTCAGCATCCTTGAGTTCCGTATTCTGTTTCTTCAAGATCTCTCTAAGCTCTTCCTTCCAAAACTTTTCTTCAACGTCGTATATAATCAATTTCGATTCTTTCAATTTAGGCTTACGTGTAACATACAACGTGTTGATACCTCCACTACTTTCAAAGGCAAAATGTATCTAATTCCTCCTTCGTGTCCGTCTCCACCAAAATACCACCTTCCCAACTCTCTTGCAGTTCCTAATTCCTATTCCCAACTTTTCGGGTTTAATATTCTTTTACCACCCTTTTAGTCTCATCCGACTGTTGGGGTGCAACGGAAGGATCATGACCTCGATTCTACTCTCTCTCCGCAACCTTTTTATATTTTTCTTCTCACCAACTTTTCCTTTCACAACTTCAGCGTATGTCTTTATTTCACCTTTTTCATAAATACTAAGTTGTACGTTAAGATAACTAATTATATTTTGCTGATCTATTATGGAATTTACCAACTCCAAGATATCCTCATTCAGTTGCCTTTTTTGTTCAACCGTAAGCTTGGTCGTGCTTATAACATTTATCATTCGTTGGAATTTAAGTTTCACCAGGTCCTCAGTGAGCTCACCCAACTCCTCCATCTGCACTCTTTCCGGTTCCTTATCGTGGCTGCTCATTCTCCCACTTTAGCCCCATGCTCCCCCGGCGTTAGCAGTCTGCCAAAAGACAGACCCCCATGGTCCACCACGAGGAGGTGCCGGAGGATAAATTTAGAAAACTGTACCAAAATATGACAAGCAGATATACAACACAGCTGGTAAATGGGACCTGGGAGATTTGATAGCATAGGCAGTACAACTGTCATTAAAATCTTCTCCATGTAACTGCGTGCCGTTAAAGTGCGTTGAAGGACGACTAGAGGTGATGAAACTATAGGTGAGCTTGTTCCAACAAATCGCTCCCCTCACTGTCACATTTGTGTAATCGCCGTATGCCTCTCGAAAACAAATGCCGGTTCGGATCGGTGGCCTGGCCGCCTCCACACGCGTATGTGCTGGTCATCAGCATTGAGACTGAATCGGGATTCATAGCTGAAGATCACACGCCTACAGTCGGTTACACTCCAGCTTGCCCAAATTTGGCAAAAATCCAATCGACACTGCCTATGATGTGTGGTCAGTTGTAGGCGTCTTAATGGACGTCGGCTCCTTATACTTGCGTCGACCAGTCGTCTCCGAATGGTTTCCCTTGATACCACCGGATGTTTGGAAGGTGGTAAATGGCGTCGAACCGATTCGAGCGACGTTGTTGGATCTGACGTGGCCGCTCTTATGATTGCGCGAACCTAGCGCGCATTCGTGTTCCTGGGACGCCCTGACCCTCCGCGACGGTAGACAATCCCTTCCGTGATCCATTGTTGCAGACACCGAGCAACTAGTATATCGCTCCGACAGAGGTGGCGGCTGATACGCCTGTTCGACCAACCTGCTGCTATGAGGTCTACTATAAGACCCCTCTCAAACTGCGACAATTGTTCGTACTGTCGCTGGTTACGTCTCAGAGGCATCTCTAGTCACAATACCGTCCATCCAAGTAAACAGATTTGTTTGAATAACCCTATGGCATGAGCAATCATGTTTACAAACTCTTCCAGCTGCGCATCTCATTTGTGCATAGCGTGCTTACCCTTGTCTCATTGGTGTCGAAATTTTAATCATTTGCATATCTCTTACCAGACTACATTCCTGCCAAGTTCCGTGATAGTAACACGATATATATATATATATATATATATACATAGGTGAGGTGTCATGTCAAGTTGGATAAAGACACTAGTGGTCATTAAATTTGCAAAACCAGGAAGGAAAGCAAACAACAACATTTTAATTATTGTACGTATACAGCATAGTAGGAAGTACACATGATTAAATTTGTAGGCAATTTAGGGGTATACAGGGTCTGAAATTAGTACACACAGTTGCCAGTCGGTGATATTTAAAATGTCTCTAACTCGGTTAGGCATCGAGTCGAACTGGGCTTGGGCTGACAGATTTGGGCAAATCATTCCAAGCTACTGCAAGTCTATGCCACATTTCATTAATCGTAGTGGACAGCGGTGGCAGCCCAGTCTCTCAGCACCCCATGATCAGATGTTTTCAATGGGGGGAGGATCTGGAGAATGTGCTGGCCAGGACAACATTCGAGCACCCTCAATCTCAAGGTAGTTCAGAACACGACAGGCAGCATGTGGTCTTCCGTTATCTTGTTGAAAGATGACGTCTCCGAGGCTTCGAAAAAGGCACAGCCACACCTTAAAATCACCTTAGCCCCACTTTAGCTATCACCTTAGCCACAAGCCTGAAGATCTGAGAATTATTACGCTGGCTGTTCAAATTATCGACGACCCAAACAAGAGGTGTTCGTGTCGTGTACCCAATGGCTGTCCATACCATCATACCAGTTGCAGAGCCCGTATGACGATATTGAGTGCAAGCAGGCCACGTCCGTTCTCCTCACTGCCGTCAGACAGGGATACTTTCATCATGATGCTGCACGCAGAAACGGGACTCGTCTGAAAAGATGACGTGGTGCCACTCCTGTATCCAGTTTTGTCGTTGGGGACATCCCTGTCAGTGTACATCTCTATGCTGCAGTGTCAAGGGAAGACACAATAATGGTCGCTGTGGAGGCAGTTCGTGCTGCTCTAGACTTCGTCGCATTGTCCGTGCGGATACTTATCGTTCTGAAAAAAGGTCATTTCCTGACTCAAGGTCCCTCATGTGGTTGTACGATCCTGCAAGGCCGACCTGACAACATGTCTGTCCTCTCGAGTGTTAATGATGGGAGACAGTTGAAATCCTGCATGGCGTTCAGTATCACCCTTCTGAACCCTTCGATTCCATATTCGTATGACAGTCGGTGGATTCCGACCAATACGGGTATCAATATAGCGGAACCATAAACAGCACTCTCGATGGGCCACGATCCTGTCGACATCGAATGCCGACACGTGCTGGTAGCCGTTTCTCCTTCTTACACGAAGCATAACACGATCTCCTCACAAACAATCAACATTCAAATGCAATTTCTGAATGAGAAACCCTCTGTGTAACTTTCCTTTTACATGGAGTTTGAGATGCCGTTTCTCTCTCCTGCGTTGTTCGATTACGCTTAATTGCTATTCATTTGCACATCCCAGCAACTTCTTCCTTTTATGCGAATTTGACGTTTGAATCATCCCTCCCCCATGGTGTTGGAATTTTAATGGCCAGCAGTATATATATATATATATATATATATATATATATAGTTGGTTATCAAAATAATGGAAACACATATCATTATTAGTGGTGTTTATGAAAGTGTTTCGTATTCCTTAAAAAACAAGTCTAGAGACCAGTATTTTTTGTAGAATATAGTGTATACATTATTCTACTGTAAGGTAGCAGTAATGAAACTATGGGCATCAGGCTCTTTGGGGGATTGCGTTAGATGTCAAACCTTGTAGACCGCGCAGAGAGTGCGAATTGTTGAAACGCGTCTATTTGGAGTATTCATTACAACATTCCCTCATGGTTTTGGGTCTTTACCGAGCTATGATATCGAAAGTCCTGACGGCATATAGACTGCAAGGAAAGACATCCTTTGTGAAACAGAACAGTGGACGAAAGGGAAAGCTAAATCAAAGTGACTGACAGTTGTTGAAGCGCATTGTGACATCAAAAAAGAAGACAACTGCATCCAAAGTGACTGTAGAGCTCCACACGATTCTGCAGGCTCTAGTATCAGTCATTACAAGTAAGAGAAAACTTCACAAACAAAACATTTATGCCAGAGTAGTAATTCCCAAGCCACTTGTAACAGATATGAATACAGAAGGCCCTCTACATTAGTGCCACGAGCACAAATCCTGCTCGAGTGATACGTCGAAATATGACATATGGTTAGACCAAACATTGTTCACTTTGTTCCCCGCAACAAGATGTACGTGTGTCTGAAGAACACCTGCACAAGGGTATGATCATATTTGTCTCATGCCAGCTGTAAAACATGGAGGGCAATTTCTCATGATTTTGGCGGCCATCTCATGGTTTTGAAAAGGGATCTATTGTAACCCTGAAAGGGAGATTAACTGGGAAGGACTATGTCGAACTTTTAGCCGACCAGATCCATCCTATTGTGCAAAAATTGTTTCCTTCAGAAGACGGAAATCTCTATGACGATAATGCTCCGATCCATACATGTAGACGTGTCAGGTCGTGGTTTGAGGAACATAGAGGCCAAGTCAAAAATCTTATCTGGCCCGCACAGTCCCTAAACCTCAATATCATCGAACTGATGTGGTCTGTTTCAGAGAATAGAGTCAGAAATCGATATCCACCAACAACATCTCTACAGGAACATTGAAGATTTATCCATAAATAATGGTATAATATTCCCGTATCCATTATTCATGACTTGCATAATTCCTTATTGTATTCAAGTGGTATTAAATGACATAGATAGTCATATAACATATTAATAAAGAATTTCATGTTATTCCTAAATGTTTCCATTCTTTTGATTACCACTTGTGTGTGTATATATATATATATATATATATATATATGTGTGTGTGTATGTGTGTGTATGTTTGTGTGTGTGTGTGTATGCATGGGTATCAAAGTATGAGTTAACAAAATAGTCGAATAGAACCTAAAATACATATTTTATTTTTAAATCTTGATTTTTGAGAATGAAACAATCTTATAAATACCTTAACAATCACATCCGGAATTAAATTTTAACCTAAAATAAAAATTTCATGTTTAGCTTCATTTTCCTCTCTGTAGTAATTCCTTCAATATAGATGAGGTTAAATTTAAAAAAGAAATAAATATAGTAATTTATAACTGATTTACAATGACATTATTCAAAACCATAATACATAATAAGCTTATATAATACATGTTATTATATAATAAATCCCCGTTAGATAATACACCGAGTCTGTTTAATGGAAGGAATTTTAAATTGATGACGGCGAAAAATGTGATTTCAAATTAAAATGCAATGTTTAAATAAATGTTTCCTCTTACAATTAACTGCATAAATTTAAAGATATTATTTTCCAATTGCATTTGATTAAAAGTGGCATAGGTTTTGAAACTTTTGAGATTCATTTTACATGAAACTGAAACCCAGGAGGAAGCCCACTCTCTTAAATTTACAGCAAATTAACATAAACAGTCTTTCGTTTCGATTGAGTATTTTCAAAGTTACATTCCACATTTTCGATTATGGCAACTGATATCATACATGAAATTGTGTTTAATGAAATATATTTTTATTAATCAATCTTTATTCATCTGAATATAAAATAGTCAAATTTCTTTCTAATTTTTATAAAAGCAAGATGAATGTTTTAGAAAAAAGCTGATTACAGGAAAGAAAGAAGAGCTTTACTTCTTTGGTTCAACTTTTACATCCTCTACAAGAACTGCCTGCATCTTATTTTGTGATCTACATGTTTCAACTGGGGCGCTGTGGCCCACTTGGCAAGAACAGCGGGCCAGTGATCTGACCATCCCTGGTTCGATACTCGTCGCTGCAAATCCACAACTGTGTTCACTAATGGTAGTCGGGGCACATAAAATAGGTAGTGGCTACAATGTCCTACAAGTTCTCAAATATACTTCTGGAGGTGCGGGGTCAAGTGTTCCGGTCTCGTCACTTGACTCGGTTCAAAATTACGGGACCAATGTTCTTCGAGGTCAAGTCAGACTTCAGCCCTAGTGATACCTCTCCTTAAAGTGAAGCTGCTTACTACCCTTCGCCAAGCACCTATGATTTGAGGACCTAGGTCCTTTGGACTTGGTGTAGGCTTTCCTACTACAAGGAGATTGGAAACAACACGTTTCAACACTTCATCATTTTTCAATTAAAAGTATTGTCAAAAAAAGTTATCGCCAAATATTTAAATCGGGTTGGGAGTGGGGGGAGGGATTTGAATTTGACAGTGAAAATTATATCAAAAATACTGGATGCAGAATTAACTCTTTACGAAAGTATTTATGGTTATCGCCTGCTACTCACAGTGTGCATAATTTGAGGAGTTATAGTTTTCTATAAAGTGCATAGTGAAACGAAAATTGAATTGTTTATTTCAGATACCCATTAAGTGAGCCTTTTAAAATTTTCGAGAAACAAAGTAAAGCATTATATTTTTGATATTATTATAGATTTTGGCTTAAAAATATTATAGTATTAGTTAATATCTTCTCAAAGTGCATATTACCTGTAATTAACTTATAATATTTATTAGTTACTTTATTTTTTTTTATTTTGCAGTTAGCGGGGTTATGCAATAAAATTTGTCTTTAAAAACACACATTTTTTTAAGGCTAATATTTCCTCATTTTGTTGTATTGTTAGAATTGCTTGCTGTGAAAGACGCTGCAATTCTATTAGCAGTCCGGTGGTCAGCTCTTGGTTGTGCTCTTCCACAAGCTCCTCAATATCATTGTTATCCACCTCCAGTCCCATGATATTGGCTAAAGACACAATCTCGTTGACTATAGTATCCACAGATACTGTCTCATACCCCTCAACTTCACATTCGACAACGCTCTCTGGCCGACGCTTCTTCCAAACAGAAGTGAGGATTCTATTGGCAACCCATTCCCACACCTTATCAATCATCTTGAAGCAGGCAACGATGGGAAAGTGATACTTCCAAAACTCTCTGAGAATGAGATTGGTCCCTATAGTCACCTGAAAACAACGTTTTGAGTATTTTAATCTAGAGGTTCTTTATGTGAGAAATAACCTGCTTGGTCCATAGGCTGAGGTAACGAAGTGGTGTTAGCAGGCAGAAACTGGATCTTGATGAAATTAAATTCTTCAGGGAGGTCACCTTGTAGGCCTGTAGGATGGGCAGGTGCATTGCCAATAACAAGCAAGAATGGGGTGGCAGTTTCATCTCGAGCACATATTGTTTCACAAAAGGGTCAAACACTTCATTGATCCAATCAGTAAAAATGTCACGTGTCATCCAAGCCTTGTTGTTGGATCGCCACATCACATTTAGCCTGCTCTTCTGGACATTACACTTCTTGATGACTCGAGGAATTTCTGAATGGTAAACAAGCAGCAGTTTAATTTTTAAATCGCCACTTGCATAGGCACAAAATTGTAGCTTGAGCCGGTCTTTCATTGGCTTGAGGCCGGGCAATGCATTCTTCTTTGCTGTTATATACGTTCACTTCGGCATCTTTTTCCAGAAGAGACCCGCCTCGACACAATTAAAAACCTATTTCATCAGATAACCCTCAGAATCTACAATCTTATTGAAGTCGCCGATTAAGATTTCAGCTGTCTTTGTGACAGAACTTGCTGCTTCACCGTGCCTCACAACGCTGTGGGTGCTTCTTCTCTTAAACTTCTGGAACCATCCATGACTAACCATAAATACTTCTTTTTCGGCCTTTGATGGTCCTGATAATGTTCTTAACGAGGACTACGAAAATAACTTTCGCTTTCTGACAAATGATGTTTTCGTTAATCGTATCGACTTGTAATTGCTTTTCGTTTATCCATATGAAAAGCAACCTTTCAACATCATCAAGAATACGTAACCATTGCGTAGATATTCTTGTTACTCCCTTTGAATCATCTATCTCCTTAATCTTGTCCTTGTTCTTGAGGATAGTGTAAATAGTTGATGTAGACCGATTGTATGTGCCTGCTAGATCAGCTACGTTCACACCTCGTTCTCGCTTTTCAATGATTTCACGTTTCACTTCTACGGTTAGTTTTTTTTATAGCTGCCTTCTTGTGGTTTATTCATTGGGGACATTTTTGCAAGGGTTAATTAACTTTACACAAAAAATTCATGAACAATGTCTAAACACAAGTTTGAAAAATATGTAATCACAAACGGCACTAACATGCTAGCGCAACGAATCCTAAACACAGACTGGTGTCAGACTGATGTAGCACTGGCGATGAAAGTTCAAGCGCACTCGCACAAGCGAGTGACTTGAAGAGGGGACTTCTTTAAGCCTCACTCATTATACGAAATGTCGCTCGTTAAGGGAGCCATTTTTTTACAATCTATTCTGCTCGTTATGCGAAATAGTCGTTGTGAGAGGTGCTCGTTAAGCGAGGCTCCACTGTATATACATGTGTACATATATATAGATACATGTATACATACAAAAGAGGTAAGCAACGATAAGTAATCGTACGTTAATAACCCGCGGTAGCTCCATTAGAAGAGACTACCTAAAATTTTTTAAGGTGAACGTTGTGGACCTACAGCCATCAATAAACTGATTAACAACAACTTTTCTTTGGCCAGATTTCTTGAATTCAAATTATTTGTAAGATGAGACTTTAGATGGCATTCTTTGGTTCTTGGGAACACCTTTTCCAAATGTTCCATGTACTTCCAGGTGTTTTATTCTGAACAAATAGGTTAGTCAGCTCTCCAATTCGATCTCGAAAAATTCCATGGATTTGAAAGAAAATCAATTTTGCAAAGAGAACACCACTGATATGAATACTGTACACAAATGATTTATTTCTTGTTAAGGAGGATGGGGTTTTACTTGAAACTCTATGCTTAATTTCTCTTACTTCTACCAATGTTTGCAAATATATATCTTGATCGTTTTTAGTATCTAACGAATAAAAATAATTCCATATCTAATTGTTTGTCTCTTCAGCAATAGATAAACTGCATTTACCTGGACATTTGCATATTATCTCTGCAGGAACATACTTTGATGGAACCATGTAACTTTATTGCTTTTGTAGCCTCCACCTTTCACTTTTGTTCTTCGTATGACATTTCGTGTATTGTTCTCTTGATTTGTAATACCTTGTTGCATTTTTTTAGGTTAGTCTTAAGAACTAAAATTTTAGCTTAAATAATTTTCGTCCATTTTTCTAAATTAAATTCTTCAAGATAAAATAACTTATCTATAAACATTAATAGAATCTTTTACAGTATGAAGTGTAGCGGCCCTCGTAAGTTTTGCGCGATGTTAAGAGGAGATATTCTTTTAACAGATGTTACTTAACACATTCCTTCTGAGTTTGAAGAAATTATGTTTAGGAAAAGAAACTTGTTGATTAAATATCAAATAAAAGTAAGTATAAAAAGATCGCCAATTACATAAAATTTAACACGAACTTTGCTTTTACGTGACAAATATATTTTATTTTTTTAAGAATGTAATAAATTGTTTTTAATAAGTTTTAATTGCAAGTTTATAAATATTGAATGGGTTAATATAACCTTACGTAATATTTAGTGATGCTAATTAAATTATTGGAATCACTAGAAATCAGGTTTTAGTGGTTACAAAAATCATTGTTGTTGAAGAATGATTACAAAAAAAAAACTGGAAAGAACGTAACAGTTTTGTTCATGTGTTGCTTCAGCATTTTAGATACAAAAAAAGGTAAATCACAAACCAGACCAAACAAAGTTCAATATTCAAATTCAACACGACCCCAAATCTTAGGCTGGAGCTGTAAACGCAGGTTTCAAGTATACATAAAATTCCTTATCAACTCTTGCTCTGGACTAAGGACTACCGTAAAATCTTGACTATAATACGCACACGTGCTTAATACGCATGCTTGATTTTGCTAGAAACATTCGGAAAAAATTTAAATTCGACTATAATACGCACCCATAACTTTTCAATAATTTTTTTAACAATTACACAAATACTTATTAACATAAATAAAATGTGTAATAAAAATAAACGAAAACGTCAAATTCGGTAGCAAAAAAACTTCAATTTTTAATTCAAAACAAACAATACTGTCATATTATCAGTTTTAATCACTTTCACTAGAACACAGCGCATCTATTGTTTGTCTTTTATTTGATGTTTAAAACTACATTTTTGTAAACGAGTATAATAATCACCCTTAGTTTTGCGGACTAAATTGTGAAAAAAAGCGCGTATTACACTGAAGATTTTACGGTACATGTCGTAGTGTGGTCCCGCTCATTGTACTAAAAGATACGAAATTGAAGATGTAAGATTGTAGACAGTTGAAGAGGGGAATAATTGGAGATGGTTTCATAGATATGAAGAAAATTAGGTTATGCGAGATGCAGAGAGACACAATTGTGAAAAGACCGATAAAAATGGCTACCGCGAGCAGGACAGAATAATTGAAGCAGAATTTATAGTAGCAATAAAATGACCCCACGTGCAGGGAGGTCAGCGTGGGAGAGTGAGAAGTTGAAACGTGATATATAGATACGCCTACGAATCGAGGAATGTTCGAGAAGGGATAGAAGTTGTAAACCACAAACCAATAAGGAAAGGGGCCTCGAAATGAGATAAAAAAAAGAATAACCAATGGATGGTTTATGAAGGTGTATCAGGAACTGGAAGCAAGAAAATATTTACGGAAGAAGAAGGAGGAAAATAAAGACATATTGAGGATGAGACCGCTCTGATGACTAGAGACATGTTCGGATGACATTTTAGTCGGAGAATTAATTAGTTGAATGCGGATGCAAATTCCCGCTGATCGGTCAGTAGTACTGTAGAATAAAAGGAGGTATCCAGCGGAAATTTACTTGGTGATGACAGAAATTATGCTTAAACGATGACAATAAGTGAGCCTTGATGAAGTAGATGTGTACGACAGAAACCGTTATAACTACGCAATCAGTCCTGCCAACTTATAGAGCTTAGCTGGAGCCGTCGTCGATGCAACGAGGATGTTGAGAAACAAAGCCGAGCCCAGCACGTCGTCGAATATGAGAAGTGAGGACTATTGAGGAGGAATAGATGAGACGCAAGCAATTTAGCCTGTCATCCTCGACCAAACTGCACCGCAGACCGAGATCCTTCAGACCGAACCGATGCAGAGATGAGAAGAATGAATCCCATACAACTATGTCAACGAACCATAGATTCCAGAGCATAGGGTGGGTGTCCCAAATATCGCCCCTGTGCCTAATATCGCCTACTGGTGTTTCTAAAGTATGAGTCGCGTTATGTATGAGAAAATACAGTAACTTCTTAGTTCTGGGTTTGTACTAACAGCGGCGATAGCGACAACGCTCTTTTCACTGACAACAGACACTATAGGGCGTCTGAAGTTGTTTTGGCTGTTGTCTTCGTAAACTATGGCTCCAAAGAATCAGAATTCAGGGAATGACCAGGTAGGTGCATACAAATTCTAATTTTGCTTATACCATTTGAATGTGCATTAAACAGAGACTTTGCTAGCAACGCCTTTTAATAGGTGGTCCTAATTTCGCCTGATAGGCGGTGAGAGGAACAGAGGTAGGCTATATTAGGAACCGCTCTGGAGTTCATTGGAGATTTCAATTTTTCCAGTTTAGCTACATAACTTAAACTGGTACTGGTTTTGGAGCTGGTTGATCTCACGATACCAAAGGAAATAGTTCTTAAGGATGTTCTTTAAGTTTCCATCCTAATCAGAAACTTAAAATTGGATGAAATGTCGAAAAAAAGTTAGAGTAGGCGATATTTGGGACACCTACCCTATTCCAATAGGGAGGTATGTCTTTTATTATCCAATCTATCTGACAAATGCTCACTTCGCTCAATTTATAAATGAATAATTCGTGCAGGTTAATTCGCGCATATGAAATATAGTGTACAGTGTACTGCGTACTGAGGATAGTTGATATGGGATTAATGATAAAATGTTTGTATGTGTTGCCATAAATATGAAGGGTAAATATTATTAAGTAACTTACTGATAGGTTTGATTATGAAAATTTAATGAACTAAGAGTTGTATGAAAATAAATGATAATTTTATTAATGGAATGTTGATAATTATACAAACAATATGCTTAGTAGAAAATGATAGGTGGTACAATGATATACTAATGTATTATTTAGTAATTTTCATGAAGGGAGTTATGTTGAAATATAATAAGTGTATATCTATGTATTCAATGTTCAATAAATCAATCTACTATTTAAACTCAGAGTAATAGTGTGATTTTAACAACGTATTAGCCCATGTACTAACACTATACGGAAAGGGGTTGATCATGATTATACGGATTATATTGATTATTTGATCATTTATATTAATAATTTATTAATGTAATAAATTAAGACTTCCCCGACGAATTTCCCCGTCACAGCACACCAATGCTTCCTCCACATTACTCGAATCCTGGCCGAAAACCTTTAAATGACATGAAATATAAATCTTTTAAGAATTTTACAAGAGGCAACTTATAATATGTCTTCAATGTAAACTAGACAATAATAGTTATCAACCACATATCTGTAGATGGTACATACAATTACTCACCAAAGAATATGCACTAGTTGTTCTGAAGCAAAGGCTACCTTGTACATCGAAAAAAAAAGCTTTCCATTTTCTAAAAGCAATTACTGCAAATTTTATTTCTCAAATTTTAACTACGTATCGAAGAGTTCTCTTTCAGTTTAAAAACAACCCATACTGTTTTAATGAGAGGAGCATTTTAAGCCTGTCGGAAAAGTATGCAGTTATGCTTACCTAGCCTGCTGAGTACTACCCGCAGAAGTATGCTGTTAAATATTTATTTCTCGCCTCGTGGGAGTGGCTGTTTTAGCATAACGCTAATTTTATCTGCTCGTTTGAATTGAGAACACGAAAGGGGACAGCTTCTGCGATGAATTCAAGTCACGTGTGACGGGGAAATTGTTTTATAAATAGTCTTGGTGTCTTCCTGGAGAACAAGAATTCATGGAAGTTATCTTATGCTGAATAAATTAGCAAACCACTGACTTTAAATACTTGAAATAAAACACAGTTGCAGGCGGTAAGAGAATTTAAATAGAACTGACCCCATAGAAACAAATGAAACACCCTGATTTACTAATTATGAATAATAGAATTTTCTCCAACATTTATTAAATATAGTACGATTTTCCCTTTATAACACCAAAAAATGACTTTGAATCTAAACGATATTATTAACCATGTAAAACTCACTTTTATATGTACTTTGATCTTGTAATTAATGGCAATTAACGTGACTTAAATTCAGAAGAAAAAAATGAACCATAAAGTGATTATGGTTCAAAATTGCATTGGAAGCAACTGAGGGTGGAAATCAAGCGAAAAGATATAATTTAAGTAAATGCACATATTGAACTCTTTTAAATTGTAGTTTCTTAAAGAGACCGAAGAGATTTTTATTAACTATTTTAGGATATACGGCAAGCAAGTTAATGTTATTTTAATTCCTTTGCTTTTTATATTTTGAAATATAGAAGACAGGATCCCAATTTTAGAAACTGCGTAGGATGGTTATGGATATTTTTACAAAATATAACAGACGGTCTCTATGGAAAATGATGCAGATAAACCATTATGGAAATATCTCTTCCCCGTCATTTGCGATGTTTTTCAAAGGCTTCTCCTTATATATATATATATATATATATATATATAGATAGATAGATAGATAGATAGATAGATGTGCACGTAAGTGTATCATATTATACAGAAGTATAATGACTAGGCAGTGGTTTTGGGTAATTTTCAACCAATACCTGTTTAATTACAAACCTGATTTTTAAGCGTACCTGAATGTCAAGTCTTTATGAGTAATTAATGTAAAAGCCACTAAGTATTAAATTTAAAATATTATTACACCGTATATGATAATCAATATCAGATTTGACAATCAGTGTTTAAAGCATAAAAAAATATTGATTTTTAAATTATACCGTCATAGACTGAGAGAATATATTACGACTAACAGACATGAATATTATTAATTTATTTTCAAACGAGTCTTCAATTGCCAAATATATAACATAATAAGTAATGAATAGAGGGAATGAATGTATATAAGCACCCGGCTAAAGTTGCTGATAAAATAAAAAATTGATGCACACAATAATGACAATCATTCTCATTTTGTTGCAGGAATTTCGAAAAATCCTTAACACAGCATTACTGGCATTTGTTCATAACATCAAGTAGGGAAAAAGTGCGACTCTCCCAAATTTCTCTTATATTGAGTTTTTAATTTTTAGCACATTCCTGTTTGGTCTATTTTTTCCTACCACATGTTGCAGTTAAAACCATTTTCTTTACTTCCATTAAAAAAAAGCAATATTCTTCTGATAATAATAACTTAACGACAGATAGCAAGCTACCGTGATTCTACTATATACTCTACTAGCTGAATACCCATGATTCGCTTCGGAGTACATTCAAATTAAATACAACCGTCAATGTATGCAGTTAATGCAAAACAAAATATAAGAAATACAGCGGTCAATGTAAGCAAATAATACGAAATAATATATATATTTGTTAAAATCATAATGGATATTTTTATACACAAAATAATGTAGAAAAAATAATGAAATTAAATCTAATAGAACATACTAAAGAATATAGTACAGCAAATATAGTACAATTTAAGGAACATTTCTCTTACTGTATTTTAATATTTTTTGGGATAATTTCCAATCGTCTGGAGCATTAGCAAGAAAAAATAAATATTTTTTTGTCAATTTATTTCGTTATTAGGCACGTGACGCAAAATTAGTTTAAAGTATCACAAAAAGAAAAGAAACCACGTGACCAGAATTTAATAAAATAAATTCTAAAAATTAATCTTTAAAAATTCATCGAAAATCTGAAAATGGAGGTAAAGATTCGAAAAAGGTTTTATTTTAAAGGAAGTTTCATGATCTTTCTCGTGATATAAATTTTATAACCCTCAGATTGTTATTTTAAATGCAAACCTTAAATAATGTTACAAAAACAGCTTAAAAATTTAATTTCCAAAATTCTAAGAAGAATTTTTAAAAAATCTCTCTTAGTGCACCTCTACACTGTAAGAAGAATCACCATGCAAAATTTCAGCCCTTTAGGTCCAGCGGTTTGTTCCTGTGCATTATATGTCAATTACGGAACTGTTTTATATATATATATATATATATATATATATATAGAGAGAGAGAGAGAGAGAGAGAGAGAGAGAGAGAGAGATTACTAGCTGAAAACCCGCACTTCGCTACGGAGTACATTCAAATTAAATACAACGGTCAATGTATGCAATTAATGCCAAAAATAAATAAATATATATATATATATATATATATATATATATGTATATTTATTTATAATAAATACGACGATCAATGTATACAATTGATGTAAAAAAAATATATTTATAAAAAATCGTACCGGATATTGTTATAGACAAAATAATGTAGAAAAAAATATTCAAATTAAATGTAATTGGACATACTAAAGAATATAGTACAGTTAACATAATACAGTTTAAGGAACATAATATCTTTTATTGTATTTTACTATTTTTTGGATAATGTCCAATCGTCTGCCGCATTAGCAAGAAAAATAATTTTTTTTGACTATTTAGTTGTTATGCACGTGACGATAAATTTATGTAAAGTAATGGAAAAAGAAATCACGTGATCAGCATTTAATAAATTAAATTCTAACAATTTATCTTTAAAAATTCACCAAAAATTAGAAAATGGACTTAAAGATAGGAAAAAGATATCATTTTAAAGGAATTTGTAGGATCTTTCTCGTGGTATAAATCCTATAACCCTCAAATTATTTTTTTAATGCAAACGTTAAAAAAGTTACAAAACAGCTTAAAAATTTAATTTAAAAATATCTAAGAAGAAATTTTCAAAAATCTTTCTTAGTGCACCCCTACACTATAAGAAGAATCACCATGCAAAATTTCAGCCCTTTAGGTCCAGCTGTTTGGTCTGTGCGTTGTATGTCAGTGAGTCAGTGAGTCAGTCAGTCAGTTACGGAACTGTTTTATATATATATAGATAAGAAAGTTTATTCAGGGAAACCTCCAGAGTAAGCGAGAATTGAAGAGTAGATACAACGCTATTTTGAAACAGACGTGAAGATCAAATGTGATAGCAATGTGGAGGATATTGAGGCTACTGAATGATTGATGAAGGCAGCTTGTGTATTTGTTCTTCCAAATGCTCCCTGACAGGAAGTTTTAGACCATGTCCATATAGGCTTCTGGCTGAGTAGTGCGGTTCCGGTTTATAATAGAACCACAAGGGTTGTAGTCCGAATTGGCTAGGTGCCACCACAATTTTGATCGAGCATCCCCAGGTGTGACATCTAGGGGCATTGTACCCTCTCCATCCATTGACCTCATAAAATAACTTTCCTATCTACGGGTTTAAACGTGGCCGTATCCGGACTAGACACATAGGTATTTCTCAGCTCTTGTCGGTATTCGATCTGAGCACTCTCCTTGCAGAAAGCCAGCGAGCTACCGATACGTTACCTCGGGGCCTAGGAAGCTTGTAACTAGCACGAACACAGATGCAAAACCAAACCGCTTTGACCGTACCATGAAAAAAGAATACTGAGTCCCAGAGTGCTTACCAAAACTGCAATAACTTGTCTGACCTAGAAAATATTCTTTAAAACCATTGAACATTTTTTTTTAGAAATTGAAAATTGTGTTCTAGTGAGAGTTTCAAAAGTAAAATCTCCAAGTACAATCGGGTTGAAAAAGAGACTAATAAAATGATATTTCGAGCATCGTTTGCAAAAGCTAACCCTTATGAGGTTTTGTCTTTATTTTTTTTTTGCTGCCCTACAAATTTTCTTTTTGGATTTCTCAATTATTTTCGTTTGATGTCATTCTGTCAAGATGACGTGGCCGACACATAATTTCAATAACGAGAGATATCCCGCCTTTAAATAAGAACTGTCATTGGCTAGTTAAAGTATAAAAGACGTTAAGGGAATTAGTTCCAACTACTTCTACTCCATCAACTTCGACATCTACTTCACCTGCAAACTCCTGTTCTGTAGTACTAGATTCTTATCTTTTGAGTTCTTAGCTCAAAAAGATTCGTAATGCTAGTTCTGCGAATGAAGATTGAGTGGTTCAGCAGTGATAATGCTTACTTAGGATTATGAGTACCTCTAATTTTAGATTATAAACTCAAGAGTGGCGAAGGTAAGGCACCTTAGGAATGTATTTGCAGCTTGTAAATAATATCAGAATATTGTAAATGTAAGTCTTTTTAGTTTTCTGTCTCAATTCTTTTCGATGGACGTCATTCTGTCAAGATGACGTCACTAACACTTAATTTGAATAAAGCCAGAAATTTCGCGTTTAAATAAGGACTATTATAGGCTAGTTATATTTAAAGTATAAATGACGGGAAGCGAATTAGTTCTATATACTTGTTCGCTCAGTCTCTTTTTCTCCCCATGTTTTAGCTTTACTTGTACTATAGAAGCATTTTGTTTTCCCCACTTTCTATTTTCCTTCCTACTTTCGTTTTTTATTGATCACTGAAGTTTTATGCATTGCTATATCATCCTACAGTGGAGGGCCCGAACCATGTACTATAGTTACCACTACTCTTCCTGAAGCTTACTGGAGTTCTAGCTACTTCTACTTCTTCAATACCGACTGCAAGCCCCACTTCTGTGCTACCAGATTCTAAGCTTTTGAGTTCTTAGCTTCGTAAGATTTATAATGCTAGTTCGGCGAATGCAGATTGAGTGGTGCAGCAGTTTTAATGAACTGAGCAGTGATACTACATATTCATGATCATGAGTATCTCTAATTTTAGATTATTTACTCACCAGTGACGAGGATAAGGCACCATAGGTATGTATTTGCAGCTTTTAAATATAAGAGTATAGCTTTATTTATTGAAGTAAATGGCAGGAACCGTATGATTTGAAAAGAGATTGTAATATGTTTTTAACACGTGTTATCTAAGTTTTTAGTATAAATTTGTGGCGGTTAAGCAAAGCCTAGATTTAAGCGTGACGTTAGGTTTTAAAAGCCTACATGATGTGTTGTCTACAGATATAAAGTATTTAATCGAAATAATAGAAATAAATTTTTAAAATGTATGGCATTGGAACTTTAGAAGGGACCGTAGACCTTCTAAGAATTAAGTCCCTTACGGAATAAATGAAAATATAAAAAAAATACGCATTTCAAAAATGTTAACCTTAGACAGGTGGTTGAAAGCAACTCCACGCTGTTAATTTCGAGAGCGAGTTCTACAGGGTTACATCAATTTAATATTCCTTTTTTTTTACATCTACATTCCTTCCAAATTTCAACCTTTCAAGTTTTACATTTTGTAAACTAGTGGCGTTGACTTTCATGCATATAAAATATTGTCCCAGTGTTTCCATAAACTAATTTAAAATTTCTATGTATTTGGTGTATTAGCTATCGAGCTCTTTATATTTCATAATACGCAGTTTAAAACGACTGCTTGCTTGGAGACAATTTAAAACCAGGTTTCTGGAAGAAACCTGATCTTAAAACCACCATGAAAGATGATGACAGATAGGATTATTAAAAATTAACTTAATAAAAATACAGTTGAAATTTCATTAGAAAAATAGAATTAAAAACTATATATCTTCCTTTATAAATTTTTGCTGTTTTGAAAGAACAAAGTTGATTTCTTGAATATTCAGTAAGTAGATCTTTCTGATTACTAACTACTATACAACATAGGAAAATTCATAACTGATGTTTTATGATATTGAAAATAATACAAGTTATTTCAAGGATTAAAAATATGTAGTTCGTAAGTTTGTTAGAAGCCTGCAGACACTGGATCATATGAATATCTGAAATGAGAAAAATTATGAAATATATCAAATATTACACATCTATATTATTAGAAGAAATCATAATATGTGATAATTTAGCGTAAAAAATGGTCGCTGGTTCTGTTGTTTATCAGTAGCATAGATGATATCAATTAATAATATAAAAGCATAAATTAATTGTCAGTTAATAGCGTTTGAGGATCCTTTTTTTATTTAGGGATATCACTTATTTTACAGTAGATACTTAGTTAAGGAAACAAGGGATCCTTAAACCTCGAAAATTTTAATTTTCAATTTTTAACTCTATATACAGAATGAGAATAATTAATATTCTTTTTTACTACAATAAAGATCCTTAGAATTCAAAATAAGAATTTCTGCCAAAATAATACCTATTTTAGAAAAAAGATTAAAAAATGCTAGCGTTTTTCAAAGTGATCCATGCACATCCCATATGCTTTAAAAAGCTTCACATTTTTAATATAAGTTTACTGTACATATATAAACACAATCGTGCATTGAATTTCTTTTTGTATAAATCAAGTCACTTTAAAAAAAATCTGTCTGATTTTTTTTCGTTTGTTTTTTTTACATTTTTCTACTGCATTTCAAGGTCTATAAATTTGAAAAATATTAGGCTTCAAACAATTATGCACAGTTTTATGACAAACGCTTCCATTAACAATCGGGAGATATTTGGATGAAATCAGAAGAAAATTAAGGCGCTTGGAGCATTTTGAAGAACTTTTTTGAGAAACAGGTCTTATTCTTTCACAAAATACTTATTTGTGATTTTTTTAAGTGCCTTCAATGTAGCAAAAAATATGAATTATTATAATTTTGTATATATTTTAAAATATTGAAAATTTTAAAAAACGAGGTTAAAAGTCCCTTGCACTCTTAATTTGTGTTCGAAATTTTCAGAATGTTCTCATTTCGGATCACGTCTTTCTCTTTTCTTTATAGAAAGTAAGTTTTCGTCATTAATATAAAACATATTATCATGAACTTAACGAACTTAATTTTTTTTTTGTATTTGTACACGAATTTAAATTTTTTTATTCATAAAATATTAAATACCGTCCGTGTTTTGATAAAGTAAAAAGAGAAAAAAAATCCTAACCACTTAGAACTGTTGAATTATGTTTTGTTCATAAAGGCTCGTACTGCATAAGAAAATTAAAGTTAAAGCCCCCTTTTAATAGATAGCTCAGATAATATTAAGTACAAAAATAATAAATGTTGTTTTGGTGTTTCATGGAAGGTAATATGTAGTTTTTGAGATTTTGCTGTCCATAAAGTACTAAAAAGCAACCATTTTATTATTTTCTTTTTGTTAGAATTCATATCCTTAGATTGTATTACTCCAGTGAAGTGCCATTGATTAAAAGTTATCAATCAAACCTACGATCAAAAACTGACGTCATTTTGTCCAAAAGAAATGTAGATCTGAAATACGCGTGTGTTTGACAAATAGCGGCTCCCAGATTGGCATGTTTTAACCCTGAAGCTACAAATCTTTTAGATTCGAACATTTCAAACTTCCATATTTTCCACATTTATGATAAGATTGACAGGGGTTTTAAGTTTAATGTCACAGGAAAGTAGAAAGTAGGGCTGTGCCCTGAGGTTTCTATTAAAGGAAATAGCACTACCAAAATCTTTTAGAGAAAATCTGTGACTGTAGGAATTTGGAGGGCTATAACTCCAGGACTGTAAGATATGACTGTATCTTTCATGAAAGCTGCAACGCTGCTTTAATCTTAGAAATAATTATCATAATTACCAGACTTAAAAGATCGTATAGTGGATGTTTACCCTGGTTTGGATCCGCGCCATTTACTAAATAAAGCAGGCGAAGCATCAGGTGCAATTGAATACAAAATTTTATTAAAATCAATAGGTATTAGTTAAATGACTAATACACAGTAAAAACATATTAATTTAACATATAATAATTAGAAATGTTATAGAGCCATAGCTCCTTAAACCTATTTACAATGATGGAGAGGGAAAGAAGTCGTACTCACACTGGTTGACTATCTCAAGTCTACTGATTTATCTGAATTTTCTAGCTTGCCCGTGGGCTCGGTTTAAAACCGGTTGGCGGTGTCTCTCGTCGCCAAATCCGCGCATGGCCACAATATACAGCGTTTAATCAGTTTTTTTCTTTTCATTTGCATTTCGCTATTTCAAAAGCCACTACTTGTCAGAACTTCCTGTGAAAAGTCGCCAATGATCTTCACTTCCTGTTCAAAATCCCAAAATAGTGATATCTCCAAACTAAAAATGTGCGAGTACGTTCCTTAACACAAGCAAACGATCAGATATGATATATCATAGACCCACTATCGATTTGAAGTGAATAATAATCAGAATCGTTCGCATCCATTCGCAATTACTTTCATTCATATGCTGTATCTAATTTGGAAAGATATTTGCACATACGTACAATCCTATAAATAGAATTCTCTGAGGCTAATAAATTAAAAAAGAAAGGGCTATAAATAAATAAACTGCACGGGGAAATTTGCGATTCGAACGTAGGAAATGCATTTCATTTCCTTTGGAATAAAAACCATCGAGGAATGTTTTGAAAGGAAGCTTTTAGGCCAATGAAAAACCTTAAGGGAAAAAACCAATTAAAATCATGCAAAATAAAGGAAACGGCTTCTCAATAGATTAAAGAAAACGTTATTTTTAAGTCGTGTTCTATGTAAATAATAGATTTAAATGCCGCATACTTAGTGCATATTTTTTTTAAGTCACGAAACCATTTTTTTTCGAAGTGAACCATTTCATTTTCTCGATTCTTCGTTTTCTATAAAATGCTTGAGGTATTATGGAAATAATTATAATTCATAAAATTCTCATATCGCATATTAGGGAAACTTTTACTAGAAATCACACTTCTTCCTTCGGTTAGGAAATGAATAATTCATACATATTTCTAAAAATAATTTATTTAATATTTCCAGTCATGATTTGATTTCCGAAACTCTTTGAACTAAGGAGAGAATGAATTATTGTGATGAATTTGCTGTCTGTTGTTTGGGTTTATTATTATGCTAAGCTTAGTTCAGCAGTGTTTTCTATCTTATCTCTATTGGAATTCGTACATATACATTTGAGTGTAAATCTATGCAAATTCTAATAAGAAAAATTAAATAGGATTAGGATTTAAAAAAGTATATATTTTTAAAGATCGAAATTATTCTCTATGAATGAAAAAAAAACTGCCTTATGAACAAAATTGGGTGATAAAATTTATAGGTTAAAACTATAAATTATCCCGTAGTGTTTTGTGTAGCTATCACAGGCATACCTACACCAGGTGTATCTCTTACGAATTTCCTCTTATCTGAGAAGACTATATATACTTTAAGATTAGATAAACAAAAAATGTTAAACTCTATTTGGATTACTTTATTTTTCCTTTTCATTACATAATACTTAATTACTTATTTCAGACAATAAGTAAATCAGATAGAATGCCATTTCAGAAATTAGATGCATTTAGTATCAACCTTTAGTTGTTGCGTCCCACATAAGTTAAAAAAATTTCTCTGTTACATTTTTCTCTATAATTATAAAATTATCATCAGAAAAACGGATTCAGCGCAACATTTTAGTTAGGTAGGGTGTGAAATCATGTAAAATATTGTTTTAGCACAATATATTTGTCAACATTTAATTATACACTTTCAATAACAACGTAAGAATAACAGTAACATGCATAACTATATAATTAAAATATCCAAGCACATGGGTATCTCGTTCATATTTTTCAGCTGGAAATAAATTGATATTGGGTCTTACTTATTCTCTAATGTACTAAATCTATCTACTAAATTTTGTCTTTATCTACTAAAGTTTGAATCACTGCTTTGGGAATATTTCACATATCATTCAAAGAAACACTAAGGATTACATAGCTAAGAATACATTTTATAATATTGACGGTTATTGCCTAACTTGAAGGTGTCTTTCAAACGATCCATCTATGTATGAGCTAATTTAATCTCGGGGTGTGTGTAGACGAGTCTATATGTCCAAAATTATTCAATAATATTTGAAGCAGAAAGTGGTCTAAATTATCAATACATACCCCACAACTGGGATCATTTTTCAGATCGGAACTAAGTGGCCCAGCTAGTACTATGACATGTTTCCCTTAGACCATTACATAGCCTTCACAAAACTTCACAGTAAGCCCAATAAAGCTGCGTAGACAGGTTCACCTGGCATTTTTCAAAACCAAAGACGTCCATCGGACAGACAGTGCAGCGAGGTTTTCAATGTCTAACACATTTCCAGTGCCGAAATCAACTCCACTGTATTAATCTTAAGTTCAACTTGTGTGCAGCTTCTTGGAAGCCTTTCTGATTGCCAGTTACTCTGCTAATGTTAAAAGGTATTAATTTTCGGAAAATTACGGAGAACGATCTAAATTATCAAACAGGAAGTAAAAATTAATTACAGTCGAACCCCGCTATAGCAAACCTGGTATATAACGAACTCCCGGATATAACGAACAAATATTTTGGTCCCGCCGTTTTCCTATTGTATTTAATGCTAATTTATACTTTTATAGCGAACCTCCGAAATCTTAAGAATCGGCTATAACGAACATTTTTTTCAGTCGACAACTGAATGTTTTTTAATTTTCAAACTTTTTAAGAATGTTGAAGATACAACGAATGTTGAAGAAGCAAAGAATGTTGAAAAACAAGATGATTTACTTATCACGATGTGGATAGAAAAGCACAAAATTTCATCATTCTCAGATTGTGGCGTGCAATTGTTCGAAACATGTGATAATGAAGTCATTACATGTGAAAATCCGACTGATGAAGATATGGTGGAAGAAATTAAGATGAATCATTCTGAAATCGGAGATTCTGCATCTGATGCTGATGAAGAGGATCACATAAATGACGAAATCTCCACCATCTCAGATGCTACAGCAGCGATGAGTGTAATTAGTAAGTTTTTGTCAACACAAACATTGGAAGAAAGAGTGTTGGGTCATTTGATGTATTGGACAAAGAAATTCATAAAATGTTTTTGAAATCGGCATCACGTCAGCAGAAGATTACCGATTATATCTGTATCAAAACAGTGAGCAACTATTAAAGATAAAATCAATTTATTTCCATTTGTCTATATTTTTAGTTAATTTAATTAGTATTGTGTTAGTTTAATGTAATCGATTTTAGTCAATTTAATTCATTAATGATCATTTTTAATAGATTTTATGATTCTTTCAAAAATCATTATTGAATATACATAGCAACTAATGAGTTACACATTTTGTGAAATCTAACATTATTAGTAATGGTTCGGATATAGCGAACCACCGGATATAGCGAACAAAACTTTTGGTCCCTTGAAGTTCGTTATAACGGGGTTCGACTGTATTAGAATCGAAGTAATACAATGATATAGGGCTTCTTCCTGTTACGTGTGGAATTAATTCAACGAATAAATTAAAAATACGACGATCTTTAAACTCTTACTTTTTCATATATCCCTGTATATTAGTTTAATCCTTATTGATTCTCTTATTCCTATAAAATTTATTATAAATTTTTGGGTCTGCGAATAGACTATACAGGAAATCACACTCCCTTACAGAAAATCACTTGCAGCTTGAATGATATCTATTTTTACAGAACTGTCATTTTTAATATATACAGGGTGTCCCAAAATGACCGCATAAACTCTGCACAGCTAGATTCCTCGTTGGGAGTACATAAAAACTGCCCAAAGAAGCGTTCCTGTACGATCCATAGTTTACGAGAAAAATACGAAAAACAAAGTATGACGTCACTGCCGGTGCAAGAAAAAACACTTTGTTAGACATATCAACAACAATATTTGCATATCTTTCCAGATGATAATGTTTAAAACGTTCGCCGCGCATATCGCGTCATGCATACGCGCGCGCCATGGAATGACGCTAAGTCACCGTTGAACTGGTATTTAAAAGGCTGCATCTTGCAGCTACCGGTAGTCTTCGTATGGTGGCCATGTACTCCGTTCGTGACTACTGTGACATGTACTTGATGTACGGCCGATGTAATGGAAATGCCTTATGAACTGCTAGGGAGTATGCCCGTCGATATCCGTCCCGCCGTCCTCCCGATGTCAACGTCATCCGTAGGCTGGACGACAGACTGCGAAATACGGGAAGCGTCTTGCCAACAGCCAATCTTCACGATACTGGAAGACCGCGGAGCGGCCTGACGGTAGCACAGGCGGATGCAATACTGCAGCGGGTAGAAGAGACGCCCGAGGTAAGCACACGCGCATTAGCCTGTGAGATGACTTCGAGTAAAAGTAATGTGCACAGGCTTTTACGGTCTGAGAGGCTACACCCATTTCGGTACACAACCGTGCAAGTTCTGAAACCAGATGACTTTCAGAAACGCGTGGCCTTCTGTGAATGGCTGTTGCAGCAACAGAACACAGATAATGGTTTCATTGCACATATCCTGTGGACTGATGAATCATGTTTCACTCGTGATGGGGTATTCAACCATCACAACAGCCATATGTGGTCCCAGGTCAATCCGCATGCAATCCGGCCGCAGAAACATCAGGAACGTTGGTCTCTTAACGTGTGGGCCGGCATACTCGGGGATCGCCTGCTTAGACCATATCTGTTGCCTGAACGGCTCTCGGGACAGTCGTACTTGGTGTTTCTCAATGAGGTCTTAACCGAGTTCCTCGATGACATACCATTAGCGGCAATACAGGGATTTTGGTTCCAGCATGATGGGGCTCCGGCGCATTTCTGTGCTCCTGTACGTGGTTGGCTGGATATGGAATACCCCGGCCGCTGGATCAGACGTCGGGGTCCGGTTCTATGGCCGACACGTTCGCCAGATCTTACACCGCTGGATTTTTTCCTATGGGGCCATCTCAAGGAACTGGTGTATCGAGACGTAGTGACAACACAAATGGACTTAGTTGCTCGTCTGCATGCTGCTTTTACTTCGGTGGACCCCGCGATGCAGCAACGTGTGATGACAGCCATTCCACGGCGGCTCAATCCTGCCTCGACATGCACGGCGGACACTTTGAACATCTGATTTAAATTGTGCATGCTGTTGATATGTTCAATAAAGTGTTTTTTCTTGCACTGGCAGTGACCTCATACTTTGTTTTTCGTATTTTTCTCGTAAACTATGGATCGTACAGGAACGCTTCTTTGGGAATTTTTTATGTACTCTCAAAGAGGAATCTAGCTGTGCAGAGTTTATGCTGTCGTTTTGGGACACCCTGTATATCTGGATTTCGTTTTTGTACCAGTTTTTCACCGGTCAAAATCTTTTTTATCTGTTGGGGGTATCATTTTGAAGTACTTAACGGTATTTTTATATCACTGTTATCAGTATTCTATGCAGTCTGTTTCTGCCAGCAGGAGTGATCCACTAATGGGCAATTGTGTGATAGTTTTCCAATTTTCACTTTCACAATAATATATATCTCCTCCAGGAGATAAAGCTAATAGAAACGTGTTTCAAATCTACTATACACAGATATATTGCAAAAGTACCGGTTGATTACTCATTATCTTTAAAAGTTTTAACGCTCTTGTCATTACCAACTCTCTTTTAATCCAATCTCATCTCACATTTTGAAAACATGGTGTGACGTAAATGTCCAATACTTGGAGTTTTTCACGAACTTTTTATTAAACATTGTGTAAAAAGAAACTTTGAGAATTCAATTAAAGGATTTTGTTTTCATTAGTATTTCTTTACATTACTATATACTTGAAAAATAGGAATAATATTAATAAGTTGTAACTGAAAAATAAATGGAATAATAAAACCAAATCAATCCATACCCTATTATTTGTTATAAAGTTTTATTCGGTACTTTCTCTGAACTCCATCTGATGTAGAAATATGTTCCCAGAAATTCTTGTAGCATTAAATATTAAGAAACTTTTTACTCTTTGCTGTTCTTGAATTGTTTTAAGAGTCAGATCGTGACGGGGATTTCGCATTGTTTTCTGCCGTAAGAGAAAATATTTGCAGGTTTCAAGAAGGTGCATAAAATTCATGAGGTATGAAATATACAAGACTTTTGAAATTTGCTTCTGTTTCACGGGAAAATTTATAAATAATAAATATTTATAGGAGGTGTAATAATGGTATAAAATTTTCAGTTCGAAAGTTTTTGCAATGCATGAAAATGACATTCTATATAACAAATATAATAGTTTATGTCTAAGACATCAATATTATACTAAAATACGAATAAAAAGGAAACAAATCCAGAATGATGTACCTGATTTAAAATTTGAAGATTTAATTCAAGCTGGATATCAGTAATATGATCTGAAATGTTTTCCCATTCTTTTAAATACATTTTACCAAGAAAAAAGATAATCTATCTTAAATTTCATACAGTTTGTTACTGAACAGGGTGAAGCTTCCTAGAGTTATATAAAACTGCAAATAACGATTATACTACATAAAATTTATATCAAATGTTATATTTTTTAGCAACTACTCAATACAAATCTCTGTAGAATTTTCTGCGAAAGATGATTTATTTTACATATTTGTTCATAAGCTAATATGGAAAAACGTCATTAAAAATAAATGAGATTTAACCAATATACCTAATCTAATAAATCTTAATTAAACTCGCTAATCTAACCTACTGTTTATAAAGCATAACTCAACATTCTTTTTTCTCAAATAAATTTATGGATGAAAAGGAATTTTTACCCTATGAAACGAAATCAGCAAATTAAAAATATGATTATTATTCTAAAACATACAATTATGTATACGTCACATAACTACTTAAGGAATGTAAAGAAGCATTTTACAAATATATTTTGCTAGGTGAAAGATATCTTGAAATAATAAGATAGTTACCACTATATTAAAAGTTATAAATTATAACAATCCTTTACAAATTATGCTGAATAACATGAATTCCATCTACATACCTTGACTGAAAAATGTCATTCTAAACAAGGAAAATTTTACTTATTTCATAGCATAGAAAGGCTTCAGGTGTGATTATTACTTCAAACAGCCACTGCTTTTATATTCATAAAATCTTACACAGATATTTATTTTTTCGTTTTGGGAAACCTAATATGGGGGTTTTAATTTTCATCCGAAATTAAAGCTGTGCCTGAAATTGTGAAAACAATAATCGTGTTAAATGTAATTAAGATATATGAAGATTATACTGTATATCTCTGTGAAGGCATTCATGACTTGAGAGAAATGAGTTCCAAGTAAAGTCCTTTCAATACTTTTATTCACATTTTCCTGATGGTGATGGACTTTAGTAACAGACAAGTCAGACGGCCATGGCCATAGCTTAGACGAGAGTACAAAATAGAGAGAAAAGAACGTACTTGCAGCTTGTGTTCACAAGACAACAGCATAGAGAGAATCAGAACTACCTCGGGCATATTTAAATTGAATAATTCCCATTTTGATCACCACGTCAGGGGACTTTGAAATGGTTTAACTTAATAATAGTCGATGTTTACCCGGCATTTTATTGGATTAGGTTTTGTAGGATGAGATTTTTACTACTTTGATGCTTTCGTGACTCTGTGTCCACATGAGTCTGCGTCTGTAATAAATTTTAGCCTACTATTAACAATGATGGGGCACGAGCGGTTCACTTGACTATAGACGGTAACGTTAATTTGATGCACGCATTGTACGAGGCCCTTGACTAAACCGGCCATTGACAAAAGGGCCGAAAACTGATGTAGACTGAGATATATGGAGTTTCACTACAAACCTAACAAGTGAAACTTCGTTCTGCCTATGATTCCAAATGATTTTAAAGTCCCTATTTCTGCTGCTAGAGCTTTGTCAAGGTATATTCTTCAACAAAATGTTGTATTTTAACCCATTTCGAACCTATTTCTTGTAATTGCGTCCGACCTTCTCTCCTCGTCACTCAAAGAAAGTTCCCCTTCCACAATCTACTGCTTCTTCCTTTGAAGTTCCTGCAACTCCTGCAACTCCTCAATGCAGAGCTCGCCACTAACATTTCAAGTGTGCATTTCAAGTGACGTTAATTTCTCTAAAAGTTACATTTATATATATAATAGTAAAAAAATATATATACTTATCTTATTGCCCCAAAGATAATATTTCTTGACATTTTACACAATGTAAGATAGAGAAAACGAGCCTTGAGTGTTGTACTCCTATTTAAAAAAGTTCGAGTAAAACATATAAAAACTAACGTTGGTGCAAAAGCATGGGGTATTTTCAAATTTCTCACGGGAGAAAGATATTGAAGTGTTCCTTGAAATATTTAAGATGTTCTTTCGCAAAAGTAACTGTGTGTACCATGCTGATACATAAAATTTCGAAAGAATAAAATGTTTGTTGCTTCAAATAGTCCAGAGTATTTGTATTTCGGTGAGCAGGAAAATTTTAGAGAAATTTTCCTTATATTTGTGCAAACATTTTTCGTCCGTCTAGAAGGGATTTGTTGTACAATCTAAAAAAATTATTTTCTTTGAAAGTTGCATAAATATTGTATGGTGGTCAAATATTCCTTTCAAAATACAAATTGTTCTGAAAATATTTGGATTGATAATAGGATAAGTGATCGTGGTGAAATCATTTGAGATAAACAGAGTTGTTTAAAATATGAAAACAATTTGTGCATCTATTGTTCTTAGATTTTTTAAAATTTTTTTATCTCTTTTTAATGGATTTTTATACTTAGATTAAAGTATTTCTATTTTCCTTTTTGAATATATATTTTTTATAATTTATGACATGTTTTAGGATTTTGCTATTATCTACCACAAATCTATTAAATATTAATTCTGCAAAGGATTTATATATATATATATATATATATATATATATATATACAGTAACCACCGCTTATAGTGATCAGTGGTTATAAGAATCAACCGTTTATAAGAATCAATATCGCGAAAACGAAAACAAATGTATTATTTCCATGTTAAAATTTTCGCTTTAAAGAATCAATCCACCGGTTTTAAGAATCAGTTTACACTCTTCGCTTTCTATTAATTTTTCCAAAAAAGGCACTTAAACCCTCAAAATGCACGAAGTTCTTTCTTTTTTTTTAAAGAAAGATTGATAAGATGGGATGGAATATAGTCGTATAATTCATCCCTTTCTTTATTAGACATAACATAATAGTTTTCCCTTAAATGCTTTAGCACAACACTGTCCTATTAGCTTCACCCAGGGGCATCTTTACCCGTCCTGGTCCGATTTCACTTTTCTCCACTGACAAACAAAAATAGGGACTTTTTTTTTCGTACCTCCCACATCCTGGTTTCGGCTTCCTGGACCCTGAATCACATAAATCTTCGGCGAAGTGCCCACTATCACTTAGGCAAACGTGACATTAGTAGATTCAGCACTTTATCAAACCGTGAAACGTAAGCTAGAAGGTGAATCTTCGTCTTAGACTATTAGTATTGAAAGAGGTATAAACAGCCTCCTGAAAACTTCCTTACATCCAACTACCATAGAAAAATTTTCTTGCTTCCTTCCTGTAGTTGAAATGTTAAAAATGTTAAGCAGGTATGTTGTAACAAATATTGGATTTTTTTCTTCTCTTACTATAATCATGTGTATCAACTTACAGGTCTAGAAATTAAGTTGTATTTTTAAAATTATAAAAAATAATTTTAATAAAAGATAATTAATGTAATTTAAAGAGTATTTTATTGGTAAATTATCTAATATATGTATATATAGGTGTAAGTGTGCCTGTCCAAAAACCTAAATTTCGGCTATAAGAATCAACCGCTTATAAGAATCAAAAACAGTAATAACAAAAGTGATTCTTATAAGTGGAAATCACTGTATATATATATAATTAAGAATTTTAGTGTAGATTAAAGTCCCCATATATTTCATTCCTATTCCATGTTTATTACATATCTAAAAGTTGAACTAATATACATAAAATTATTGGAAATTTCAATAATTTGTTTTATTAGGCAATTATAAAACACTGTAGTAAAGCGCTTTTAAATAAAAAGCTGGCTTTATTACATGTTTGCGATAAAAGTCGGAATCAAATTTAACGCCGACAGATAATTATAGAGTTGAGTGGAGTAATTTAGAACGTAGCCTGTTGCAAGACAGTTTTATGAGTTTTGAAGATGGGAAGGTCTGAGATGGAGACACAGATAAGGTGACGGAACCAAACGATGACGTTATGTTACAAAAGCCTTTTCTGTTAGATTTATGACAGTACGGTTTGGAAAGTGGCCTTTTTGAAAACCTGGGGTGGTCTCAAGGGCAGGGAATGAGGGCGTAATGTTTTGAGTTAAGAAGCCAATGAGAAGGTGAGAGAGGGAGTACAGCAAATGAAAAGTTTACGGTGTCCGGATTGGCTGATTGAAGTTTATGAGAAGGTGGACTCATAAGTATGAAAGGGTATTAAAATAATATATAGAAGAGTTTGAAAAAAAGAAAGAGAGAGAGAGTCTGGATCGGGGAGGCTGTAGGTCCCCATCTCCAGCACGACTTAAAAAGTTAAGCTTTAAGTGGACTTGAGGAGTCCACATAAACCTGTTAAGGCAACTGCGAGACTGCGTTGACCAAGTGAAATAGAGAGGTCCGCACCCAAATTCCAGCCGAGACCAAGAGACTCAGCTCCCGTGCCACAGCCAAGAAGTTACAAGACGAGAAGAGTCCAGCATCCCGTTTCACGACGTGAAGAGATACCCAGCGCCAGTGCAAACATAGTGAAGGTACGCGCCAAGGAAAGCCCGGCTACAATTATCGACTGAGAGAAAGTGGTTATTCACCGTGAAAGGAATAGAGTTAGCCCCCAGCCCGGCGTAGCAACGTGATCCCTGACCCAAGGCGAGGCGAGAAGGCCAAGATAGCCACGAGAAGTGATGTAAAGCAATTTGGGTGAGTGTTAAATCTCAGATATGATTAGTTCAGTTCCATTTCGGGCTAAGTAAATTTTAGTTTTTCATGAGGAAGGAGTTTTTTAGTGAAAAAGTTTTTAGTGTTGAACTAATAGTAAAGTTTATATTGTCGTTGCGCTAGGGACGCTCCCTAACCTTGGCAAAGTAATTACAAAATAAATAATTTGTGAAAGATATAAATATTATTGTGCATTGATTTCGGAAAATGAAAGATTCTTTTGTTACATGTAAATATTAAGTATGTAAATAAACTAAGTTTTGTTATGTTAAACTTTTTAGTCTGTCTAAATTGAAAGTGGTTGATGTTAATTTTCATAATCTAAAATTGAGAATAGTGTATTGGTTTTTGTTCGGTTGCTAAGTTCGACATCCAGAGTTTTGGGTTGTATTCAAGAAAATAAATATTAAACACAACGAACCCAAATAAATCCTAAGAAAAATAAATACCTTGTACTAACCAAAATTTACGATACGCGCCCAATTGACTTAAAACCTGGATGTAGCAACACGACAAACACCATGTTGATTTGTTAAATAATCCTTTAAAAGAGAAATAATCTTTATTTTTTAATAATACATTTAATGCAAAGAAAGGTTTTTCCAAATTTTAGAGGACAATTCGGAAACATGGTCTGTTGTTGACTGGTAAGTGAGTAGTATTTTTGCTTGGAATTCGGAGATTATGTGCCCTATCACAGAGTTATTAAAATTCAGTGTGTGGTATAATGGAATCCTTTATCTGAAAGGGTTACAAAAGAAAAATAAATAATTTAAAGAAAAAAGTTATATTTTAAAAAAGTACTTATAATCTAGATTTTTTTAATATAATATCACTCATGTGGTTTACATTCAGTCAAAAATTCAAAGGAATCCGTTCTTTAAACAATGCTCAAAAAGATTTTAATGAACTTAGCAAGACTCCAAGATAACACGATTTTCCATTAGTAATACTTAACATATACACTAGTTATCAAAAATTAAGGAAAAGTCACAAAAAGAGGGATAACACGTTCAAAACTAGGCCAATGTGTTTAAAATTTGAATATGTTGTTAAGTAAAAGGAGCTGAACAATACTACATTATGCAAAATAGTGGCGCTGCCATCGGAATACGTCATTTGCGGGGACCATAAAAGTGCATGTCTCAGAGCAAGTTGACAATTGTCACTGCGAGGCTGAGATTAGACATCTGGCATAGCCAAATTATAACAATGACCTCTAGGCAGCATTTGACCGAAGAACTGCGATGGCGAGCTATTGGGAGACTAGAGTCAGGACAAAGTCAGACAGAAGTGGCAAGATGGCTAAATGTGAGTCCGTCTGTGGTTCATAGACTTTGGCAACAATTTCTAACCACGGATTCGGCATCCAGGAGGTTCAGCCAAGGACGGCCATACGCTACGACGAATGACGATGACCGATATTTGTCATTCTGCGCACGAAGGAATAGAACCGCAACTCCGTCTGAACAGATTCTCCCTCGCTGCAAGCTCCGGAAGGTTCGTAGCAACGTAAACCGTGCGTAGAAGGCTTCACGAAGTTGGTCTTTTTGCGAGGCAACCAGCCATTTGCGCCCCGCTCACGTCACGCCATAAGCGGGAACGTTTGCAGTGGGCACGTCCGCTGGACGCGTGATCAATGGAGGAATGTTCTCTTTACGAATGAGTCCAGGTTTAGCCTCCAAAGCGATAGTAGGCGCATTTTGATTTGGAGAGAACCTGGAACTCGTTTTCATCCATCACACATCCGTGAAAGAGATGTATACGGATCAGGCTGTGTCTTTGTTTGAGGTGGTATCTCTTTGGGTGGACGTACAGACCGCCATGTCTTTCACGTGGAAATGTGAATGCTCACACCTATAGAAAGGACATCCTTGATGCTTATGTGCGGCCTTATGACGGGGCAATAGGTGATGCTTTCGTGCTACAGGACGATAACGCGAGACCGCATAGGGCTCGGATCGTGGATGCTTATCTTGAGCAGGAAGCAATTCAGCGCATGGAGTAGCCAGCTCGATCACCAGACCTGAATTCTATCGATATGTTTGGGACACTTTAGGACGACGTATAGTTGCTCTCAATCCTCCTCCTAGAACCCTAGCCACGCTTTCAAGTGCTTTGCAAGAGAAATTGCTCTCACTTCTTACCGAACTCATAGACCGCATAATTGACAGCATCACACATCGCTGTATGTGCTGTATTGCTTCTCGGGGGGATCATACGCTATATTAAAGATACTTTCCCTATACCAAACTGACACATCCAATTTGTTCATTGTATACATATGCTAGTTTCTATAAAACCATAATTGTCTGGCGATTTCTTTTTATGTTGTTTTATATCTACCTATGTGTTGTGTTGTATAATGTGTAATAAGTTTCATTAAATTCTACTCGTAACTTTTTGAGTAATCGCTATTTTTGTGAATTTTCCTTAATTTTTTATATCCAGTTTATTTTAAGCCCTGCAAAGAATAGCCAATACAATGTATTACTCAAGTATTTTCTAAATTAAAAAATACTTAGCAATTAGGGCTTTAATATATAGAGAATCTATGCTCACTTCTACCCAGACTTGGGTGTATATAATTTGAAGTGGCACTCTATTTGAATTATATACAAACACAGTCTATACATGAAACAATGTTTATTGAATTCGTTGCACATATAATTGTATTTTACAGCAATAAGCATGCGTACTACTTGTACGGAATGTATAAACACAGCTTTCAAGAACAATATATTTTTATACTCACGAACAATAAGTCAAACCAGCAGTACTGCCATGTAAACTTCTGGCCCGCTAAGCACTAGCGCAGGATAACACCTTTTCAATCTTAACAACCTCCCCTTTCCATTAATGACGCTGCGTGGTATTTATACTAAGCGCGTATGCCGAAATTAGCATATCTAAAGCAGCTTCTTTAATTCACTCAAAAGTTCGATTCTTGTGAATCGAATCTTGTGTATACCTTACACTGGCCTCCCTCGAAAAAAAAAATTAGGTAACTGAGGTCTGAACGGCTTCAGTTAACTAATTGAAAACGCGTGCTGGTCTGACTTTTTACATAATGGGTGGCAAAGTCAAAAAAACCTTCCACACGTTGTGTGGAGGAAAAACGCCACTACCATTTTACAAAACTAACCCCGAAGGGTCCAGGTGACACCATCAAACAGTGGATTTGCAGAGTTGCGGATACTGGGCTGGCCAACTGCGCCCTAAAAAACTTATTTTAGTTAAAATTGTCAACACAATTGCACAGCATGACATTTCTTGACTGTTTGTATCTGCTCTCCCCCAATTTATAATGCACATGTGTCATGATTTGTGAAGTTAGTACATTAGTGGTTAATTGGTATATTGTGCAGTATGTATTTTTTTCCTAGTCACTACATGTCCCCTTCAAAAATTTATGAAACAACAGTATGCCGTTTTTTTTTTCAGTGCCTCACCACTTCCCCTCAAAATGTTTACAGTATATACACTGGGGGAACTGCAAACCAATTTGGTTCGGTTTTATTAAAGGGTGGGAGTTAGAAAAAGATAATTGATACAAGACTTGTTCATGAATGCAGCAACTTCCTTGCACCAGTCTGTCCAATCCGTGGAACCTCTCTTGATGGTCGCAGTCCTAGTAAAGGGGTTCGTTGACCGTGTGGGCATCCTTCGTGCAGCAGGTCGTAGGTCCTGAGGCGCTGGTCTGGCTTGACGATGGACAGGAGGTCTCTTGGGAGGAGGCCAACCTTGCTGGGCGGCAGAAATCTTCCGTTTCCTGTACTTATGCAATGGAACTTTAAAATTGTCATTCTTCCTTTTGATAACCTTGTGTACCTTATGTGTACCACGTTCATCCTTTGATAGAGTTTTTGTAGTGCACACCTTACTTTGCTTCGTACTTTCGCTTGTATCGGTATTAAATTTTAATGCAGATTCTATTGTTTCAAATTTATACGCCGCACCAACGTGTTTAGTTACTGGCTTTATCTCTCTACTTGTGTCATGTTTTTCAACAAACTGACTCTGTTTTTGGTATTTGTGCTTATGCAACTTCTTGTTTACCGCCTTAATTACTTCAGTATTTGCAGTTTTAATGCTGGAACCTGAAGGCGCTTTTTCACGTTTTTTATCCCCCTTAACTTTAGTTTTATCCTCTTTTGACGAAAAAGTCTCTTTGAATCTTGCGATATCAGAATCGTTATCATTTAAATTCTTTAACACTGCTTCAGTTTTAGGAAGATTAAGCTTTTCGTACTGGTGCGTTTTAATGCAACCTGCGTCTATAACTTCCGAAGCATCAGCTAAACTACTTACAGTATAACTCTGTGTCAACTTTTCATCCTGACTCTCAGTATGGTTTTCATGTACTTTATTTAAAACCATATTATCAACCTGGCCTACACAATCCTCATTCGGATGGAAACTTGAAATAATATCATCATTACCTAGCGAGTTCCTACTATCGTTTAAAGAATTTTTATTGTCGTCAACTAATAAGTATTCACTAACTTCCGTAACGCATACTTCGTCATCTACTAAATTTCCTTCATTAACAGATGTGTGAATATCATCTAAAATATCAGGTATAGCATCAATAATATCAGGTATAGCATTAATAGAAGTGTCAGATGATTTATTTTCTAAACCACTAGCATTAGTATCGGCACTATTTTCAGAAATTTGTACTGGAATTACCTCATCATTCCAGCTAGACTCACTTTCTTTATAAGCCACAAAAATACCCTGACTTTCACTATTCTCAAAATAATGATTACTACTCGGACAAAATAATACATTTGACCAAACAGTTTCAACAGGTTGAACCATATCATGTGAATCAACTTGCCAGTGCAAGTAAGGTGCTTGCATATTATTTTCTTTAAGTGCACTAATTTCATTATAACGCCGTGCGCTTCTATTATTTTGCCTGCGGTACTGATTACGCTGCTGGTTTGACACTCGCGAAAAATTTTGGCGCGGCTGTATAAAACTTCTCGTACCTGAATGACGGTACGGGGTAGCGAAGAAATGCCTATTGTCATGTTTAGCTAAAGCTTGAAGGAGGGTAACCTTGCTTGTAATTGTTTGATTATCTAAACAATCTTGAACACTTGGCTTCAAACGTTGGATAACTATTTTTAAGATTATCGCTTCCGTCACCCCTTCTAAATATTCCTCACACTTGGAAATCTTTTCCGTAGCAAAATCTAACGCAGACTGACCTTCACGTTGCCTTAGCGAATAAATTTCCGCTTCAATTTCACTTTGATTAAAGGTCTTTGGAAAAACACTAAGAAACTGTTGCTTGAATGACAAATAGTCAAAAATCAGATTACTGCTTTGCATGCATGTGTACCACTGAAATGCACTACCTCTTAAAGCGGCTAGAGCAATTTTAAGTTTATCCCCCTCTGGGGTGCATTGTTGCTGAAAGTAATGCTCAATTTTCTTTAGGAATTGGCTTGAGGGGCCGCCATTGAAGGTGGCTTCGAATGGCGCAATTTGCTGAACCATAATTACCCGAGGAAAATTTCCAGCAGGATTTTGTTCTACAACACTCATTTTTTAAATAGTATATAAGTACTTGCAACAATTTTATCAATATAAGTACACAGTACACAGTTTTTAATTTCAATTATGTTGTTCGTTACAAATGTAACTCTAACTACCAGGGTATATATATCTTTCGGGCGCCAGTATAGAGAATCTATGCTCACTTCTACCCAGACTTGGGTGTATATAATTTGAAGTGGCACTCTATTTGAATTATATACAAACACAGTTTATACATGAAACAATGTTTATTGAATTCGTTGCACATATAATTGGCTTTTACAGCAATAAGCATGCGTACTACTTGTACGGAATGTATAAACACAGCTTTCAAGAACAATATATTTTTATACTCACGAACAGTAAGTCAAACCAGCAGTACTGCCATGTAAACTTCTGGCCCGCTAAGCACTAGCGCAGGATAACACCTTTTCAATCTTAACAACCTCCCCTTTCCATTAATGACGCTGCGTGGTATTTATACTAAGCGCGTATGCCGAAATTAGCATATCTAAAGCAGCTTCTTTAATTCACTCAAAAGTTCGATTCTTGTGAATCGAATCTTGTGTATACCTTACAAATATACTTTCAGAAAGGATAAAAACTTAAATTTGAATACTTCAAGCAATTTTTAAGGTTAGTTTACCGGCTTTGCGATACACTACTGAAGCCGTTGTCTAGAGTTTTCCATCAGTCTGTCTGTCATCTCTGGGGTAACGGCGGAAACGTCCTCGTGATGGCGGACTCGGGGAGTCGTTACGCATTTTCAGGTTTTCTTATGTTCCAAGAATGACCACTTCGTTTCCTTGTTAATGCAAACCCAGTTGTTTTTACGTTTGATACCTATCGCAGGATTATCATTTTTTGGCTTAGAAATGGCAACAGATGCATAGTGGAGTGTCCTAAACGCACTCAGAGTAGCGATTACACAATAGTTGTTTTTTAAAGAACAAGATAATGAAACCACGATGTTCGACGTACCAATTAGAAAATAAACCGGAATTGTTGCTCCCACGACTTTCTTACCAGGGTATGTCGGCTTTAAGCTGTAGGTCCGGGTCTAATTAGCCTTCGTACAGAAAAAAAATGACTATATCCTTCCAAAACTAAACCAACCCTTAACAGTGACCTTCAGAAATGCGGGAGTCCATTCTGCCGCAATCTGTATTAGCTACGTTCATCACCTGGAAAGTAGAGGTCGTGTTCCATCTTTCAAATGATAGACTATCTGTGACACACTCTCCGCTTACGGATTTTATCTGCGGCGAATCGATTTGGGAATTGCCTTCTTGGCATAGATTTGCCCTTCTCCTTCTACATGCTGAAATTATATTCGTTAATAATTCTTTTTTCCAGAGAGGAACTATTTCCTTCAACATTTCTGAAACACAGTAGTAATGATCTGGTGCTGGCTAGTATAGGTATGAGTATTGGGCTGTTACAGTTTTCCCGTTTTTATTGACCCTATCAGTAGAAGACGGTTAAACGTAGTACTCAATAACGTCCTCTACACGTACGCTCTTTCTCGAGTGCTTGGAGCGTACGGGATTGCGCGCGAGAATACTTGCAGTACGCTCCAAAGCAGCTTTCCCTTCCTCTCCGCCACCTTCACACGTGCACTCAATCGCGTGGGATTGTGGTTTCATGCGGGAAAGAGCGTACGTGTAAAGGCCAGTTATGGACCACACTTGAAGGATAGAGCAAGTAGACCTGGGGGTGCGGAGCAGCATAATAATGTGAGGAAAGTTTTCTTGCTGGGGATTATCTCATACCCAGTGAAACAATAAGATAAGATTGAAACAATATTTCTCTGTTGACAACCAATGGTATCATAATTTATTATTTTTTCAAGCTATAATTACGAAATTATATGATTCATTAAGCTTCTTTAGGCAAAAACTGAAATGATGAGAATGATTTTTATTCTACATGACCGTTCTCTAGATTTCTAAACAGTTCTACTTTTGAATTCAGTTACTAAATAACAGGCGTAACTCTGACTCACTCGCATATTTTACCATTTAAACTACGTTATTCCTTGATGATTTGGGGATTGTTTTCTTGGCCTGGATTTGCCCTTCTCCTTTTATATGATGTAATTATGTTCGTTAGTAATAATTTTTTCCAGAGAAGAACTGTTTTCTTCCACATTTCAGAAACATACCAGTAATGATCTGGTGCTGGCTAGAATAGATAAGAGTATTATGTTGTTACAGTTATCCCGTGTTTAATATACCTTATCAGTAGAAGACTGTAAAACGTACTAAATGTCAGTTATAGACCTCACTTGAAGGATAGAGCAAATAGAACTGAGGGGGGGGGGCAGCATACTGTGAGTAAAGTTTTCTTGCTAGGAATTGTCTCATACCTAGTGAATCAATAAGATAAGATTTAAACAATATTTCTGACACCTAATAATATAATTATTTATTATTTATACAAGTCAGAATTACGGAATTATTTGATTCATTAGGCTTCTTTAGGTAAAAATTGGAATGATGAGAATGATTTTGACTCTACATGACCATTCTCTAGATTTCTAAACAGCTCTACTTTTGAATTCAGTTTCTAGATAACAGGGGTAACTCTGGCTCACTCGCATATTTTACCATTTAAACTACGTTATTTCCTTGATGTAGTCTTAAATACCTTTAGCCTTACGCACCTCAGGGATGTTACCGGTATTACATTAAGTCAAAAATTCAAATGAATCCGTTCTTTAAATATTGCACTAAAAAGATTTTAATGAAATTGGCAAGCATGCAGAATAACACCATTTTCCATTAGTAATACTTAACATATATTTTTAAGTCCTGCCTAGAATAGCCAACACAATGTATTACCCAAGTATTTTCTCAATTTAAAATTATTTAGCACGCAGGGATTTAATATACTTTTAGAAAAAAAACTTAAATTTTAATACTTGTGACAGCCAGTGAGTGAGCCAGTAATTTTTAAGTTGCTAACAATCTATTATAAGCTAAAGAAACATTTTATATTCTATGTTATTTTGTTTTAATTCCAGTTCTACTTAGTTAATTTTCCTCTTTTGTGTTCCTATGAAATATATATTCATGTGCCGTCAACTATGGATTAATTTTCTTCTTTTAACATGCAATAAATATTAAAATGCAAGGGATATATATGTATTACCTCACCTTTCAAAATAAATGATAAAATATTGTAACTTCAGAATTTCATGTGTAAAGAACTAAGCAAAATCTGACTCGTAAATTGAGTTAACATTCCTGATCAAATATATTTAAAGTTAGCGCTTTAACTGAAATTCGTTAGTGTATACTATTCCACGTAACGATGAACTACCCACGCTGTTTGCTCGCAGGAGGAAAAAAACATATGTAAGGGTTACTAGGGAGAAACGAAATTTCTTGGAATCGATGCAAAGAATTCCATCAAAGGTTCGCGTGGGGGCTGAAATCAAACAACTGTATCAAAGAATGATAGGACCTTGTATTTGTACTGGATAGTATAGAATATCAGGAAGCTTATGAATTTAATTAGTTGAAATTCTGCACAAATTAACGGAAAAACTGAATATTATTGCCGATAGTCTCGTATGCTCACATTTGTCAGTTATGTAACTTTGATTTCTATAGAAAATAAGCTTATATAAACTGAAATAATTCATAATATTCTTTCTTTGGATTTTTATGTGGTCTACTTTTAGTAAGAGGTTTTTTCAAATATTAACAGTCAATTGAATATTTTGTGATATTATGGTCATTTAAAGATAAAAGTGAAATATAATTTCTACATAATGATCCTCCTTTTCAATGCAGTTCTTTTACCGTTACACAAACTTCTTTGTTTTATCGAAAAATATGTATTTGGTTGTACTTTTAGCCAGAAATACATCGCTATTTTAACGTCGTCGTCACTCTCAGATCGTCGTCCTGTCAATGCGGCCTTCAGGTATTCAAATCTGAGGGCTTTATGGGGGATGCTGTAAATTCAGAAATCGCAATCTCCAAATGTTGTCAAGAGTAGCAATGGCCGTGTGAAGGCGTGCGTTATCATGAAGGAGAAGAACGCATTTGGACAAGTGTCGTCTGTGATATCTCCGTAGTGCTGGCTTCAGCTCCTCCCTCAGCATTGTTCTGTATCGGTCACTATTAACTGTCTCACTTTTATCTCACCACTGCAGGCATCTTCTTTATGGGGGACGCTGTAAATTCAGAAATCGCAATCTCCAAATGTTGTCAAGAGTAGCAATGACCGTGTGAAGGCGTGAGTTATCATGGAGACCTTTAAAGTGTCGTCTCTGATGTCTCCGCAGTGCTGGCTTCAGCTCCCACGTCAGCATTGTTCTGCATCGGTCACTATTCACTGTCTCACTTTTATCTCACCTTGCAGACATCTTCATACTGTTTCAGCATTCTGGTGGAAATTTCCCTCCATTTCACATAATCCGACCTCAAAAATCTGAAGATTGCTCGCCGCTCCTCTAATATGCATACTGCTAAGACCACGACATTTTGTATATGCTAATCTTCCGATTAAGTGTTCTGTGATATCTAATGGGCAGTGGTAACATTTTCTATTAGAATGAATCTTCTCTACAACTGGAGTTTGAAATGCCCGGTGTTTTTGCTTCAGGAACTACATTCAGATTGCTAGTACTTGTTTAACCTCTCCTAATATAAACAGATTATTTACGCCTCTCCGGCATAGGTGTATCAATGTGTAAGATAACAAACACATGCACAGATTCTTGGAGGTTCACATATAAGTTGTTAAACTTTTACGACTTGCAGGTTTCTAGAGAGTTCTACGGCGAAAAAAAACTTGATTACTGAATGCTTCAAACGATTGTTCATCTTTTATTAGAAGAAAAAATAAAAGCAAATTATATGTTAATTACTAAAATGTGACACTGTGGATAACTTAAATGATAGTACAATCTTTGTGTGTGTGTGTGTGTGTAAGTGTATATGCATTTCGATGTTGCTCAAAAACATTTTCCTTTCAAAAGAGCACCTTTTTTAAGTAAAATATAACATTTCGAATGAATTAACGAGCTCATAACTTAGATATACCTAAATAATCACAGATTTCAATGAGATCCCAATACTATATCCCAGTGTAATGATATCTTGTCAAAAAACCTCTCAGTTGCTTATCAAACGGGATAGTGTCTGTTGATCAGAATGTGTCGAAACAAACTTCAGATTCAATCGTCTTTTAACGGCCTTATAAATATTGTGAAACAAAGAAAATGCTAGAGTGACGGATTGTCTTGAATGTTGTAAATTATAGAACTGCGTTGTAGCAGCAGTGATCTGGTGATATTTGTCTACGTTTAACTTACATTTACAAATTGTTTTCAGAAGTTTCAGATCACTCCAGTCCAAACTTGTATTATACGAGCTGACCCTAGCCTGTTTTATCGCTTCAAAATATTAAAGAGGAACAAAATCCATTACCCCACACTACACTGTGAGGTTTTGAAAATGATACGATTTTCTTGGATTACACGAGGTTTTAAATGACTACATAATACCAATTGATGCTGACATTTTACTTCTCAGTACTTTTGTATCTATGAATATTCAGTTATCAGGAGGCTTCATTTAATGTAATTCGTTGAGATGCGTACCAAATACACTTGATCATAACGCTGGCCAACAATGATTTTACACTCTTGTCCATAAATTAAGGATAATTTAGAATCACACGGAAATTGAATTCTAAAGTAAAAATTTCCCCTGTAGAATTATCACACACATATTCAAGAAAAAATATGCAAATTACAGGAAGCCAACAGATGACGCCGATAGTAAGTCACAATGACGAGAGTGTAAGAGAGGGTACATAAGGAATGGTGGCAAAGAAGAAAAATTATTCAAAAGCGTTCAGTACCATAACCAAATAGTTATGACATAAAGGACGCATGTGGATGATTTTTTACTTGGTAGAATTATCGACCGCCTAGAATGTGTGCGTATTCATATGGAAGTATCCGAGGAACTTAGAATTCGCAAAGTGTCATCTCTAGGCTTTGGCAGCGATTCCAAGATGATGGAAAGGGCAGTAGACGTTACAGTACAGGTCGCCCCCGAGTTACAACGCCGAAAGAAGACCGGTATTTGACAGTAACTGCCAAAAGAAGCATACGGAGCACAGCATCCGACCTGTCTCGTCAGCTATCAGCAGCCACGGATACCACAGTTTCAAGGCATACCATGTGCAGACGTTTGGGAAATATTGGTCTATATGCTCGCAGGCCTGTCAGACTTGTTCCGCTCACGGAAACTCACTGTCGGCAGCGATTAGACTGTATGAGAGAACATACAATGTGGACATCGTCACAGTGGGCTTATGTGATTTTTCCGACGAGTCCAGGATTAGCTTGAAGTCTGATTCAAGTCGGACTTTCATATGGAGATCGCCAGGTACCCGTTAACCCTTTGAGGGGCGCCGTCCTCACTGTGCGAACACATTTTCTAGAATTTTTTTAACCTAAAAAATGTCAATTTTTTTTTCAATTAAAGGTTGTAAAATACTTTTACATCTTTAAACTGATAATAAATGGCAGCACCAGACATTTGTCTGCTCATTTAGTTTGAACACAATGAATGCAAGTTAATGCTGTTTCATACTTGGTTTTATTTTCAATTATTTTAAGGATTAAAAACCTAAAATGTTTTAATTTTTTCCACTAGATTTTATAAACATGCCTCAACGAATACTGACATGCCATTACTTCTTAAAAAAATTCGTTTCTTTCTTTCTATTTTTGCACTTTTAAATGGTGTTCGCACAGCGAGAACACCGCCCCTTTACGACATTGAAATACAGGCTCACCCCGGAAAGGAAAAACAAACACAGCTGTCTTTATGTTTTCTCCTCTAGACGATTTGGTCTTTCTTCTTGGGGGGTAAAGGGGATTAAAAAGTCGATAACTCTCTGAAATTGGGGGTGTTTTTGGAAAAGGAAGACGTTATCATTTGTATTGTCATCTGTATTGTCATCTGTTTCAATGGTGCTTGCTGGGCACTATCACCTACAGTTCCCAACCTTTCTGCATTCGACAATGGTCTATTAAATTCATTCTGTGTGCTAAGGTTGGCCTCTGTCAAAATGTCTGGCTTATTGTTTCCAAACGGCAACCGGCCACCTTCAGTACAAGTGAATTTAAATCAATTATTATAAGCATGACCGCTCTGGGTGGGCCCCTGGAAATCCCCACGTGTGAATTTGTTGGAAATAGCTAAAGCCCGTTTTAAAAATATCTTATTCTGCTTTTGCTCTGTTTTCAGATCAGTCGCTCTTATTTGCTAATTTTTTTAGTTAAATATTCTGGTGCAAATATATTTTTTTAATTCGTTTCATATAGTTTACTTAAATCTTTAAAATTGTACAAAATAAGCTTTGGTTTTATTTAGTATAAAATTTATTTAAAACTTCGATTTTTCCAAAAGTTCCATGCAAAGACAGCCATGAAATGATATGTTCCGGTTTTTTTATTTCTTTAATTTTTATATTTTACTGCTATTTCTCACATTTTTCTGACATTTTTATATTTTTCTGATATATTTTTGTATTTTTTGATATTTCTTATTTTTGATATTTTGAGTTCAATGATTTTAACATTTTGAAAAAATTTTTAAATAAAATTCAAATTTCTGTTTGTTGAAAATTATTTTGTAAAATAATTATTATTATAATGATATAAGATCAGTTATTTTTGTTTTTGTTCGAGTAAAACAAGATAAGTTAGTGGTCGAACTCAAATGCCCTACACGGGCGCCGTTCGCACTGTGAGGACGGCCCCCTCTACCTAAGGGGGACTGCTAAATTTTTTTAAATCACATTTCTTTTATCTATAGGACCATTATAACTCATTCTTACCTTTTTTTTCAAAAAAATTACAATAATAAAATTGCGCCCCTCAAAGGGTTAAAACCAAGACAACATCATTGAACGACACCGTTACGGTGGTGCAGGATTGCTCGTTTGGAGTGGAATCATACTGGGCCCGAGAACAGATCTGCATGTTCAAATCGTAACCATGAACGGCCACATTTATCGGGACATTATTCTGGAACAACGCTTGTTTACGGTTGCCATGGGTGCAGAATTTGTGTTTATGGATGACAACGCCCGTCCTCACCGAGCAAACGTCGTAAACGAATGCCTTCAATCTGAGGACATCACCCGTATGGAATGGCCAGCATTCTCACCTGACTTGATTCCGATAGAGCATGTGTAGGACATACTTGGCCAACGAGTTGCAGCCCGTGAACCACCTCCTACATGTGTACCGGAACTTGGGAGAGCATTGCTTGCTGAGTGGAGTAATTTTCCCCAAGATCAGCTCGATAATTTGTATTACAAATCTTACCGCAACTACGAAGTTAAGTTATCGTCTTTCAGAACTTCGGTAATAAGCTTTAGCGGTTACGTAACGCTCGTTTCCTAAACATCGAACTTAGTACACGTGCGTTTCGTTCACTTTAACTTCTCTCATGTTCTTTACACTGTTCCTTAATTTTTGTTATTTAAGTTAACTGGTCATTGTATTGTATGACGTCATTCATGATCAGATTAAATAAAGTGTTTTCAAGAAGATGATACCCTGCCTTATGTAAAATATTCTTGTTATTTATACTGCGTGACAGAAGCAGTTGTATGCGGTGTGCATGCTATGTGCTTGCTGTGTGCTGTAGCTAGTGCAGCCGTAGTTGCGGTTGCTGATGTAGGATGTTATCTTGCTTTATTTTAAAATGTTTTATCTTATTATTTTTGTAAATAAACCGTCGAATATTTTAAAATTAAGTCTGCTTATTTATGGAGTTTTTCTTCAACGGTGAAACATACCGCACTCTGCATTTTAGAAGTTATTTCCGAGATAATAATTTGATACTCAGCATGCCTAGGCGTTGTACGGACTGTATTTCATCGCATGGGAGACATACAATGTATTAACCATCATACCAACCATGTAATATTAAGTTTTTGTAAAGGAGATATTTTAAAAAAATAAATAGTTTAAAAAAATAAATAAGTAGGTAGCAATCGTAGTTTTTATAAATGGTATCACACATACACCATCTTTTTTGTTCTTTATCTTTTGTTTAATAAATGGACTTTATGAATAAGTCACGTTTGTTTTGTTTCTGATCCTTTATTTGCCGGAACTGGCATTATCCTTAATTTATGGTCATGAGTGTATTTAGAGAGCAAATTTTGCAGATTTTAATACTCTTTCATGGTCTGATTCCATACAATTGAAAATATGTGTCCACCGGTGGCTTATTTTAAAACAACTTTCTACGGAACTTTCTAACGGACAAACTTTCTAAGTTTTTCGATTTGTATTTTCCAGCTTAAATTTGTCTCATCTCAAAAATTAAGAAGATATCTCGAAGAACTGGAGAAAATTTGAGCTATCATAGGATTCTCGTATAAACAATTGAAGCAGTTATATCAATCATTATACATGGTCCAGTCATATTAATGTGAGAACCGCCTATTTTTGACGTCAACGTTAAATAACCAATCGCAGAAGACACGTGTCATCAGTAAATTTGGTGGATATATAAAGTATGTTGTAGGCATTCGGGAAACATTTCAGTTCTTGCAGTCATGCAGAATTGGAGTGATTTATCCGATGTCCAAAAGGGCATGATCATTGGATTTCGGGCCAAGGGTGGAAGCATTTCCGAAACGGCTAATTTTGTAAACTGCTCGCGGGCCGCCGTGGTAAAAGTATACCATGCATGGCAAAATGGCACTGTCCAAAATCATCGACGTAGCAAATGTGGTGCACCGCGGGCCATAGATGGCAGAGGTGAACGACGGCTGCGGAGAAGCGTTCGGGCGAATAGACGTGTAACCGTTGAGCAACTGACCGTCCAGATGAACCAAGGAGCTACCAACAGTGTCTCCACAACGACGGTTCAGCGAACGTTGTTGCGTAAGGGCCTCCGCAGCAGACGCCTGGTTAATGCACCTATGCTGACTGCTGTTCATCGGCGATGGAGGCTGGAATTTGCACGCCAGTACCGCAACTGGACTTCCACTGAGTGGAGGTGGCTTTTTCCGATGAATCTCGTTTTATTCTCCATCAGACAGATGCACGTTGGCGTAAACGGCGTTACACGTCTGAAAGCGAACACCCTTAAACAATTGCTGGAAGGGTCCAAGCTGGAGGAGGGGGCATTATGGTCTGGGGAATGTTTTCGTGGTATTCTCTGGGTTCTCTCATCATTGTGGTAGGCACGATGAATCAACACAAGTACGCATCTATCCTTGCGGACCATGTTCACCCCTACGTGCGAATTGTTTTTCCTCAAGATGATGGCATCTACCAGAAGGACTATGCGACGTGTTATAAAGCTCGCAGTGTACGTGCATGGTTCGAAGAGCACCAGAATGAGTTTTCCGTACTCCCTTGGCCAACAAATTCCCCGGACTTGAACCCAATCGAGAATATGCGGTACCGCCTCAATCGGGTTGTTCGCACCATGGATCCCCACCCTCGTAAACTGGCGCAGCTGGCCATGGCACTGGAGTCGGCATGGCTCAACATCCCAGTGAACACCTTCAGGAACCTAATTGAGTCTCTTCCTGCTCGTCTCGCAGCGGTCCGCAATGCGAACGGTGGTTATTGTGGATTTTGACAGGTGGTCACATTAATGTGACTGGACTGTGTATTAACAAGAACCATTGCATTAAAACGATCAGTGTCCTTTATTTGACCTGTAAATGATATCAGAATTTCTTCTCATTTCTTTTCTTTCATAGATATGAAGAATGCGCCGATGCAAAATTTCGCCTCGAGTCACGATGAAAAACCAAATTCTTGAATCCCTAAGTTGCATGACCCTCCTTTGCAAAAAGTTGCTCTTTCCTGATAATAAGACAAAAAAAGCTCACACCTTGTTTGCAGAGAACTGCAAAGGACAAAAGTATAATTCTTCGTGCTATGATTCCCCTCCTAGACTCGTATCTTGATTTGGTCTTAAATCTGAAAACAGCAAACATAATGGAATGTGTGTGTGTGTGTGGATGATGATGATGATGAAACCCGTTATCAAGAATAAAAAAACATGGAAATACCTGCAGGTGGTTTGTAGGACTATGAAAAAGGGTGTTAGATAAAGCAGTGTAAGGTTTCCTGCAACACAATTAATACAGCCGATTGATGTTTAAATATAGTAGTTAACAATAATTCTACTGAATATGTATAAAATTAAGGTATTTTTGGTTGAAATATCTGTAATTTGAAACACCAGCCATTTTAAAATCTGTGAATGCTGGATATGAAATCAACGCAAAAATTAGTTTAACAATACCTCTTAGAAGAACATTTACAAAAATAAAAAGTACATCATTTGCCTCAGTGTTATAAATTTGTATGAACAATTGTTCCCAGAGAAATGCCATGTTAGAAAAAATATAAATTTCTATAAAAGATTTTTTGATTGTAAGGGGGCAACAAAATCGATTACTTTAAACAGTTTTCTGATAGTTAGATTTTATTATCTTGTTGAGGAATCCATATAGAACTATAAAATAATATTTGTTTTAGAATAATGTATTGTGATAAAAACTTTCCTAGTTACCTAAACTGTTTGTTTGTTATTGTATTGTACAAACACAACGTGTAAAGGAATGAAGACTTTATTTTTTTATCACGACAAAACTTATAATCTTCTGTTTGACCTCCGGTAAATCTCTGAATTTTTTCTCTGTTAAGACCTCACTGTCAACACTAATGCATTTTTAAAGATTTGCATTCACCGAAAATACTGTAAATCTATTTCTTGGAAAATATTGATTCTTTCCCTCTTGAGAAATTCGCAGTTATCTATCTTGTTTTGTGAAAAACTTTGTTTTGCTTCGTAGCTTTGTTGTTATAATAAAACAACTCTGAATTTATATATTCAGTTTTCCTTTGAAAGCAATTTAATCTAATAAAAGAAAGTATAATGAAACTGAAAGAAACTACACTCAGTATTTCTTAAACTATTTTATCTTAGGTTTTGCAAATTATAGGTGTTTTAACTATTTCATATAGGTTTTCGTCTGAATTAAGATATTCTAAATCTTTCTTTTAACAGAAATATTAAGTCTTTAAAAGTGAAAATCTTTTGAGTTTACATTATTGAATTCATTACTCTTTTGTTACCAACATTCTAAGGACTTTTGAAAACTTCTTTTTTTCCTCCAAAATATTAGTTTTCACCCCCGTTAATCATAAGTTTCATTTCTAAATGCTTTATGCTACTTGAACTTAGTTTGTTCATTCCGAGCCAGTGTCATATCAAAAGCCAGCAGCAATTTAGTTCCACGTTCCAAGTTCCAACTCGAGCAGCCGTACTAAATCTTTTTTATTGATCTCGGGCAGCATGCATATGTCTGTTACATTATCTACCAAGAAATATTTGGACACCCATGCAAATAACGATAGCCGCGGTCCTGATATGCGTCACACCTTCCGCCGTTAAATATCGTGTAGGAAACAACATTGGCATTAGTCGCATGCAGGATGCCACGTAGTGCAGATTTATCTGATTTCGAGAAATGTGTAATCGTCGGGTATCACAGAAATGGCCGATCCTTAAGGAACATATCTAGCGAGCTGAATTACCCAAAATCGACAGTGGCGTATGTGATTCAGAAGTGGAAGGTGAGCGGTGATTGTCGGAATGTGCCCCGAGTCGGCAGACCCACGAAACTGGGAGATATAGACCAACGGGTGCTGTCCACAAAAATTTGGAAGAACCGCACCCAGCTGAGGATCCACATACTAGAAGAGTTTCTACTGGCATCTGGGAGTGTTGTTTCGATGAATACCATCCGTAAAGAAACACATCTGCTTGGTTTTCATTGACGTGTTGGAGACCATAATCCTTTAATCGCAAAGTCCAACCCCGCTGTTCGGTTTATGTGGTGTAAATCACGTCGAAATGGACCGTAGATGAGTGGAAACGGATTCGCTGGTACGACGATTCAAGGTTCACCCTCTACCATTCGGATGGCAGGGTCTGGCATCTGTCTGGAGAACGCCTCCTGCTAGAATGCATTGTGCCCACAGTAAAGTTCGGTGGAGGTGGAATTATGGTCTGGGGGTGTTTCTCCTGGTATGGACTGGGCATGTCTTCTCCAAGCCGAGTGGAAGAAAATAACACTAGTCGTCATACAAGGACTTGTGGAAAGCATGCCCCGGAAGGTTGAGGCTGTAATTGCCCATCGTGGAGGTTCTATCAATAAAGTGACTCTGTGCTCTCTATCCTGTCAGTAAAAAATGCTCTTTTGTCAAACTAAGGATATAGCTTAGAAATTAGGAGTTACTTGAATATAGTGAGGGGATGTTAATTGAATTTAATGAGAAATTATTAATTGCTTTATTTCAAATGGATTTAATTATATGTTGCATCTGTATATATGAATTTTAATATGCTGATGTGTAAATATACTTGTGTCGAAATGTTTAATAAATCGGTGTATTATTAACTCATAGTAATCATTGTCGTCATATTGACTGAGAATATTCCACTATACGATTACTGTCACACTGAAATTTTAAGAGATATCGATGCTAGGCTAAATAATCGGGGCCCGTCGAAAGTCTGGTTATTGGAACAACTGTTGTCATTGGGGTATCTTGGATGTATCTATGTTTAATAAGTCAAGGTTTACTTGAGTTTCTGGTTGTCACGGTTTTTAAGGTTGTTAGTTACTGATAGAAAATCCTCTTTGATTTTTCCTTGAGACACAGTTTTATGGAATCATACGAAATAAGTCAAGATGGAATTTGAAAAATTATAGTACCCACCTTTTCCAAATAAAGCGCAAGTTCAATACCATAGATTCCACACTATCCTGGTATCAACTGCAGGACTTTTGCTTTGTTTCGTAGTGACAATGTAGGAAAAATCAAGTGTTTCTTGGGTATTTCAGCATTTTGTATCACAGATATCTTCAATAGCTGCTCGATAGTCAGACAAAATGAAACATTTTTTAAATTTATATTTTTGATGTTTCAGTGGTGTAAATACCATGCGAATAGCTTCCAATTCGGCATCAAATACAGATTCATCATTTCCCATAGGGATAAAAAATGGAAAACTTTCTCTGGAGACACCTGAACCAGCATCCATATATTCATTTATTCTTGACCCGTTAGTGTAGATGTGAAACTCCTAACTGTTATCTAAAATATGAAGTATATAATTTTGTTGGATGTATGATATATATAATTTGCACATAATTATATAACGAGTATAAATTAATTTTATATAGGTTATGTTTATAAATATTAATTTCGTTAAAAATACAGACATGTGTGTGCACTTCTGTCGCCTCTCATTAACACAAGTTATTCCAGTGACTTATTACATTAAATATGTGTGATTTAATGGAAAATATATAAATATATGACCACAGATAATGTTATTGTAAACACGGTGTTTCAGAGAAGTCCAGTTCCAGTTTATCAAGAATTGTATAAAATACAAATATGTGTATATGCAAGTTTGCACAAGTTTTATAGAATTATTAATAACAAGTTTCATTATTTGTAAGTAACGTTATGCTGACATACTCGTATGTTTAATTTGGTAATAATGACAATGAGTTCACTTTAATCGAATCTAATTAAAGAATTTAATTAATGAGTTATATTTAATATAAAGAAAAAAATAGTAGGCATATAATCTAATATCACTTAGAAAGATTAAAAGAAATAACTCGTATGAATTTCACGAAGTTTACATGACTTAAAAATTAGCTTGCTATTGTTTATTTCCTAAGTTTCAATAATTGTGTGATCTTGGAGTTATACCGGGTGGGCAAAAAGTTCGTAGAAACTTTAAAAATTTTAAAAACCGGAAAAATAATTAAAGTAAAAAAGGTTTGCAAGGTTAGCATCGCTAGGTCACGTTATTTTTTTTTAGACAGGAAGAAAAAATAAACTCAAACAGCCGACAGGTGACGATGACGTACACAAGTCAAAGAAAAAATGCGCAAATAACGAAAAGAATGGCTCTAAATCGTTTATTACAGCAGTAGGTGTTCCACATGACCACCACCACAGGGGATAAGGCATTGCAGGCTAGTCACAAATCCAGCAACGGCAGAGTACAGCAGGTCCGTATGTATACATGTAACGGTCTTTTCATCTAGTGTGATGGTGCACTTAGAAATGGTTCATGTCCAATAGTGAAGCCTTTGTAGTCAACGAAGGTAGTCAAAGAGACGCGTGGACCATGAATTTAAAAATGCCATTTCCGTTGTGAACACCTAGGCTTTTAAACATTTCATTAATAACTTGTGTGTGCTAATGAAGGCATGTCATCCTAAGTATGTTCATCTAGTTTAAGCCTTTTTAAAAAGGCTTTTTAATTAAATCGGCCGGTCAATGGACGAACTAAAGCCTCGAAACTCTGACGTTCGTTTAGAGTCTAAATTCATAGAGCTAGAATGTAGCAAATACGTACTCAAGTTAACGATGTGTTTTGGTCCATTAATCAACGATTCATTATTTTTTCTTGATTTTGTTGACTGGTGGATCTTGTAAGTAGAATTTATCAGGCATACAAAACTTGGATAACTTTAACTTTATTTTAAAACTTTAAACAAAATAATAAAGCTACTGACCAGCAGTATATCAAACAAAATAATCACATCTATCTTGATGCTGACTGCAGCTTGCTTGCTCACTGACCAAACTTGGCTTTTTAAATCATCATATGTGAAACAAATCTGCATATCCTGAAAACTATGTGCATGTGATGCCATTTGATTAAAAAGAAATTAAAACCCAGGGTTGAGGTGTACCTGACTTCAAATACTCAATCACTATTTGATGACCTCATACCTGGGAACCAATGAGTAATTAAGGTATCAAATGACATCACATGCCTATCATACTACAACTTCAACTTCCTCCAAATGAAAACATTTGCTGAGGTAAGTGAACAGCTCCTAGTATACAGCAGAAAATAAAAAGGTAATTATCAATTACAATTAATATTACAATTAAAACATATTTAATTTAAACAAATGTTATTTTATTTATACATTTATATCTTTTGGACTGGATGTCAAGCCTGGGGAAAACCTATTAGGGATAAAATATACTTTATCTTTAACCCTTGGTGCTAACAGATTTTAATGCAGTTAAATTGCCAGTTATAGGCAAAATTGAAAAATAAAACAAAGAAGAAATGAGTATTATCCCATTGGTAAGCATCTTGCTAGTATTTTTTAAATATTAAAATAACTACAAATATAATGAATTTATTTTAAAAATGTTATTTCTGTTATGTTAAAAGGGATATGCTACTATATAAAATCAGTGTTTAGGGATGACATTCAGTTTCATCTTATCCTCGACGCTATCTAAAATACGACATAAATAATCTTACTCATTATTCTTATAATACCTAATTCATATGTATTACATATTAATTAAATTACTATGACAGATTTCCCCACTGAAGTGATAACTCAATAACATGTTTTATTTTAGCAAACTATATCTGATTTTAAGCGAAAATATAATACAGAATTATTATTCCTTTAAAAAAATTAAAAGAAACTCGTTTGACAAAATTTGGATTACTATTGTAATATTTATTAAAAAAATCAAATGTAATTCGCTTGTGTAAAAATTAGATTACTAATGCTACATTTATTAGTTGCAGTACTTATAAATATATTTACTTTCAAACAGTCAAAATTTTATTGCCTTTCTCTTAATGGTAAGGAATTAAGATGAACTATTTTGGTAAGGGGAATTAGAGTGAATCTAGGAGATTGTGGTAAACTTCAGTAAAACTTAAGCTGACATGTTTCCGCAACTAGGGGCCACCATGTTATAAATGAAGCCACACATGTGAATAAATACACTCTATCAATTGGCAGTTATAAAGTAAAAATTACAAAACTGGGAAAAATGTGTAACATCCCTGATCGAATTGATATAAGAAAAAAAATCATTTATGTAGATAGCTGTCATCAGTACATCTGCGAATACTTTGATCTCGTATGTTTCCCCGTTCACACAGATTAACTCTTCATTCCATCTCACTATAACAAAATATCTCACAATTAGCTTGACCATCCGGATCAAGAACAAGACGCCAGCAGACAGCCTCTGTAACCCGACGGCAGACTGACAGTTTTGTTATCTGGCTGTGTTGTTGTCAAAAATTTTGAAATAGAAATTGAAGGCTAAAAAATATAAAATGAAATATTTACTTAATTTTTTTTGTATGGAATAAACTTATTCCAAAAATTTACTCTCAATTTTCATAAGTACTAAAATTAAAAATTTTTCCAATTAGTGTTTAGTCTTTTTGCTTCACTTTCTTGAAAAACCTTTTAGGAGATACTTCCTACCTCTTAGTGCACAATAGGGGAGTAAATTGGTATACTACTCTTAGAATGACAGATGAAAAAACCCTTGGTTTCAAATGAAAAGATCCGGTCCCTACGGCCGTCCGCACACGGAGCGACTCAAAGGAAACTCAACTGGTTAGCGACTGAAATTGCTTATCGGTTGAAAACTCGTTAGTGATGCGGCTCCGCACACGGGCCGACTCAAAAGTGAGTCAAATCAATAGTTTGCGACCTGTCGTGGAAGGAAGAACATCATTAATCCGGGCATTATTTTTAGTTAAATTATTATCAGAAATTAATTTATTTAAAAAAATCGTCACAATAGATTGTCTTTGATCAATCGTTTAAAAATGGACTGTATATATGGGCGCACATATTTCATACAACAAAAAACGTTTGAATTTCATTTCATCGCTAGGCAGAAGTCACGTGACTCGTGTTCGTCATTTGGCAGCTTGCCAAAAGAGCGGCTGTAACATAGATTGTGTAATAACACGCACAACGCAAGAGAAACTGGCGACTGAAGTTGCTAGCTACTCGACACGTTGAGTTGCCTGCGACTGATTTCAAACGCGTTGCTGACGGGTTTGTAACCAGTTGCGCCGTGTGCATGGCTCTATTCAATTACATAGGTTACGACTCATCACGGACTGGTTTGTGATTGGAGTCGGTTATCAGTTTCTTTTGAGTTGCTCCGTGTGCGGACGGCCTACTCCAATCAGAACTTTGGGAATTCTAGAAATTGGAAACTCTCTGAGGTAGTTTCGTAGCAAGTTGTTTCCCGCTCTAAATTAACTTAGATGTCTGCCCTAAAAATGTTGATGCATGTTAAAGGCCAAACGATTTAATAAATGGGAATTAAAGTTGGGTGAGATAGGTATATAGAAGGGAGATAGGTAGTTATGGGGTGAGATAGACAAATTGAAGATTAGGTTCATGTTTTTAAAGAGAGCTCTAATAGTTTCTTCGTTACAGACTGCATTTCTAAATGTAAATCTCTCTATTCTAAAAAAAGTAACTCCCGCTGCCTCTGTACAAAGCCTGTCACGCTATCTCCTCCGAAACTGCTGGGGGTATGGGATCGAGAGCAATACCAATGGATGCAGAAAAATGGGGGGACCAAAGTAAGATATGTCTCATCTTCGTCAGACGAGGGTAATTTTTTAATTTTATGTTTTGTGGGAAAATATTGACTTTTTCATCTTCCGATTACGATAACTCGCCAAAAAATGATCATAGAATTTTGGTCTCTTTACAATCTAAGACTAAAGGCATTTTTCTTTCCAACTAGACCTCATTTGTTTAAAAATATTTTAAAACAGACTAATATTTTCATCAAAAAATGAAACACAGTTTTTCAAGAAATATCGTCCCCTATGTGGATGTAAAATCGATGCTCCTCGAGTTTTTATCTTACAAAGAAAATATTTACATCATCTAGAAGCTGAAAGCTTTCTTATTCATATAAACCTCTTTTCTAGTCTCTATCTTAAATTTTCGAATTTTTAATTGAATTTTAAATCTGATAATTCAACAGTGATGAAACGCCATTCGCATTCAAGATGACAACAGTAAATGGATGGAAGCTGTTGCATTGCCCGATAATCACCCCTATGTATCTCGCTATTACCCATAACAGAGGAGCGAGCGTAGCGAGCCTAGGAACAAAGGCCCTAGTCTAGAAAAAAATTTTTCTACTCAGGTCAAATCCGTAATAAATAATTTGGATTTATTATAGCTTTATGTAATATTTTACAATAAAACATAATTTGGGTACAACCGCAAATGTCATTTTACCCCGATTTTGAAATTTGGGTATCACTGCTATATGGTATAATCCAACCTTCTTTAACTTTACATTACCAATTCAAGAGTTTTTTCCTATGTCGCAACTCCATATTTTGAAAAAAAAATTAAAACAGAATGAATTAAAGGATTTCACTTTGAATTCTGTTGCAAATGGTTGAAGTATATTTGAACGCAAAATACACTCTTTCATATACATTTTAGAAAATAAGAAACTTACATAGTGAAAACAAAATACTGAAATAAAACCCTTATAAAACATGCTAGAAAAAAATTTTCTGAACATACCAGAATGCTTACCTTTCGTCAATGTGAAAATGTTAGCGTGTAAATATAATATAAATATCTATCTAAATTCCTCTAAGGCAAAGAAAAAAGGTTAAGTAGGAGCATCTGTTACATATTTTACGTTAAATTTTTTTATCAAATTTGAATAATCTATCGAGGCATTGCATTATTCAAAGTAACGTGTTTAGTCAAAATATTCCCGGATGGAAACAAAAAACAAAACATATCTGTTATTCTTCTAACTTTACACTTTCTAAACAGCTCGAGAAATATTTGAATGTTTAAAAATTGTTTCTATCTATATTTATAGATACATACCTCACATTACAACACTAAACTTAAACTTGTTATATGTTTTATAAAATGTGTTGCTGGTTTTTGTGTTAGTATTTATTTTTTTCCAAATTTAATCAGCATATTTGGCATATTTTTCAAGCTCGGCTATTGAAATGTTATCTTGCGAAATTTTATTGCACAGTAGTCCCGTTATATCAGATGGTTTGGAAAAAATCTTTTTTAATATAAATATGTGTTTTGGAAATTTGAAGACTGTGAGCTATGAAAACTGATCTTACGTATGTTGTTTTTATATCTGTTATCGTAACTGATTGGTAGCGTATCGTTCCTATGGGCTTAGTGGTATTGCATATTGATAAAAAAGAACTGATTATTTTTGTCACATTATTTTCAAAGTCATAATAGATACCGTCTTTCAATACGAGTATCAAGCATCTGTATTATCACTAGATTCATAAATGTGTCTTACTAATGAAGAATAAATCAACTTACAATCAGATTCAACTTGTTAGAAAACATGTCGCTGAAATGGAATTTTTATGAACGGCAACCAAATGCTTTTTTGCTGCCGTTGAATAATGCGCACCGGCTGACTGAAAATGGGAATCATGGAACAGCAGTGCATATCATCCAAAGATTCTAAAAAAAATCTAGAATATTATTCATTTACAGTGTGTTAAAGTAATTTTATGTTTATATTCAATGGATGTAGAGCGCTGTGTCGTACCTCGAAATGGTCATTTTACCGCTTCTTACTGAGGGATCAATAGAATGAAACCAGGGTTCAATGAAGACTAGATTTTTCCCAGACATTAATGGTATCTAAAACTCTCAGTTTATATTAAAGCTTTGGTATAATACTGATAAAGGAATGGATTCTTACGGAATAATCGCCTCAATGTCGGAAGTTTAGGATTGTCAGACATCAGTATTTGACATAAATACTGATCAATAGGATGAAACAAGGGTTCAATGAATACTATATTTTTGCTAGACATGAATGCTATCTAAAACTCTCAGTTTATATGAAAGCTTCGGTATAATACTGATAAAGGAATGGATTATTACTGAATACTCGCCTCAAAGTCGGAAGTTTAGGATTATCAGGCATCTGTATTTTTCATAAATACTGATCAATAGGATGAAACAAAGGTTCAATGAATACTAGATTTTTGCTAGACTTTAATGCTATCTAAAACTCTCAGTTTATGGAAAGCTTCGATATAATACTGATAAAGGAATGGATTCTTATGGAATATTCGCCTCAAAGTTGGAAGTTTAAGATTGCCAGACATCAGTATTTAACATAAATATGAGCATTTTGTTATTACGAGTTAGATATTTAACGGTCTTACCAGAACACTGAAAATCACCCTCTAGTTACTTCACGCCTGAACTGTAAGGTGGCTCAATAGTATAGTCGGGTCAACAGCATTCCCCTGGCATATTCCTCTATCAAACGTAACCGTAGGACTCACAGGTTGTATAGTGGCATTTATCAGTCTATGATACATTTATTGGCCGATTGATTACGAATTTAAAACCACGCTAATCGAAACGCGGTATTGATAGAGCTGTTGTTCAATTCGTTGGTGGCTGATTGTTCATGGGTGACTGCAGACATCTCTCAGCGCCTTACGACCAGGAATTTTATCTTGAGGTCTTCTGAAAGTCTTAAGATTGCTTGAAAACTGCTGCAGGTGTTAAACAGAAATACAGTTTCATAAACTCCCGACAAAAATATAGGTTGGCATATAATTTTAAATTAACAATTTTAGTTTCTGATAAGGCTGGGGAAAATTAGACGTCATTATTTTTAAATGAGAAATCCCTGAAATTCTAAATATAAACATTCCTAATGCTGAGAAATTCATATATTTTAAACATAAGAAAATACATAATTATCTCTTTTGCACAGTGACTAAACATGAAGTTGTTGCTAATGCAATTGAGTTTCGATACTGAATTTGATATATGATTCGCACTAGATCAGCTACGTCTGTTATTAATTCATAATTATATTCCTCTGATATTTTTTTCGACCAGAAGGTTATTATAAGTTTCTGTATCTATAATACAAACATTATTTTAGGCTCATGTTTTAAACATAATTATATGTCTGGCGACCTATATTTATATGAAAACTATGTTAAAGAAAGAGATAAGCGAGACAGGAAAATAAACTATAGTTATGAAAGCAAATTTATTCAATAAAAATCAAGACATCGCTCTTGACATGAATACAAATTAAAAGTTCCTTCTATTAAATATGAATTTAATGTTTCCGACAATCCTATTGATGTGACCAGGGAATTAATTTTAAAGACCTTGTATAGTTAGTTTTGAAATTCATGTAAATTGTTTTTCAAAAAATAAATTTCATTCCATGTTAAATTATAGTTATTAGCTATCTATTTAATTTTTAATATTTACATGAAAATGTAAATTTCCATTATATACAATTGTACAACTATGTAATTTACTTTAAACGAATTAATGTAACGTATACCTTAATGAGTAAATTAATATGCAAAAGAATAGATTTTAATGAGCTCTCTTGCCACCATTTAGAGATTATCACTTATTGTTTTTAATTTTTATGAATTATTTTGAATATTTTAAGCAAACATAGCGTAAAGAAATTTCAGAACTGCCTCTGGATAAGTTATCAACAAATGCTACTTTTTTCATGTTTTTTTCCGGTAAAGAAAAATATAATCGGTATTTCCTCGCGTAAAAAATTTACTGTTTTATTTGCTTTTATTAAAGTTTTGAATATCGTAAAATCACCTGAAAAATAACACCGCATTTACTATGTAGTAATCTTTATATATAAAAGGCAAAGTCTGTGTGTGTGACCGAGTTTTTGTCTGCTCGCGGCACGGCGCAAAGACGGCAGGTCGGACAGTCTTGAGATTCGACACGAAGATGCCCCCCGAGGTCTCATTATGCACCTCGAAGCCCTTTTTTCGATTTTTTAATTAGATTTTCCGTAATTAAATATTTAGTCGCGATTTGGAGCTCCCGGACGAGTAAAAGCTCCGTAAATCCTAACGTATCTGTCCAAGAATTTTTTTTTTTCGGACGAGCCTATACGGGAAAGATGACACTATACGGAAATCACAATTAAAATTGTCTGTCTTAATTTATCGATTAATAGTGATTTTTTTTCGATCGCCTCTACGCACCCGTTTTTCGAAAAAAACGCGATTTTGGCCGCGACCCTTTTTTCCAAATTGTCGAATCGATACGTAAATGTCGTTACATTTTTACGAAATTTTTATCTCAGAGACCCTAGACATCACAGTTTCAAAATCCAGAACCAAAATTAATTTACAAATTGTAGTTATTTTTTAATAATTTATTTTATGATTCGGAAACTCTTGCGAGAAATCTCATATTGGAGATTTCGTTCTTCATTTCCGGACGAAGGTAAAGCGGGGGAAAACAGGTTTTCGACGTCAAGCCGTTTTCGTCGGTCATTTTCGACGTCAAGCACGTGATGTGTTGGGGCGTTTGTTTTCTATGAGGGATTGGGTGGTTAAAGGAAATCGATTACTATTGCAGTGATAATCGATTAAAAAATCGCATTTAGTAATGCCGCAATTTTTTTGGCCAACACTTAGTTAATATCATATAATTTGTGGTGTGTTTGTGGAAAACGTTTTTCGTCTCGCTGACTGTTGTGGAAAGTTTTAAGTAATCCTATGTCAAAAATTTTGCCAAAATGTGCCAGAAAGGATTAAATTTATATGGGTAAAATAATGTATCGTGGTGAGGAAAAGGATGACAGCGACGCCCATTAACAAAGGGTTAAGGCTACTAAAAAATTGGTAATTACATTACCCGAGGAACGCCGGGACGGGTACAGCTAGTAAATTTATAAAACGTATATTTTTAAGTAGAAATGTAGTAAGTAACAGTAATAGTGCCAAGTAAATACTTGCCACCTATTACTTTTGCAATATGATGAACAGAATTTGCGAAAATGCCTAGCAGAATGTTCACATCCATGGTAGCAGAAAATTTAGCGCTCTTAGTCGTTCTTAGTTGTTGTTGTTCCTAATAACCCCCCCCCCCCGACAAGAAGTATTCCTGATCATGCCCATATAGGCTAGCGGGTTGAGAGGTGCGGCTCCAGTTTATGACACCACAAAGGTCGGAGTCTGATTTAGCCAAGTGCCACCTCAATTTTTACCGAACATCCCCAGGAGCGGCAACTGGGGGTATCGTACCCTCTCTCACCCTCTCCGACATCATATAGAAACTTTTCGGTTTACTCATTTAAAGTGGCCATATCCGACCAAAACACGGATGTATTTAATATCATTTGTCAAAATTCGATCCAAACAACCTCAGTACCGGAAGTCTAAGCGCTACTACTTAGCTACCTCGAACCCTAGAGAGCGTTGTACTGTCTCATCATAATACATTGGATCCATCAGGAATACACCCGATGTCCAAGCCGTCCAGAAAGCGACATATTGATTTGAGAACACTTTTAGGACAGCCATACGATGTCTGTTTGCGGAATTCACAAAGACGTGTGTACATTGGACGTCGTAAAGACAGCCATCGACGAATACTCCCCAAAATGGACATTCTGACACTGTTTAAGAACAGACTATCAAAGTATGGGCAGAAAGGTAACATTCGGAAGACATCTACAAATTGACAAATTTTAAACAACTAAATATAAATCTGGCAAATAGCATTTTGAATGCTTTATTCCATGCGCTTTAAAGGCCTTCTATAATTGTTTCATTAATGACATAACTTTTATAGTAATAGAAAAAAATCTTTTCGCTTTATGTCGAAAGTTTTTATTAATAGCTAAAGAAGTCATTAATTATCCCTAAAATATAGAACTTTTTCAAACAGAATGCATAATTAAACTTTATAACATATTACATTCTATTATTTAATGTTTTCAGAAAACATTCTTCAAGCACTCAAGAGTAATTAACGATATGGTACATTAAAAATATTACCAAAACTTGGAACACGACGAGGGAAGCAGATAAAACCTTATTTTCTCCTTATTGCTTTAAAGGCGACTTCAAAAGTAAGTCTATTTTCGGATGTCGAAAAGACGTGGGCGATAGACATCATTATGGCAGCTGATTTAATATGCCTCCTACATAAGGATTAATTATAATTACTTAGCACGGATAATCTGAAAATGAATAAATTGATGACATCGCTGTTTATCTCTAGAAAATAAAACAATTTTTATTTGAAAAAAAAATTAAATGCATTTTCTCCTTACCTTACTAAACAAGTTTAAATTAAATATTATGTGAATAAGCAGGAAATAACTCTCTATAATATGAAAAAAATTCTCTCAAGGATATTTTATTAAATTTTTATATTCACATTTTATATGCGACTCTCATAAATGGAGAGAAAAAACTATCAAATTGGAGCTACTTCACGTCGCTCCGTACATTGGATAACACTCCCATCTAGATATCAGAGATGCTTCAAGACAGTCTTGGCATTCGATCGTTAAAAATTCAGTTTATATTGATTTCAAACTTTTTGGAAGGTAATGTCACATCCGAATCAGTACTCAACTCTTTAAAAAGTGTAGGTAATCTAAATCAAGCTATTCCCGATATAACGTATTATATTTTTACACGATTAATATTTCTCAGTTGTGAATGATTCACTTAGGAAGTTAATACAGTGCATTGCTTCATGAGACTGACTATTTCAATCATGTCACCATCATCGTACATCATCATATATTAGTTACATATGATTTCAATTTCATGTTTAGTAATCCATCAAATGTAATTAACCATCTACTCCAGTCATAATGAAGTCAGATTTCATGTATTCAAGAGCTAAATGGTAACAAATTTCATATAGTTCAACGTGAAGCTGACACACTGCGAAACAAAAACAAAAAACACATAATTCCAGTAAATGGTATACCATATTTAACAAACAAACGCTGTTTACTTTTATTGCTATACTTTTCACTGTATATCTAAAACATGTTGCTGGCCGAGGAGTCAGAACGATGAGGTATCAGACAGCCATAGAAAATGCTTTGCAGCAGTATTTCACTGGGGTAAATATTGAATTTCACCTTTGAAGGTAAGGACTTCCATTTTAAAAGCAGATGTTTAAGGCAAAACGTCATTTTTCATCCCATTTCATACGTATTCGAGACAAGTTGTTTAAATGTCGCTTAAGATCTCATCCTAAATGGACAGGTACCTTTTCACAAGCATGGGTAGTAAATATTAAAGAAACATGGTTGTGTCAGAGACCAAAATATGTTCATAGCCTGGGTACACCGAGTTGATTTGGTCTTAGGGAAGTGTCAAAATATTCTACTTTACAATAATTAAAAATAAAGAAGGAAAACGTTTTAATTTTTTCGTTGGGAAAAGGGAGGCAAGAGTGTAGCTTACATCTAACTGGCTAACCTAAATCAAATGGCACCGAAAAGCACATCAGTTGATAGACCGTGCAGAAGTTACCTGATTGAGTATTTATTTTCCAGCTGAGAATTTACTCAATTTTAAATGTAACTATACATTTAAAGCAAATTTGCGAATTTAGCTTTTAGAATTAATACTACGTGATGTTTATGCCTTAGAAAATACAGGTGTCATGTAGGGAGAGAAAGATATATATGCAAGAGGAACATAATGTTTGCTGTTGGAGTAAGTGCGAGCATAAACTAAAGTTCTGTGCCCTGTGATTCTATGGAGTGAAAAACGCAATGCGGATTCAAAGGGTTTTAAGGCAGCCTGCTGTGTAAGCTGTAATCACTCCTTTGCCCTTTGAAGACATGAAATCATTTTCACTTCTTTATTACATGTGCGTATGATTAAAGACTTAAAAATAAATTTGATCCATGAAATATAATAGTGGCACAATATGTCACTATTATATTTTGTCGCAATTTTATGTGCAAATCTTCATTATGTAATGAAGATATACACATAAAAATTGCGACAGTTTTTGAGTCATCACAAAGTATTAAACGAACAAACCTGTATGTAGGTTTATCCGTTATCGATCTGAACCTTTATTTCCCCTTCATCCATAATTTAAAACTTCACTATGTGTAGTATGATATCATCCGTACATTTTTATCGATAATTAATGTATGTTCCTAACATTATTCATCCATTCTATTTTAATATTCTGTTAAACACACTTAACAAATACATAAATGCCCAAAAGTAGAGTGAATGTTGTTTTAAAAGATTCTGTGAAATCTAAATATGCTGTTCATAAAGAGATAATGCACTTAGAGGAACATTTCCTGTCTATTTCTTTCTAACTTCAGAGTGAAGTTTTTAAAATGAAGCACATGTAGTAAACCAAATTCCCAGTTCAACGAATGAATGCAAATTAAAGGTTATATTTTCCCATGCACACGTTTACAGATGCAAAAAAATATGCAAAAAGAAATTATCCCATTTGGTATAATAAGTATGATAAATAACCCAAAACAACTAAATCAAAACCAATTGTCTAAATGATAATAGAATATTTTTATACTTTATACTCAGTACACACTTCATTACTTTTATTAATGTCTAATGAACTATAAACAAGTAACCGACAAGTAATTTGTGATGTGGTTGCACTGAGTAATAATACATTCAGTATTTTTATTAATAATTCATTTTAGTAATTTTTCTGTTGAATACTGAAAACTAATGCAACGTTAAAGCAATCTATTTTTATATAACATCATAAGTTTGTAAGTAGTTTCACTTTTTTATGGCGAAGTAAATTTAAGCTATAGCGAGTAAGTCTAGCTTCTTCTGAAAATATTAAACTTTTATTATGTATTTTACTACCAGATGAATTAACAAATTAAAAATGCCACATCAGGTCTAGTCATTCGAAAACTAAGCTGTGAATACAAATCTAAGTCCCCAAGTGACAGCATTGAGAACCATACATCACTGTGGCGACAGCAATATATTTCAACATATATAATTCACTTTAAAAGGAATTACCGTTTATGTTAGATGTAATCCAAAATTTAATCCAACCCACCCGATGGTATACGATAATTGGCTGAATACGCATGGTCGTTGCGTGCAGTCACGCCCTCTCCCGCAGATTCTGAAATTAATTAAGGGTATTTGTATCCTGTTAGTATTTATGCCTTAAAGAGTAAGACTAGGTCACAAACCGCTGTCCCTCTTTTGCTTGCTTAAGGCTGCTGTGTACTAACCCTGTTGGATTCACTCACCTCCATGTTAACCTATGGAGAAAATTTGTCCCAGGATTGCCGACTTGGATTTAAAGATCTTTTTTTAAATTACACACCGTAATAGAGCAAGAATTTTTACAGCTTGGGGAATTTTTCTGTTTTAAAAAAACACAAATAATATTTTAAAATTTAAATTATTTGGAGGAAAAATACAGTATAGTGTGTTTTTAAACGCTCATAAATTCCTTTGTTGGACGAAATTTATAAAATGAATCCTTTTTGCAAGGTGCAGAAAAGTTCAGGAGGTTAACAATGAGGCGAGTGAATCTAATAGGGTTAGTACACAGCAGACTTAAGTACAGTTTCCAGCCGGAACACGTGGAGGTGGAGGCAACAGATGCCAAGTACACTGCATCCTACAACTTGCCATAGAGGATACAACTCCCCAAATCGAGTGATAGTTACTCCCGCCATCATCTGCACTCATATGAAGTTCATCACTATTGAACTTTAGTGCTCTGAGAAGGAGACACGCTGCCTCAACGCTGGAATCCGGCCTTGTGCTACATGTAAATAGTTTTTCAAGTTAGAAGTTATATTGCCACCACAACTTAATGTTGCACAAACAAAACCCAGAACGGAATTTCTACATTGCTACAGCAAGACAGTAACGACCTGTGATGTCTGTCGTACTGATTTAATGTTTCCTTTCCATTAAGTCACAATTCTGTACTGCTATAGTAAAAATAAATGTCCTTCACTCGTTTATAAAATAAAAGGTACCCTAAAAATACTTGAAAAAATGTATAGATTCTTAAAACATTTTATTTCTGAATTTGATATAACACAAAAAATTGTAGAATTTCAAAGTATAGTTACAATGTCTTAAGTCACAGTGATAAAATGATTCAAGCTTAGGAATTTAGAAAATATTTTATGGAAAGAAAACCCTCTATACCAAGATGTCCTCCGTATATATGCCATAAGAACTGTGTGGATTTAGTGATTAGTACGAGATCCTGAAAAAAGTGTGCTCCATTGAATTGAATTACTAACCATTCGAGGGATAAAAAAGGGATAAATTCCCCATCAGGAGGCTTCGGACGGCCTAAAAATCCCTAGACTTCTGAAGACAGAAAAATGTTTTAGTTTTTGCGGAATTATTTTCAAGTAGAAAATGTGGGCTACGTTCAGAGAGAAGTTAGAACCAGGAAAAATACCTTAGTGGCAGAACCATAAACACAATTAAGAAAAGGAAAAAAAGAAAATAAAGCACCTACTGAAATCCTCATACTAGATTGTAGTATCTCTATAATGCTAGAAGATAAGTCATATAATCCTGGAAGATTTGTTTTTTATTTCGAGGATTTAGGAGTCGGCAATTTTTTCCCCTTTTTTTAGATTAAGCAGTTTTTCTTTCTTTATAAGTTTGGGAAATAGGTTTCTGTATTTTCACCTTAAATCTTCCGCTTATATTTATGTATAAAAAGATACTGATCTCTACTTAGATTCCTAGAATATGTTTTATAAGGAAACAATCTAATGATGTAACTTTTGTGATTTTCATTCTTCATTAATATTATTTAAATAAGACTATAAAAACAGAAATAGAATGCCCTGAAAATTATATCGTTCGTTCTATCTGCTGGAGACACATCGTAATCGCTGGATATAAAGTTAACGATAAGATTGTTGTGTCCAAGTACTGGCCAAGTTCACTAACCATAAATACCTGTCTCTTCGAATTTTACATTGTCGAGGTATTCTGTCACAAATGAAATTAAAAATATTTAGCTTGGGGAAAAAATATGATATTTTGGCAATACTTCTCGAGGATGATTTTCTGAACTGATGGCTGTACTTTTCGTACCTTTTCTCAAACAATGAAGAACTAGAAAAAAAATAGAAAACAAATTAGTACTATCAAGTGTTGTTCAGTATGTAAGATACAATCTTAAAATTACCATTTGCTTAAATAACAGAAACAAAATTAAACAAAATATAACTTTGCACTTGCAAATAGTGTCACTTTAACAAACTGGTTTAAATAGCACAGCTGAGGTGCAACAACGTTTTGTACCTTTACATGAATAAAAGCTTAATAGCTAACTTAACCCTGAAAACTGAAAGAATAAAATGGAAGAAAATGTTATAGGTGAACAAAAGGTCATATTCTGGCTTAAATAAAGTATAAAAGGCAGTAATATAGAATCATACGTACAGTACATAATAAGCCATCTTAAAATGTTTCCATTTAAAAAAAACTAAGGGAGAAATGATATTGGAGAAGTTATGTCTTTCAGTCATACTGTAACAAAAGATTACAGAAGCTTTTATATCTTCATTTAAAATCTCTTAGACTTTAAATTAATGTATAAAAGCTTCTGTAATCTTTTCTTAATTTTCTTGAGAATTAAATCGTTTGTTTCCTAAACAAACGATTTAATTCGCAAGAAAATTGAGTGTTGAACTAATATCCCTTAGAAATCGCTGGTGCAAAGTATCAACATCTAGATCAGTGGTTCCGAACCAGTGGACCGTGAGAGCCTCGGGAGTGGTCCGTCCCCACATGTAAAAAAGTTGTCAAATAAATGGGAATTTTGAAAGCAATGTTCATTGAACTAGATGGTCCGAATATATCCGATGACTATCAGGTGTTGAATTAAAATTTATTAAAAGTCTAACATAATTATTTAATTATTAGAATATGATACACAAGAATGTGAGTGCGTAAATCCCGTATCACTTTCGCCTGAGGGGATATTCTATATCCCCTACCCCCGGAAGTTTCCCCCCCCCCTCAAGTTGGTGGGGGTTGAGGTTGTCCGCACATTGTTCAATTTCTAGCTTAGTGGTCAGCAGATTTCTACGGGTTGGGAACCACTGATCTAGATGAAAATCGAATGGCCATTGGTTTTCAAACAGCTTATGTTCAACAACATATTAAATGTGCTGGACATGGCGAATTTAGCAATCAAGGTTTACTCATAGGACCCTGAATCTAATTCACGTTAGAAAAGGTCAGTATCTCACGAGTTCCCAACATATCAGTCATACTGTGACAAAAGAACCGGAAGCTATTAAATCCTGTCTTCAAGTCTAGTTAAATAAAAGGTGATAATTTAATCAGTATCACTGAATGTTTAACTAATAGCCTTTCTATACTTTATAATTTGGTCAGAATTAAATTCTACTGCAGTCCACTGGCTATTGCCCAGCGTAACCTAAACCCATACTAGGCTCTCTTACCTGGGTACAGTTGAGACGTTGACATTGAAAAGGAGGTAAGTGCCAAAATTACCGAAAAGTATTTTTTACTGATACAAGGGTTTGCTCCAAGGCTAATGGCGTTGAAAACAAGGTAAATGCCTAGCTCAGAACTAAACCAAACTAAATAGGCACTAACCTCCTTTTCAACGTCATTTGCCTTGGTACAAACCCTTGTATCAGTGAAAAAATACTTTTCGGAAATTTTGGTACATACCTCCTTTTCAACGTCAACGGCTCAGTTGGTAGTATCTCCAATTACATGAATAATTCAGACTTGGGATGTTTTTCCCGTTGAAGATTAAAACTGCCTGGTTCTTTCAAATGATGGCTGTTCAGTCATATGGTTCTCAGAAACAGTAGATTTTACACACTTACTTTAAACATACATACTCGTGAAGTGCTGCCAAGTCATTTACAGATACCTTTTAGAAGCACATTCTAGAGCAAGATACTTCTAGAAATAAAAAAAAAGACTGGTAGTCCATTTCGAATGCTTCACACTCTCGGTCGGAATGCACATGAAAAAAATTACTCTGGCAATAATTAAATATACTTGTTGGCTTTATGTATAAATATATCATAAATCGGTAATTTTGTGTCAAATAAATTATTCAAATAGCAATTTTCCACTATGTGATATGTTAGTAAATCCACCAAGTATAAAAATATTTTGTCAATTAGTTAAATATGTAAGTCCCTTAATGATGCAATCCTGTTAAGAGTAATAAGAAGTATAAATAACAATTTATAGAGAGTGAACTGAACTTTATATTGATACATTAAGTCATACATTTTTATTTATTTATTCTTACAAAGGATATTTTTCTGAAATGCAAACAAAAATGTATATTTTTTTCTTCAGCATGTTCCTCAAAAATAAGTTCATTTTGAAAATTTGTGACGATTTTTCTGTGCGGCTTAAATATTTGTAAATGTCTTGCAGTCCCTCTTCCCGCCCATAGCTTCCGATTTCTGGAAGGCATTGTCGCATTATGTAGTGACTAGGAGACAATCGCCTCGGTCCACTGTCTCAGACATCTGCCGTCTTGGGGGTCTTTGGGGGACTGGCTGCTATGTTGGCAAGGTCAGCACTTCCGATCATTATGTCCTAGTCATTAGGGGTATGAGTGCTGGCCAACTTTTCTTGGCAACCTTGTTTTTGTTGGCGGTTTTCTGGAAGCACATATTTTCTGACAACTCCTACGTTAGAAGGGCTGACCACAGCCGAATTGAGAATTTTTATGCCCACTTTTCCCAGACTAAGGTAGTCTGTCCGATGTATTAGTTGTACGAATAAAGATACTTGAAAACAACCTCAACGTGGTGTTTTGTGGCTCCAGAGTCCTCATTGTCCTGAAGAGCTGATTTTTCTTCCCTCTGTACAAACGCTAGTGAAAAGTAAGGTCACCGTAACAAATTATCGCAAATAAAGTTTTCAAGTAATGCAAAGAATGCACTTTAAAACATTTTTAATATATTAAAATAACTTTACTCTTACCTTTTAAATATCGGAATTATTGATGTAAAAATTATTGCCAGGGTCTGACTCTGTACAATAATTATCCAAGTCTTCCAGAATTCCAAATATCTCTCACAAGCTCATAGCTAGGCGTTATGTCAGATGCTACTGAATAAAATATAGTTATTTTGGATTTAAAACTATAAGCATTGCTGATTATATTCACAAAAACTACCACCAATTTCAAAAATTAAAAATATATATTTAATTAAGGCTTAATGTTATAAATTTAGCATTTTAAGTAATAGTTTGGAAACTTTATATCTGGTTTTATATATGCAGGGGTACTCATTATGCGACATTCCACGCTAATGCTGCGTATTAATTTCAAATGAAGAATAATGACGTTGCTAAATTTAGATTTCTGTTTTGTTTTAAAACAATAAAACACATTTTCTAACTTAAATATAAATTAGACTAACGATACTTTGTTGTGCGAGACATCTATTATTACATGTTAACTAGAAAATTAATTTCCTCAATTTAACTTATTTTGTTCCATTATGTTATTGTTATAAAATGCATTGTAAAATAAAATAATTTTTATTTTTAGAGATTTTTGTATGGGCAAAATTAGACCATTAAGATTGGAATAAGGCATTAAATGTTAAATATATCAGTCAAATGAAAATAAATTACAGTTTCCAATTATACATCAAACGATAAATGTTTTAAAAACATTTCTGTTTTTTTTTTGTAGTTTCTTTAGTGAGACTAAAGATGTTGTTTGACTGTTTCTAATTTGAAATTTAGAGTATTCAATTTAGAGAAATCTTTGTTTGAATAAAATTTTTGGTAGTTTTTCTTATTAGTTAAGTCTAGGTTTAGAGACACGGAGGCAATATTTCTTCGTGTTTCATCAATACTTAATGCGTACGGCTGCAATTTTCAGTTTCCCAGACCCTGTCACCCTCTTTATTCCGTAATATATTCTTAAGTTTGTTAACGCTTAGTTAGTACTTCTATCTTTTATCTTTTAACTACCTTGATGTGTTTTATTTCACGTGAACCAAACGTGAAGTTTTTACTAACATTCGAAGATTGAAAATCTTCTTTAAAAATAAATAACTTAGTTTATAGTTTAAAAAAATCCTCAAAATCCTGTTTCTTTCTAAATTGTATACTACAAATTAATATTAACATTTACCACTGACTTCCACAAAGATTGTCGAAAAAGATCATAACATGAACGCACGGTTAAAAAATCCAGAATAAGAATTCGAATGTCAGCAGGTTTCGAACTAATTTTTTCATCCGAATTTCATTCATTAGATAAAAATGTCTGAACGAAAAATTCACACATGCAAGGATCATAAAACCTCCTCATATTGCTAATCATGTACTGCCGACTCGTACGAAGTTTTTCTGGAAAAAATTCTATTTCTTTATTTTAATCAGGGATTCTCTACCTTTCTATGCCTAAACCGCCCTTTCCCTTTTGGATGATCTTCAGGCCCTATGCCTAGGCTTGAACCATACCAACATAAATATTGAAAGATCAAAATGTGGGAGTTACGAACGGCCAAGGGGCATACACAAGGTATACAAATCTAAGCACAAGCTGCAGTATTAACCCAGGTAAGCAAATTAAGAACCGGATTCTGGTATCGCCGATTATAAAAGAAGCCTGCGTTAATGGTAAATAATTCAATATATCAATGTTGTTTACATACTCTATCGGAAAATCATCACTTGCCTCGAGGACCTGGCCTGAAAAAGGAAAAATGTCGTTCTGCAGTGGATACCGGGTCATTATGGGATCCTGGGTAACGAGAAGGAGGATTTACTGGCCAAGAGGAGGACAATAGTCACTCAAACTTCATGTGAAGCCATCTCTTTTCACTCGTTGGAATTGATGGTTCGTGAGCTTTTCCGGAACAATCTAAAAAACAGTCTCCGTGAAAGCAATATATCTAAAACCTGGTAAGGTAGGTGTCTCAAATATCGCCTACTCTAACATTTTATCGACATTTCATCCATTTTTTAGCTTCTGATTAGGCTGGAAACTTAAAGAACATCCCTAAGAACTATTTCCTTTGGTATCCTGAGATTAAACAGCCCCGCATCCAGTGCCATTTTAAGTTATGTAGCTGAATTGGAAAAATTGAAATTTCCAGTGAAACCCAGAACGGTTCCTAATATCGCCTACCACTAAATATTACCGCCTACCAGGCGAAATAAGGAGCACCTGTTAAAAGGCGTTGCTAGCAAAATAATAGCATCTCTGCTTTCTCTGTTTAATGCACTTTCAAATGGTATAAGCAAAATTAGAATTTGGATGCACCTACCTGGTCATTCACCGCATTCTTTGGAGACAAAATTTACGAAGACAGCAGCCAAAACAACTTCAGACGCCATATACTAGTTTCTGTTTTCAGTGATAAGAGCTTTGTTGCTAGTGCCGCTGTTAGTACAAACCCAGAACTAATAAGTCACTGAATTTTCTCATACATAGCGCGAATCGTACTTTGGAAACACGAGTAGGTGATATTTGGAACACTCACCCTATAACTTTATCTTCAATATCCCTGACCAGCCCAGGTTTAAAGCGGTGGCGCTTTTCAGACTTTTGACTGGGCATGACTGTCTGGCCAAACACCTTTTCCGAATAGGAACAATAAGTGCCAAATGCAAGCTCTGAAATCTGGGGGAATGGACTTGTCTCGCCTTCTCCACTGCCCCGTGCTCGTTTGTTCTAGCGTGCATGGGCGGTACTGGGAGCCTAGGACTCTTATGGGCTAAACATATGAATTATTTTCTTCTGTTGTATTTTTTATGTTTATGTTTATCTATCTTGTATGTTTATGTAGCTCGTTATTGGAAATTTTTAAAAAAATGTACATTATTATCTCACTGAAATAACAAAATAATAAATCAAAAAGTAACAAGAATACAATAACTATCATTTACCTAATTGCCAATTTTTTTTCACAAGACTTGTTAAAATAAGTTCTACACATTTCCTGATAACAAACCGAGTCCCCACCCGCAATATCACTCAAACCTCCCTAGTGGGGCATGTGCCCAAGGTTGAGGACCACTTATTTAAATCAAACCAATCAAGCCGTAGTATAGTGGCTAAGTGTAGCATATTTTCATACAATGGGTTGGGGTTGGAATTCCATTTAAGGATTGGACGTTCCTATGACGTCGTCTCATGGGGTGCAGTATTGGTTCATCTATGTCCCCCCCCCCCACAATAAAGTAGTCAAAAAATTCGTGGTGTGGATCAATGTCGTCAAGACAAGGCATGTTCTGCATTGGAAAATAAATATTGTTATGAAAGATTTTAATGACCCCCACATTTCCGATTTTTTTTATAAACACACCTAATATTTCCCGGCTTGTAAAAGAACTTTATAAATACGTCCGAAACTAACTGCCTATCTAATATTTTATTGTAGGCTTTAAGACGATTGGTGGTACTGTAATTGACACCAGAAGTCTGAAAGTCAAAAGGTCTAGGGTTAAACAATAAACACCGGTATTGGATTTGTTAGTGAGATTCCAAATAATATGCATGTCACTGAAATATTTTATACAGGCCTTTGAAAAAGAAAGCTGTATTTTTAGTTCGAAATAAGCAAAAAAAAATTATCACTTGTTTTCTAACTTTTTAAAATTTTCTTTCACTTCCCTTATTTTGGCAAAACTTTCTTGTTAAAACTACCACAATTTTCAACCTTGAATAAGGACACAGTGAAAGTTTAACGCGTAATATAACGCACACCCAGAGAACAAAATAGTTGAGAAAAATAATAAGATGAAAAATAGTTCGTCAGTACTTAGGTGTTGAGAAAGATTTTAGGGCCCCAAGTAATGTTAGCAAAATATATATTCTTGTCACTTACTATAAATGCCTCACTCGTCCCCGATGTAAACCCGATGTTTACGTTCCTTGCTCATCACACCGGTAGATGGCGATAGCCTCCCATTTTTTTCACACGTGCATAATGAGCTTACGTCACCGTCGTTTACCGATATTGGTAGAACTTCATCGGTCTGCCTGTCTGTGACTCTACCCCACTCATGGCTGTTGGACTGTAGCTGGAGTAGCCAAATTATCACTAAGAGTATCGTACTTTTATCAATTTAGATCTCCCTTGTTTTAGTTTATTTTCTAAGGAAAGGATAGTCACGCCTGTACGAATTTAGCATTTTAAGTTTATTTTTTATTTAAACCTTTTAGAGCTCTTGTTAAATGTTATTACTTTGTTATTTCCATGTTTTTATTAACTCGCTTTCTTGTTTGTGTGTTTGTCCAGTACAAATCTTGCAATTGATTTTTAACTTACTTCCCGACTAGCTAGACATTTGAAACTTTTAGAATAGCTCATAACACGGTGGTAAGGCATTATTTTAATACTTTTAGCTATCTTGAAGCAGGTTTGAATTCAATTTCAGTTAATTTTATTGTTTGAAAATTCTTATAATTGCTCTCTTTTTTTATCATTTCCTTTCATTTGATCATTTTCTTTCAAGTTGATGGGACAATTCATCAAAATAATTTTAAAAAAGTATTTATTGATACATAGAATTGTCAAGTTTATATGATTTAACAGAAAATTTTAAAACGTGGTACATAAAAAATTCTTTTTATCCTGTAATTAATTTACTATTATTTTAACGTTTCAGTAAATAAAACTGTTTTTGTTAAACCATCTTTGAACAATTATTTCATCTAGTCATTTTACTTTTTCTATTCACACTGACGAAATTTAGTCTTAATGTTTTAATAGCCTAATTTTAGATTATACTAGATTGCACTTTGTTTTGATATTTTATTCAACCAACATCGTAGCAAGTAATCAACAAATTATCGGAGGAGAATGGACTATTGTTTTATGAGGTGTTTGCTTCTTCTATACCAGTGGATAGGAGAAGAAGAAAGAATGGATTAAGATAATTGAGCTCTCCTTGTAGAAAATTTTAGTAACAATAGGTATTGAGTTGGAGGTTAAAACTACATTTAAAAGTAAATTTCATATTGCCGGGTTAATCCTACATAGAAAAGAGGATCCTGTGTAATATCACATTGTTAGTTGTACATTTTGTGAAGCTTTCCTTAGACATACGTTCCAATAGAGTTGAAACAATCATCTGGTTATTTTTTTCATTTCCAATGCACAAGACTGGGCCCCATATAGCAACTAAGGCATTCCGGAATTGAATCCCTGCTGGTGAGACCGAGCACCCCAAGCCGTTGGGTTCGTACCTTCTCCCACCCTCTCTGTCACCATAGGACTTTCTGGTTTATATATTTAATGGGCCCATATCCAACCTAGACATGGAGGTATTTAATGGCGTCGTCAGGATTCGAACCGATTATCCCGAGTCCGAAGACTAATTCACTACCTCTGGGCTACATTAGCCCCCAATATATACCCAACAAACACAGAGGCATCGGGTCAGAGCGGGTCGGAAGGTTCCGGCCAGCCGATTTCTCCACTGCCGGACGGGGTATTAGGTCGGTATCGGATCCGTCACGGGAGTGTCCTCTCGCCCGCGACTACCCCGTCGAGTGCCGGGCCGCTTCCGGTAGGAATGGATCTATCGTGCATCCGGTTGCGAACCGGCCACACGTAACCCGTCAATGCGGACACAAATCCGCCGCGTAACCGAATGTTTATGGGTCGGTTGCCGGAACGATAATTGGTGTCGCCATACCGTCATCCACCCATCTCATAACCAGCAATGTACCGTAGATCCGGGGTAAGTACCGTCACTCTACCAGAATCGTATCCCCGGCATTTTTTCAAAGTTTTGCGTAGGGCCCTTTCTTTTATATGCTTTTTATTTTTATTCGGGTTATTTATAACATTGATGAATAACCTCTGAAATCAATCCTTACACTTTTATTAAATAATAAAAGTGTAAGGATATTATTTTTGCCTTCATATTTCTAGTATTAATTCTTTCCAGTTTTGCCTTCTCATGCATTTTAAGGTAATACCAAATACTGAACTTTGCTATTACCTAAAAATTTGCATATGAATCATGAGTTTACTTGTTAGCACAAAACCTCCTTTTGTATTGAGATACTTTTACCCAAACTTGAAAGTTAAGATAACATTAAAACCAACCGTTATAGCTAAATCTATCATTCCATTCGATCTAAGGTTCCCCCCGTTTCTTTTTTAAATTTCGAATGAGATATAGTATGTAAAACAGTACTATGTATTTATTCTTTCCATTCATATTATTGTATTTCATCCAAAGAAATACAACATAAATCCACGTTTTTAAAAATTAACCCCAAAAATTTGTACTCTCCCCAGTATAATATTTATTAATATAATTTGATAAATTATAGACATAAATTTGATACATTCATTTTGCAAAACGAGCAATTTATGTTTAATGTGATATGATGAAACCCATACTCAAACCTTAGCTTATGAAAACTTGCTCAGAATAACTTATTTAAATTATTTTTTGGTGTAGAGTTAGTAAATGCGACAGATAAGCAAATTATTCTTTGCATAGTTTTGTAAATTAAAGGGTAATTCATTTTTGAAAACTACTATTAAAGTTCAATGAATTCTTATAAGTCAACTTTTTCTAAATATTTTCTTTTATCATAATATAGGACAATCAATATCCGACACTTGATAGTACTATTTCTCAAAAATAGTACTATGATAGTAATATTTTTCAAAATTACACAACAATAGAAGATAATTATAGAAACACATGCTTTTAAATACAGAAAAGAGCTGGTTTAAAATAAAATAGTTCATTTAGAAGTACATAGCACATTTACCCTTTTTTTTTACATTTTCATTTTCTAATTTAAACAGGATCACTTCGTTGTACCTCTGCTCCATCTTTACAAAATCTGGGGGAAAAAAATAAAAATCAGTCCATAAATTTAAGTGAAAGGAAAATGAGTCCCATCTCCTGATATAATTTATGAATCAAAACAATGTTTTTATTCCAATACATTAATTGATAACTTGAAATAACTCTTAGGATAATCTCATGTAACCTGCATGCTTTAAAGAACACTTTTATATCATTCAAAAAACAGCACAAGAGGAATAAACAATTTATTGAAACATGTATAGCAATTACTTATGTCAGTAAGGCAAAAACTTGTTGTCCAAGAATGAATAAAGTATAATTAATTAAATTCAATTAGGAAATGTAAATTCTTAGACAGGGGTTTAAAAAAACTTGATATAAAAAAGCACCCAACGCATGAGTGGAGTTTTAAATCTATTGTCATTTTATTGATAACTACTTCCATGAAGTAAATTCCTACCACATTTTTTTGTAAAACCAATTACATACTGTGAAAACTACATCATGTAATAAATGTTTCCTTGATTAAATTAATATTCTAATAGAAAATAATTATAAAATAGTTGTTAAAGAGTATTCCCCTTTTCACTAAATTTCTCCCTGTACAGTAGGAAATCCAACCCTGTCAATTAATTTATTATTACAGTTATAAATAAAATAGGGTACATTGCCTTGATAGAGTACAATAAGCAATAGCATTGAAAGCTGAATGAGAGATTTGTCTAGAAAAACACCAAAATTTTCTCTTCACTATCAAGAATAATTCTCCTGTTCAAAGAAACACAAGAATAAAGATTGAATGCTAAATAAACATTAGCATACAAAATCTTAAATTTCTAAATCTGATTACAACATGCCATAGAGAGCATTAATACAGATGCTAGCTCAGATTTAGAAATTTAAAATTTTATATGCTAATGTTTTGTTTAGTATTCAATCTTCATTTTTGTGTTCTTTACCTTCAATGTGATAATATTCTCGATAGTTAAGAGAAAATTTTGTTGTCATTTTAGACAAGTCTCAAGTCAGCTTTCAATGTTATTTATTATTGTACTCTATCAAGGCATTCTACTCTATTTTATTTATATCTGTAATAACTAATCATTTAATCGACAGGATTAAATTTCATAGTGTACTGAGGGAGGAAATTAGTGAAAAGGGCAAATAATCTTTAACAACTATTCTATTACTATATTAATGAATAAAGTAAACATTTATTACATGATGTAGCTTTCACAGTAATTTTTGCAAAAAATGTGGTAGAAAGTCATTTAGGATACTAAAGATAATTGTAGATCACTCAATTATCTTAATTAGACTTAAAGATACTAAAGAATAAATTTAAGTTTTAACACTAAATTTACTTGAAGCAACATTACATTAACCAAAAGGTATTAATTACATAATGACTTTTTTAAATACCTTACCAAGTATTAGAATTATATCCTCCATGATTCCAGCTTCAATAACTGATTGAATATTGTGTATTACCAGCAGTAATATTAGACACTGTCCAACAGACTTTCTGAAATAAATAAAAATAAATATATCATAACACAAGGCAATCTGTTAAATTATAATCAGAAAAATTTCTCCTCACATGAATTTTCAAATCAGATTGAGTGAATATCATACATCATGGAACATGCACTGAGCGTATAATTTAATACCAAAAATTGCCTGGTGATTAAAAGTTGAGAAGTAATCAGACTTTCAATGTGCTGAATATGTTTAGCACAATATTTAAATAAGACTTTAATATACATGAACTAGATTACTACTTCACAAAACTTCCAAGAAACAATTTCATCTAACTATTGTATAACTTTCCATGTAATTTGGCTTTCATAAAACTCCAACTGATGTTCAGAAGCAGTTGAGTTATTTTTCAGGCACAACTTTATCAACATATTTAATTATGAAACTTTGAGAAAGTAAAGACAATTTAGAATGCATTTCCCCCCATCTTTTAAACAGCTAAACAAGAGGATCAGTGGAATTTAAAAAAATTTTGTAAATTGAAATATTTGACAAGGCATTAAATGAAATTCTAATCATAATGCAACAATTTAAAGAACAACATAAAACAGATGCTGTCTCAATGGGGGAAAAAAAAGAGAAAAAAAATTGCTAATCAGAATTTTCGAAAATTCCCAGTTTACATGCCATATACGAGATGAGGCACTAGTTTCCAGACATACACTTAACTAAAGTTTAGATTTAATGAGTTTCTAACGCTTAATTTTAGGATAGTAAAACATAGTTATGTCTTACCTGGCTAATGTGTGCATGTGCATGTGAGAAAGCACATAATAGATTTCTTTAAGAAAAGATAAAGTACTAAAGATTTTTTTTACTGCCTTCATCTCTAACACAGATAAAAGTGATTTCAAACACGATACAAATTAGAAAATTAAGGGGCTAGCGTTTGAAGTCTAAGCTTCGATTCATTTTCTAAAACCTGTCTCAACGAGATGTTGTAATGTGACCCAGACAATTGGCAAAACTTTCCAAACCTATTTTCAATAATGTCGGTTTGAATTTTTCCTGTTAAGAAATATGCCATCCCCAATTCATTGCAACAATATGATCGCATTTCAAGAACAGCATGTGTAGTGTGAGAAAGTATGGTCTATGTTTCTTTAGTTAAAAAGCCAGAAGTATATTTAAGAGAATTCCAAGTATCAAGCCAAACTAAGAATTTTTGTAGGTACATAACCTTTTCATTGGATGCATTAGATGACAAAGGCTCACAATAAACATCTCGTTTATGACCGCCTTTAAACTTACTTTTCACATTCATTATCTTCCACCATTTAATAATGATTGCAATATATTCAGATGTTTCTAAACAAAAAGGTTCATCAGTATGTGTAGAAAGCACTTTCAACCCTTCAACAAAATGGTCATTGAAAATTTGAAGACATAGTTTTATTTTTTGTCTCTCCATAGAAGATGGAGAAAGAGCTTTTAAAGTTAATCCAAACACATATTTAACAATATGTCCATTCACTAAAGAATGGATATTTACAAAAATATCCATTAATGATTCTAAAAGAGGTAGTTTTAGTTAAGTTATGATCATTAAAATCAATAAAATACATGCACTGACCATAATTCTTCTGATTCAGCCAATTATTTCTGAAACACTTCAGAATGTGTACAGGATCAAAAATATAAAATAATGGTCTATTAGGATTTGAAGGGTGATTATATACTATACTTAAACAAGGGGTAGCAAAATATGATATTGTTTTACTATTTAATGCATTATTATCAGTTGTAACACAGACTACAAAATACTCTATATTTCTAGCCCAACAATGACCTTTTTAATGTCAAAAATTAAGAAAATTGAATTCAATGTTTTGAACTGGCAAAATGTGCACAACATCATGAAAACTTGAACAAATTTCTTGCACCATAAAAACAAAAGCAGTGGATGCAGCTTTATCGTTATTGACAGACTTGTGAACAACTTTACCACATTTATAATCAAAGTACTGGTTAATATGTATTTCATCAATCATTAATGTAACTTTAACTTCATCAGGCTTTATTAAATGTAATGGCTCTTTGGCATACTCTAAAAAAATGTTTTTCCAATATTGTCCATTGAGGATTTAATTTAAAAGAACAAGTCGTTCTATAGAAGAGGGATGGGGAAATGTTAATTGATTACTATATCTAAAAAATGTATAGGCATGGGGTGAAATTGAAAAAGTATACTAAAAAATATCATTGATTCAGAACTATAATGAAAGGCCTTTTTTTGGTTAATAATAAAGTCAGTTGTTCAGTCAAGAAGTCAATTATTGTATTTTGATGATCAGAAATTTTATGTCTTAGAACATCAAACAATTCAATTACCACGTTTTATACATTTTCACCATCACTCATTACTGTTTTCATTTAATCTAAATTCTTTTAAAATGCTTAACAAATCATTTATGTTATTTGTTTTGCAAGGAAATTTATAATTATTAAATTTTGAAATCTTACAATTCTTAACAAATGACACAATATTTAGATTATTATCAATATGTATAGATTTTAAAATACATGGTGCAAGTGAGAAATTCACTTATAAAAATAAACTGTCTTCCACATACTTTTTCGTCCATGAAGAATTTATATCATTTAAATGTACTAATGAATCTTTAAGTTAATCTGTTGTAGAATAGCACGTTACCTTTTGATGCTTTCCACAATCCTTTAGACTTTGTTGTATAGCCAGGACGACGTTTTGTTGATCTTTTCTACGGGACTAAATACAAACAAAAAGATATTTACTTTACTACAAAATAAAATAATATAGTTCATTTAAATACAAAAGAATTCGTATAAATCTATATCTAAATTAAAAAGTGTTAGAATGAAGTTTCAGGGATTTTTATAACATTCAATTACATTAATTTAACTTTTATATCCTTTAATAACTGTAGGCAAGACATTTAAGATGAACTCATGTAATCCTACCCATTCTTTTACATCAATATATGCATTAAATTTGAAACGTTGAAAATTAAAATCAATAAATTATTTTAAATAACTAAAATTAGTTTAATCACAAATTTCTAAACAATAAACAATGTTACTTACTCTTGAACTGGATGTAACTATGAAATCTTTTCTTAAGATCGCTGTCATCCATTCCCTTTTTGGCATAATTTTTGAGATTCAATAGCACATGTCCGGAGGAAAAATGATTGTGTTGTTACACCAGAAAGACGCGCAAAAATTAAAATTGAAGAAACACAAGCGCGTAAAACATCGCCAACTTCATAAATAGCCAGCTCTCAGAGGTAACTTCCTTTAAGAGGCACCCACTACGAGAGAAGCTACCCTAACTACTTCACGCTTTAACGGCAACCCGTGCTACGGCAACCCGTGCAAAAGCTTTCTTCTCTACGTTGTTCATAAGCCCACGTAGCTGCCACTCAACCTAAGTCCTGCCTTTCTTCCTCGACCTGTCCATAATGGCGGTGAATTTAAACCAAATATCAAATTCGATAGCTGAAGCATTTTTCTTCTGTTTTCATAAGCTTCTGGGGAGCTAAAAACACAGACTACGAACCCCCTTTTTTAAACCCTTTACTTCCCAGTACCCTCTAAAGTTATAATTATGACCTAAAATTTTGTAGGCACTCTGTTTAGGCTTAAAGGAGTACACAGTTAAAATTTCATAAAGATTGCACTTCCGGTTTCGATTTTGTGGGTGTTCCATGACCTGGAACACTGGGAAACTGGCACTTTGAAAAGTGCGGCTAAGCGAGTATTGCGGTGAAGCGAACAAAAGAAAAAACGCACCCACACAAATAAAAATACAACAAAAAACTTGATTATATATGATTTTAAGCAAATATTTACAGTTCCTATATACATAAGCAGTTCCTATTTTTACAAAAGCAGTTCCTATATACAAAAAACACACAAATAAAAACACAATAAAAAAAGTTGATTATATATGATTTTAAATATATATTTACAGTTCCTATATGCAAAAGCAGTTCCTACACTTAAAAATATTCACTAACCTATTTTTTTGCTTCGCGATATTTGTGGAAGCACGTCAGTCCCTTCTGAAAAAGTCAAAAACCAACATTGCAGATTTTGCAACATTGCAGGTCCTGGAGTTTACTGTTCGTAAACTCGAGGATGCCAGGATGCTGCCCAGGCAATCGACGAACACCGAGGAGCCCGGAGGACTAGTAATGAACAGGATTTTTGACATAGGGCTATTGTTCGAGGTATGCGGTAGAAGTTGAACCGGTTTGGAATGGCTAAGCTGGACAGAGAAATCTCCAGAGAGAAACACGTGTTCTACTGCGCAAACTGCTCTAGTTTCCCAGTGTTCCATATCATGGAACACCTTTTGAAAATCTTTCGTTATTGCTATGGTTGCGGTATAAAAAATTTAAAATAATATAGAATAAATAGTTTAGAGTATAACCAATACAATAACATAGAAATTTTTTTCCTTGAAATTTTTTTTTTATTTAAAAATGATTTTTAAATTATGGCTCTGAAATATGGCTCTTTTTTATAACGCCACTGGAACGAGGATATGTATGGGCTTGTGACACGCTGCCATGTATTATCAAAACGAGTAGATCAAAGTAAAAAATGAAGCTAATTGCTTAGTTTTTCGCAGAATTTAGACGGTTTTAGAAGCGACTAAGTTTTGGTGTTCCACTATATGGAACACCGGGGAGCAAAGGGTTAATCAAACCACTGCGCTGGTCTTACAATGACAAACTGAAAGCTAGTTTGTCATTATAATAAATCTTAGTCATATGAACAGAATTTACAGTTTAAAGAATTCAAATCATAATGAAATGTATCTCATTTTCATCATATTAATTTTACAGTAGCATATTCTTATACACTTTGGAATGAAAGAAAAACAATTTTTAATTAACGGACCTTAGTTAAAACAAACAAATCATACCTATTTAGCTCTTGTATATATTTTCCAGTTTATTCTGTTTCTAGTTTATATTGTATTAATATTGTTTTGTTTTTATCAATGCATGTCTCGCAGAAGTGCCCCGAAAGGACAGCGATGACTCGCTAACTAGTGTGACATGGCTTGTGTGTGACATGGAAAATTCTTGAAGTCAATACCTTGACTCTCGTGATAGATTCCTTTGCTTCCTTTATAAACTGCTTTAGTTTTTCATCAGAAATGCCTCTTCATAGAAGGTTCTGTTATCATCATTCCATTCAATCATATCAATATAATCCTTGGCATGAAAGTTTATACGTTGAATTAAAAACTTTCCTTCATTTGCAGTCCTTGCTTTTAGAATCCTGCGTAATCCAAGATCTCTTACATGACTGATCATCTGATATCATACAATGGAGGAGATTTTCTGAAGCATATTTTTGTTACTGGAAAAGGTATAAAAGATGGCATAATAGCATTTTCAACGGCAACAACGAGCACTTAAACATTACTGTAATTGGATGTGATGGAAATGCCTTTAACACTGGATTGAATAATGGTGCGATTCCTTTATTGGAAAAGGAATTAAGAAGCCCACTGCAGTGGTTGAATTGTCTATTTCATGGAAATGAACTGCCCCTACATCCTAACTAAAGGTCCAAATGAATTTGGAGGAGAAATAGGTAAACAACTAGAAAATTGCTGTGAACTTCCAGTGATTGAATTTTCACCTATTGAAAATGACATTCCATTACCAGAAGTTAAGGATGATTTAAGTGTAGACACAAAATATTTGTTAGAAAAGCGTAATGCAATATCTGTTGGAAGGTGCTCTTTTGTTTGGCCATGAGAAAACCAGGAAAACTTTGTCATTCATGATGGCTTACATTAGCAAACCAAATATTTCCCTTGTATGCCAGAACAGAATGTACTGCAAAAAATCTCCGAATACTGACTGAGTGCATTTTGTAAGTTTATGCACCTGTTTGGTTTAACATGAAGCTGAAACCATGTTGCATCCATTGATCGAAGAACTTGTGGAAACTTGTAAGCTATTCATGTTACCTCCATCAGACTCTCAAAAAATGTAATTGACTCAGTTATTCAAAGAAATGCATATTTTGCTGCTTCTGAAAATCTCCTTCTATGTAAGATATCAGATGATCGCAGTCACGTAAAAGAGCTTGGATGACGCCGGGTGCTAAAAGCAAGGACTGAAATTGAAGGGGGCATCAGAAAGTTTTTAATTCAACGTATAAACTTTGATGCCAAGGATTATATTGATATGATTGAACGGAATGATGTTAAAGTAACAGAACAAGGCATATTTCTGATAACAAACTGAAGCAGTTTATAAAGGAAGCAAAAACATCTGATTATGAGAGTCAACGTATTGACTTCAGTAATTTTCCATGTCACACACAAGCAGTAGAAAGGTTTGTTAAATTCGTTACCGAATCATCCTTGTCCTTCCGTGGCACTTCTGCAAGAGATGCAATGATAAAAACAAAAATACAATCTCAAAAGATAATGCCACAATTTGAAATAACAACAAAAAATAATAATTCAATGTGTCAGTGAAATAAGTAATGTGTAAGATTCGATTCACAAGAATCGAACTTTTTAGTGAATGAATTAAAGAAGCTCCTTGAGATATGCTAATTTCGACATACGCGCTTGGTATAAATGCCAATCAGCTTGATTAATACAGAGGTTGAAGAAGATTGTTAAAGTTGATAGATAAGCGTGTTAAGGGAGCTACGAGGATAGCAGCTCCAGGTGCTATCCTGCGCTAGTGCTTAGGGGGCCCAAATTTTACGTGGCAGAACTGCTGGTTTGACTCTCTGCTGGTTTGTGAGTATTTGCAATGTGTATTTCTATTGAATGTTATTATATATTCCGTACAAGTAGTACGTATGTTTATTGTTGTAAAGCAAAATCTATATGTGCAATGAATTAAATAAACTTTGTTTCATGTATAAACTGTTTGTATCCAATTCATTTAGAGTGTCACTTCAAATTATATACACCCAAGTCTGGGTAGAAGTGAGCTTATACTCTACAAAGGGAAACCATGTGTGTTTACTATGGACTTTTGAGAAACAGTAATGTTTTTTTTGAAAATCACGTTTAATATCCCCAATCTCAAAGAACTTGCTAATCTTATGCACAGTAGGTGTGGGTTTAAATTTTTTTTCACCCATTTTTGATTATATTCCTAAATCTGAAAAAGTTATATCTCTCAATCAGTCAGATGAGACTGAACTAAAGCGAGTTGCTCACGGCTCTAACTTAACTAGCATTAATGATCGAATCCCTCTCTCAAATCTATTTTCTATCCTTGAGGAGGAAATTGTGATAATGGAGGATTGCAGAGGTGAAGAAACTCCAAATGCTAATGATGAAATTCCTGATAAGCACGAACCATGAAGCTATAAGAGCTTCTGTAGCTTCATGGAGCGAACCCAAACCTGAGCCTTTTTTTAAATGGCGGAATGATACAAAGATAACCTCAACAAAATTTACAACCTAGTCAAAATTCAATTCCCCAAAACAATTTCAGGAAACTTTGTCAAAATCTTATCTGAAAACATTGAATAATATCGGACCATTCTAAGATACTTAATTAATTCACGCATTGGATTTTTTTTGAAAAATTCCAAAACCGAACGGCCACTTAAAATCACTTTTAAGGGAATCCCTATCTATTCTTTGGCAGTGGAAGTCGAAGGCAAATTAATTACTTTAGGCCTTAGAGTCGGCATTGCCGGCAATTATACTCCCAATTTTAGAGTCACTGTAAACACAGGTAACCAGTTTGGTACCAATCAAACTTCCAATACTGTTCCATACAGCCAAGCTCTGAAAAATAATTTAAATCTGTTATCTAGCGAACCTATTCAAAATTTACAATCCAACAATATTTAATCTATGAGAAACCTAGATGATACACTAATAAACTTATCAAAATCCACGATGTGTTAGCTGAAATTAAAAATTTATGTCCCGACCTTAATATTTAAAATTTGCCCAGTCCATTAATTGTCCACAGGTTAATTCATTGATTTCTGCTGCTGCTATTAGTGTTTTAACATTTTCATTCGTTTTTCTGTTCTACGCCCGGCAATTTCTTCTCACTTAAGTTCTACACTTAACATTACGTTTAACGGTAAATGCTGGTGTGTGGCGTTCGCTTTTACCTCCAGTGCTTTCGCCCTGGGTTCGATCCTAAACGGTGAGTTTCTGTTCTCTGTACTCGCGGATGTTCACACCTGCTAATTTAATTTATTAAATATAACTTATTTATTATTTTAAACTTAATTGCCTTCTCTTTTTATTTCTAACATTTATTTAAACTAATTTTTTGGCCCTTTGGCTTTTTTTTCCTTGTAATTCTTATTTCTCGTATCCTGGATCAGTTACAAAAAAACACAATGAAATATATTCTTCAATGTACATACTGAGGAAAAAGGGTCTTTGTGACTTTATTTGGTTTTCTCATGAACTCTAATGACTATGTTTATTTCTATGACATTACATTAGTATTTTTCTAAATAAGTGTGATTTGTTTATTTTAACTAAGGTCCGTTAATTAAAAATTCCTTTTCTTTCATTCAAATGAGTATTATAAGAATTTGTTACTGTAAAATTAATACGATGAAAATCACAAAATTCTACAATATCATTGTTCTATAATGCCATCTAACAATTAGAAATACTTAGAATATGTAAGTTTCCTGTAAAAATATCATATTTTGAATAGTTTATTTACGAAAACTATATATTATTATTTTAATATACTATAAAAGAAATTTTTAAAAAAATTATCACTATTTCCTGTCTTTTAAATAAAGAGTAGTCAACAAGGATCCTTTTTAGTAGATATTTAATTTCTGCAGTGCTGGACAAAAAATAAACAATGAAACCAAATTTTATCTCTTTTTATAAGCTTCAAGGAAGCTAAAAAAATAGACCTTCCCTCTCCCCTTGTGTAATCAAACAACTGCGCTGCTTTTATGATGACAAACTGTGCCCGTTTGTCACTATAAGAAGTTTTGGTGCTATAAGCGGCATTTGTAGCTTAAAGAATTGCAAACCAGAACGAAGCGCGTCTCATAAATTTCATCAAAAATCAGTATCCAAAATATAAAGTGGAGTACAAATATAAATATCGTTAAAAAGACAATAAATTTTCAAAATATTGATGCTATAAACGCAGCCTTATAGCATAATATAATCTTTACATACCAAGAATGTTATGTCAATTTTCCCCGCAAAAGAGGTTACACAGAAATAACAGTAATTTTTCTGAAAAGTATCTTTTGTTTAATCATCGCTTTCCCTTTCAAATCCATAATTCTGATACAGATTTCTGCTACTTATGGCTACGAATCGGAAGCCCGTTTCCGGAATGGTCGATGTAGATCGGTGGCGGCTTGATTCTCATCAACCCGTCACAGGCCCTCTCACGCGCTCCGAAGGGGAAATGCAAACCGTTTCACGTACGGAGATTCGTTAACAACTCGCCAGCGGCCCAGAAACATTATCCCGAATTTGTCGTTCTACCGGTGCCTTCAGAACTGGCCCGTAAAGCTGCCGTCAGTCCTGTGTTTGTTGGGTATATATATATATATCTTTATATATAAAAGGCAAAGTCTGTGTGTGTGTGACCGAGTTTTTGTCTGCTCGCGGCGCAGCGCAAAGACGGTAGGTCGGACAGTCTTGAGATTCGACACGAAGATGCCTCCCGAGGTCTCATTATGCACCTCGAAGCCCTTTTTTCGATTTTTTAATTAGATTTTCCGTAATTAAATATTTAGTCGCGATTTGGAGCTCCCGGACGAGTAAAAGCTCCGTAAATCCTAACGTATCCGTCCAAGAATTTTTTTTTTCGGACGAGCCTATACGCGAAAGATGACACTATACGGAAATCACAATTAAAATTGTCTGTCTTAATTTATCGATTAATTGTGATTTTTTTTCGATCGCCTGTACGCACCCGTTTTTCGGAAAAAAACGCGATTTTGTCCGTGACCCTTTTTTCCAAATTGCCGAATCGATACGTAAATGTCGTTGCATTTTTACGAAATTTTTATCTCAGAGACCCTAGACATCACAGTTTCGAAAGCCAGAACCAAAATTAATTTACAAATTGTAGTTATTTTTTAATAATTTATTTTATGATTCGGAAACTCTTGCGAGAAATCTCATTTTGGAGATTTCGTTCTTCATTTCCGGACGAAGGTAGCGGGTGAAAATAGGAGAAAAACCAGTTTTTCGACTTCATGCACGTGATGTGTTGGGGCGTTTGTTTTCTATGAGGGATTGGGTCGTTAAAGGAAATCGATTACTATTGCAGTGATAATCGATTAAAAAATCACATTTAGTAATGCCGTAATTTTTTTGGCCAACACTTAGTTAATATCATATAATTTGTGGTGTATTTGTGGAAAAAATCTATGAAGATTTCAAAGAATTTCAGCATGTGGAGGATGTGATATATTCGCTTTCAAGGAAATCGATTACTATTGCAGTGATATTCGAATAGTAATCCTATGTCAAAAATTTTGCCAAAATGTGCCAGAAAGGATTAAATTTATATGGGTAAAATAATGTATCGTGGTGAGGAAAAGGATGACAGCGACGCCCATTAACAAAGGGTTAAGGCTACTAAAAAATTGGTAATTACATTACCCGAGCAACGCCGGGACGGGTACAGCTAGTATATATATATATATAAAATATGTATATGTATATATGTATTTAATTTCATATTGGAACACCTTGAAAGTAACCAAACCACTAGTTGGGTAAAATGCATGGTTATCTCAAAGCATTTTAATATTTAGGGAGTTGCGAAAATTTTTAATATTTGCAGCAACCGTCTATTTATCAGATGGTTTGCAAACAAAATTTCATTATTAGGAAATATTTGGTGGTTTAAAAATTAAACATGAAGGAAATTATTCATATATTGACAAACTAGAAGTAGTATGCATAGAACTATTTCAAAGCATATTAATCAGCTATTTATCAAACTAGAAGTAGTATGCATACCAACTATTTAAAAGTTTAGTAATCAGCTATTCATCATTATGATCAGTGTTTTTGCTGAACCTTCTGCAAAAGAACAAGGTAATTTCACGCGTCTTGAAAAACTAAAGAACATAGAGCTTTTCCACTTAATTTCCTTTCTTTATTAAAATTATCCGTATTATGGTATTATCTTATCTCTCTAGTGCCCTAAAATTCGAGGAATGTATTCAGAAAAAAATCTAATTTCTTACCTGGTGTTTATATATCTATGAAAGAAGTTCCTTTTTCCCCACATGATTATCATATATATTACAGTGAATATAGGTTAATTGTATTCACTGCAGTATAAATAAATATAGATATTGTAAATGGGTGTCTCAGGATTATTTCAGAAACTAGACATTAACGTCATCGGCATGGAAAATTTGTGTTTCAAAGTTCCTAAAATCCTAGGGATATATTATGCATTGACGATTTTTTAGCATTCAGGTATAAAAATCAATACTTGTACTTAGAAAAACTTAACACTCGACTAAGCATGTCGTCTTCCGTGATGCATTTTTCTTAAACTTTTTTCTTTTTGTCCAGAATTCCTTTCTTCCTATTTTCTCTTTTTCCTCTTTTTCATGTACAGCGATAAAGTATCCTGCATCTTTCCCAAATCGAAGGCTCAAAGTTTAGTAGATATAAAATAAATGTAAAATTTCTCTTAATATAAAATTTTAATATAAGCCGCATTTTCCTTATTTAATATTTAAATTATATAGATAATTTTGTTCACTTATTCTTGTATTAAATCTATAAAAATGAGATTTTGCCAGTAAAATTTTCAACTGTGATTTTGAACAACCAAGAAAGAGTTAGAAAAGTTATATTGTTATTACAAACTATAAAAGTGCTTATATTAACACAGATTTATTAAAAAAGTATACACATGTATACATATGTAGGCATGTATATCTATATATATAAAAGAGCTTGTTTGTTTGTCCGCTATAGAATCATAGACTGTTTCACCCACCGGGAGCAAATTCGGCACAGTTAATGTTTAGGACTCGAGAAACTTAAATCAGGAAAAACAAAATTTGGGGCTCAATTAGTTTTTTTAATTACTTTTTTAATGATTTTTGTGCCCCTAAGCTCACCTCTTTAATGTGGATACAGCCCCTTCACCACAACCAGTGAAATTCGATACGCGAGGAAAGAGGTTTGTTTCTAGGGGTGATTTGAGGGTGGTTTGAGAGTTGGTCTGGGGGTGAAAGGGGGGGGGCGAAGTGTTTATTTTATTTTTCTTACGTTTAGTGGAATGGTGAGTCTAAAAAGGTTGAGAACCCCTGCTTTAGACAATTTTATACAATGGCGTTCAAACCAATAGAACTCAATAAAATTTGGAAAAAAAAGTAAGAAAAAAAAAGAAAATAGAAGTTTGTCCCATGGCCAGTTTTTTGGAAGCCTTCTGTTGATCTAAATATATTAATTGTTTGAGGATCATAAAATGGGAAGGAGTTTAAGAGTTCTACAGGTTTTTTCCCCTAAGTTCGCGAAACAGAGTTAACATACGATATGTATTTGAATTACTTATTCCGTGAAATCATATAAGATAAATCTTTAGAGTTTTGGGGCTTTTTGAGCAGTGGGAGGAAAAGCTCTTTAAACAGAGAAACATAACGATACATAACTTTCATTCCGAACTATTAGTCCATTAGTTATATTAAGGCATAAGAAAATTAATCAAATTATTTTTAAAGAATGACTGCCCAGGTAGATATACAGATATAAAATTTTTCATGCTTTTCATCAAAAAAATACTGGGTATAACATTTCAGTAGAAACGCGCTAAGCGCATTCTGTCTGACCAGATAAACATGAAGAGCGGGGGGTGCAGCCCAGAATTTTTTTGATGGAGTGCATGAAAAATTTTATATCTATATATCTACCGTGGCAACGCCGGGCAATAATGCTAGTATATATATATATATATATATATATATATATCAACAACGTGGTTTTTAACTTTGAGTCGAGAATACTTAACATAGTTATATTTAAACATTATTAAATATCATTTGAATAAAATGATAATTATTTTTAAATAGAAACAAGTTATAAAGTTATAAAAAAAGAAGAAAAATTGAGGTCGTATATATATTCTTCTTGATTACTAAATCTCACGTTGAAACATTGTTTCAGTTTTCAGAAAAGAAAAGTAGTGTTAACTGCGGAAAGAATTTTATTTTAACGTGATAGATTTTTTTATTCATTCTACAACAGTTTTCTGAAAAAGTCAATGAAGAAAACAAAATTCCTTTTGAAATTATTATAGTTTAGAAAATTAATTAATATAACTGTATACAAATTATAATAGCAAATCTTGTAATATATTTTGTATAACTAGCCATTAAAGTAAATATTTTTTTAAATGTTTCATTTGAATATCATTTTAAATCATAGAGTAGATAAAATTCTTATACTAAAGAAAAAATTCAAAATTTGGAGCGCTTTTAGTTACTTTTTTCGAGATTTTGTGTTACTAAATACCAAAGGCATTATTTCATATAGTTATATCTCTGAATTAATTATCATACACTGCTTCTGCTAAGAGCATAAAATATTTCTGTTGAAAATTTACCTCAGTATGATAGCAAAAAGTTACGTAAAAAGTAAGATTTATTTTTCTGCTTTAAAACACAATTTTCTTTGGAAATATACATGAAAAAAATCAACTGTACCTTTAAAGATAATCCTGAAGAAATATCCATTTGTATCGTAAATTTTTCCGATTTAAACACATTGTAATTACAAAAGCCGGCGAATTCCTGCTGTAAAGATGTAAAGCATGTACACTGCAGCCTTTCGAGCAAAATTTAATTTCGGATCGTAAATCACTCTAAAGTGCAACGTTTCATTTATTTCGCACCATTTAAGATTTAACGATGCATAGAGACACATTATCGACATTTGAAGTAATTTTTAAATCACTCTTCCCGAAAATGCTTTTTGTCTTTTTGCAAAAATGTTTAAAGTAAAAATCTGCAAATTTCGGTGAAAGAAATAGGGGAGAAGAAAATGTTTTCGAAAGTGAATTGCATGATATCGGAGCTTCCTTGCAGATAAAACGAAAACACTTTAAAAAAATCTGTGTTAAGAAGCTTTTTTGGCATAAACTTTTTCTGTGATTTCGTTGTTGAACCCATCTTAGTTTTTATGCATTTGAATCTCGTATTATGTTAGATAATAAATCTATTGAAATATATGAGTATGATTTTTTATGAATTCTTTGCGGATCCTGGATATCAATGTATGCAATTATAATAATTAATTATTACATCCTTTTTTTGACAATCTTCAAGTGGCAAAGAATTTGAGT